>BLKR01002387.1:0-200142 GCA_011170035.1 Teleogryllus occipitalis
ATTTCTTCAATTACAAATAATGATTAATGCCAAAAACATTATCTGAGAATTCAAAGTAGAGAAAGGAATTACCCAAAACATTCCTTACCTTTCAAAAAAAACATTTCACCTTGATTGAGCCATGTTCTGTAACTATAAAGTTGCAATTATAAACTGTATAATAATATTATTAAAGTAATGATATTACTGTGTTGAAAGGAATTTTGTTGTTGTTTCCCTTCCTTCATAGTAGTAGATTAAACGTCTAGTATCGATAACGAGGATTATTTGTGTAAATAAAGTAATGTAATGATTATCGAAAATGCAAAATGTAGATTCATATTACCTTTACTCCACCTATGCTTTACTTCTATAGAAAGTTTGTGTTTTACATTAAATTAAAGACATGGGAACATGCGTGTAAAGTCCACATCGGAAAGAAGAGAACAAAACGCTCATACCCAGGTTTCCTAATAAATTAAAGAGCCTCACGCAAATTAATGTGAAGCTAAAACATTTTGCAAAATGTCTTATTTTATTTTTGAAACGAGCTCAATTGTTTACTTTTCTAGTGAACACAAAGCAGTTACTTTTTCATTAAAATAAATAATTCTCTTGTTGAACCGACAGTTATTTAGATTAAAGCTCTAACAGACTTGAGGTAAAGAAACTAGTTGGAACTTTTTATTTTTCCTGTGAAGATGTTGTTTACAGCTGTCGTATGAGAAGAATTTAAATATATTTGCATAATGAATATTGTGTGTCTTGCATGTGAACTTAAGTTCAATACTCGTTGGCTTCATTATTTATTATTTTTTCGATTTTGTATTTGGTCATATCTAAAAATAAATAAAATCAGTATTTCAATGATAAATAGAAATATATTAGTAATTAGGAGTAAAAACAGACATATTTCAGCCTTACAGTTTTAAAAGATTCGTGATATTAACATTTGATATAATTGTTAACATTTGTTACATTAAAATTTGTTAGGTCTATCATTGAAACTACGGAAATATAGGTGTTTTTACAATTTTTGTAATCGTTATTGCATCCGTGAAGAATTTCAGTGCCCAACGTACTGTACAAATTGAAACTTAGGTTTACAGTTTACTCCTTTTAATTTGTATTCATTTGTAAATTAAGTCTTCTTCAAGATTAGTTACAGCCATTATATACCGGTCAGGCACGAAGGGAATATTTTCCGATAGTTTCTTAAGTGTGCACGATGGATTTTTTGGTTCAGATGTGCTCAAGAATAAAGAGAAACTTCGTGTACAAGAAAGTTAATATTTTGTTACAGGTACTCTTAAAAATAAATTAACACTGCTAATAGCAGAATAGTCTAAATTGAAAATGAAATTATTTTGTTATACTTAATAAAGAAATGAATTCCTAACTTCAATCCTTTTAAGTTGTTGGTTTTGTATGAAATTTTGATTAAATGAGAATTGTAATTATGTAAATCAATCGGCTCACGGCAGTCTCTCGGCGCGCTTTTTACCAGCTCAATTCGAAGCACCTTGGGAAGGACCCTTGGCATCTGGAGAGAAAAGGAGCGTCTTTACCCCCAACGCCCCGCGAAGCAAATTGTTTTGCAAAGTTGATCAACTCACGAAAGTTGCTCTTGCGCGCCGCGCCACGAGAGGGCCACCACCACCACCGCGTCCCTCAGAGGCTCTTGACGGACAGCTTTGTCTCCGCTTCGGTGGCGCGGAGGCACCCCGCCACCTGCGCCCCCTCGCCACCGCTGTTACCTCCGCCACCGCCTCCACCAACACCAACACCGCCACCGCCACCGCCTTCACTACCGCCTCCACCTTCGCCTCCCCCACCGTCTCCACCACTGCTACCACTACTACCACCGTCACCACCACCAACGCTTCTACCACCGCCAGCGCCACCCCCAGTGCCGCCGCCGCCACCGCCACCACCGCCACCGCCGCCACCACCACCGTCGCTGCCTCCGCCACCGCCTTCAACACCGCCACCGCCTCCACCACTGCTACCGCCACCGCCTCCACCTCTGCTACCGCCACCATCGCCGCCACCACCACTGCTACCGCCACCATCGCCGCCGCCGCCGCCGCCGCCGCCGCCGCCGCCGCCGCTACCACCACCACCACCGGCACCGCCGCTACCACCACCGCCACCGCCCCAGCCATCCTAGCCACCCCCGCTACTGCCGCCGCCAACGACCACTATCACCACCTTCACTACCGTGCCTCTACCTCCGCCTCCGCTGTCGCCGCCTCCACCTCTACCACCCCCACTGGTACCAACTGTGGTGATCCCGACATCATCGCCACCGCCGCCTCAGCCAGTACCACCGCCACTATCACCACCATCGTCCCTACCTGCCGCCGCGTGTGCCGTCGGTGCCGCTACCCACCGCCTCTACCACCCCCACTGATAGCAACTCCGATGTCGCCGGCTCCGCTTCCGCCGTCGCTGGCGCCCCCGAGCATACGCGTGCATGCGGGCTCGCGTGCGTATTGATCGCGCCTTGGCGACGGCGGCCCCCGCGTGAACGAGAGCTTTATGCACGAGCGTGGGCGCGTGCGAGGGCGGCAAGCGGGCCGTCGCGTACGCACGCACGCACGCACGCCGCCTCGCGCGGCGCCCGGGTGGCGCTGCCTCCGCCGCCGCTCGTCCACATCTGAGAGGAAATCTGTGGTTTTCCCGCTTGCCCGGGCGCCACTGCCTCTTTCGCGGCGAGGGCCCCTTCCGTGCGAGGCGCATGGGCGGGTGGCCGTGGTGCATTGCACAGGGTGCTACTGATGCCATAGATATTTTACGAATAATGTGCAAACTGTTTCTTTACGACGGGCATTGCCCTTTAGGAGATTTTCAACAAGATATAGTGTTTCCAATTTTGAAGAGTTTTATTGAGTTTAGAACATGAGAAAATGTAGTTGGTGAATGTGAAAATTATTTTTTTCTTTTTTGCCCTTTATAGAACGAATGATTTGGCTGTGTGTCTGTGCGCCTGTGTGTTTCAACTGAATTATTTGGAACATATTTGTGAATATATTTTTCTTAGCACAAGTTGATTAATTCCAGTTCGTCACTTCATTATTTCTTTCAGAACGAATTGTAATAATCTTTTTTATATTATGTCGATTTATCAGACTTTCCTTTTTATTTGGAGTAAACATGTGTGGAAGACCCGTCCGTTATGTTGAGAATTTTCCGTATCCAAATATTACTAGTTTATCACTTGTATATTGTTTTAGAATATTTCTTTCATTAGATTTTGTGTCTGCTGTTTGAGAAAAACTCTTCGGAATTCAAATTCTAATTAGCAGTTTATGATTACTCGATCTATTACGTACGTTATATATTTTATGAATTTATTTATCGGTAATTTACATAATTTACCCTTCTTGTTGAAGAGGTTGCTTCCAGACCCCTTTGATACAGAAACCTTGTGTCACCTTCTCAAATTAGTGTGACTGAGAACTTTTCCCGGGTCGTTTGCATGTTAAGTGGTGCATGTGGAAACGGAGTTCTAAGCACGAAAACACGGAAGTGTGGCTTAAGTTCCCTTATACCTCGGGGTCGTCGTGGCTTTCAAGACTGGTTTGAAATATTACTTTCATAGAGAATGGAAAACTTCGTTATTCATATATAAAGAGTAATAATTCTTGACTGGCTTCTCCTATGGTCCTAGAACAAGTTCCTGTAACATATAGACTTTTAAAAGAGATGTGTACTGTGAGAAAATATTATTCAAAATAAAAAAGCATAAATTTAATTTATTGTTCTCTAAGTATTTCAAATTACTACAGGCGGACAAAACGCATTATATTATAGATCGTTCTTGCTTACTTGCTTTCGCTCTGTGAGGGCGCGCACGCTCATTAGTGTGTGAAATCTATTCGTAGGCCCTTCACAAGGATCGGCATTATCGGTACAATTATAGAGGGTGGGTTACGCAACTTTAGAATCTCCTGTAATTTTTGAACGGTTTAAGTTATTGCAATGCAGTTTTCACGAAGGTGCGTGAGGGAATGGGGCTAATTGTATGTATTCGTTTCGATTTATCACTTGTATTTTAAGAGAGATTGAGGTAACTTTGTTGGTTGTTTTTTTTTAAATGGAACTGTACATATATTTTTGTCGATCATGAGTGTAAAAAGACGAATCCAATGAAATGCATATCGTCAAATGTTAGATAAGCATTTTTTAAAGTAATTTTTATTTTTTTGCGACTCGTGTTTAAGGTATACTACTTTAAATGAAACAGTCCACCCACCAAGTTCGCGCAGCGCTCTGCTAGCACGTGCTCAAGGTGTTACAATGTCCGTGAACCACAGAGTCGCAAAAAATCAAAATCGCTAAAAAAAGGCTTATCTAACATATTACAATATGTATTTCATTGGATTAGTTTTTTTCGCGCATGTTACCTCAACAAAGTTACCTCATTATCTCGTAAAATAAAAGTGAGAAATGGGAAACGAATACATACATCATTCCCTCATGTGCTTCCATAAAAACCGCAGGAGATGCTAAAGTTACGTGTCTTCCCCTGTATATCGCCAGAGCTTGCTGTGTGCACATTCTTTTGGCGTTTCTGATTGTTTCGCGTATGAGATGCATTTTGAGCCCTTTTATAAATGACAAAATAATTTAATACTGAATTGTAATGTATTTTAATAGAAAATTATTTAAAACAGAATTTTAAAAAAATGACATCCGTGATAGCGTGGTTTCAATTGCACTTCATTTTTCGTCGTGGAGAATGCCATTCTAGTTGTCACATTGGCCAGTTACTACCTCCCCACCGCCTTGGAAGTGTTTTTTTCTTCAACTTTCACATTCCCAAAATATAAAATATGCTCTTGTAGTACATTCAGTAAATAACTTGGAATGACAACATATTTTCGTGGTCATAGTGGTTGCTTGAAATAAGTAATCCGACAAAGATGTTTAATAGAAACGCTTGCGCGATAAAACGATGTGTCGAGCGATCCGGTGATGCTTCCAGGATTCGTTACCCACTGTTGCATTTTCTTCCCCGACTCGGTGGGCACACCTCGATAACAGACCTAGAATCGTTTGTTCTCGATAAAGGCAGTGCCGGAAGGAACGTTTTGTGATGTGTCCTCATCGCCAAGAACGAACGGGACAGTGCGTCTTCGTGTCCGACTCAACTAATTACATTGTGATATCTTATTTGTGCGAACATTAAGAAAAGAAGATAGTCAGTTGAATACAATGGTCGCTTTTTTTTCATGATAGTTATTTATGATACGAGTGGTAAAAGTTGCATTTTCTTTTGCAAGTATTAAATATTGCAAAACGAGGCGGATGTGAGTGGCGCAATCCTACGAGAAGAAATAAAATCACTTTTACCACGTGTATCATACTCTAATTTTTGGCAGCCGTGCAGATTTTTGGTTTATTTTGATCCAATGCAAATCACTTAATTATATATTACGACACGTTAAGGTCAGTATTAGCTGATGGGGTCAGACTGGTTTGCTCTGCAGATTTGCTTTGCAGACTGGGTTCAGACTGGTAGGCTGATGGGGTCACATTGGTTTTCGTTGGTACAGTCACACTCTTCTGTCTAATCATTTGAGCCTAGTCTTGCTTTTAGCACTAGTGCTAGAAATTGAATTTTCGACACGCTCTCTATGCCCAAAAAGTAACCACTTTTTCTAGTGTCAATATAAAAAATAATTTATTTCTTGCAGTGTTAACTTTCTCGCATACTACTTGCGTAATATATAGAAGAATTTTTTTTCTCTGGTTGTGAGTAGGGTCCTTTTGAAAATTCTAAATACGATTCAAATTTTGAAGATCTAACGTGCTAATTCATAATTTAGTTTCCAAACTTTAATAATAATTTATTTCTTAACTTCTTAGTCTTAATTATAAGTGAATTCTTGACCGATTTATTGAGCGTTCCGAAAGTATTTTAGACCGTAGGTCGGCATCCTACAGAAGATCTGCTGCGAAATATGACACTAAAATGGATTAATCATTTTCACATCTTTGTTACCGTATGAAAAATATTTTTGTTTAAATTCAAATAAATACATGTGTTTGAACAATATTTTCCGCGAGAAGAACACGTTGTTAGATGACTTAGATGAAAGTTCATTATTAACTTTCAGTGCAATTGAAGAATAGTAGCTTACGTAACAAGGGTACGAAGCAGGTGATCCATGCACGAGTCGAGTCTGTCGTCAGAATGTACGGAGGACGGCAGTTTGGCCGGCGGCTCTGCACCGGGGATGGGGGGATATACATCACATGCGTGATATCAGGTCGTTCCATGTATGACGCAGTCAAACACATCGGGATGATTTTGAATTTCTGATTTAGATACCCCCCCCCTAAAAAAAAAACTTAAAACTTCACCTACTTTTACATTAAAGGGGGTGTTGATCTCAGCAGGACGCGTGGGCTAGACGCACAATGTTCTCGCCCGATGTGGAAGCAAGAGACTCACTTTTGACTAATAATGTTTCGCGGACCACAATAAATGGCACAGCAGGCCGCCAGTTGGATAACCCTGGTCTAAAGCAGACCTGCCACGTCGAAATATCAGTTTCCTGCACCACGTCACCGCGCCCTGTCTTGTCAAAACGCCCTCTCTCGTGGCTGCCAAGCGCTATGTGGATTCTCGTTTTGTGCTCGGAAAACACAACAGTACCCATTTCTGTTCCGTGCAAATTGGGTCAATTTGAGGGAACACATCAATTTCCTCCTTAAAACTCCATGGAGAAGTGATATTTGAAATATTTCAGTCTACGTACGGGTCGGCAACGTGTCGCTCAGATCGTACGGTCGCTCACGGCTGAAATAAAAAAAAAAATAATACGAGCACCTGGTTGGGTAGTAGAATAGTATAATAATACGAGCACCTGGCTGGGAAGTCGCGGGCGGACGGCGGGGGGGGGGGGCGCCGGCAATGCCAACTAGTTCGGAGCGAAGCAGCCGTGACCGTGAAAGAGGTCAATGTCGTCTGCGTTTATGGCCCCAAGTGTGTAATTGTGGGCTCTATATCAGGCCAGGGGGCTGGAAGAAGTGGAAGGAAGCGGAGGTGGGGAGTCTTCTTGTTGCGCTTCGCCTGCCGCACGACGATTCTTTTGTAGCGCGGGAAAGCGAGGCCCTGCGCTCCAGCCGGTAGTTACCGCTTGGCGTTCGTTGTTAGCTTTTTACATGGCGTTTGCTTTCTGTTTTGGTTTCTTTGGACTATGTTTTCTCTTCAATATCCACAATGTTACGAGGACGATGATTATTTCTAGCAATCCCAAGGTAAAAATTGAAGGGCTCAGTAGAACAACGGGTTATCCCGCATTTTTTGGGGAAATTACTGGAATTTTTTGCGACTTACAATGCTACAATTAAAAAAAAATTATTCTGAATTTTCAGTTTTGGAATCAATAGCAGCGATGGCCAAAAACGCTGCAATAATGCTGTAATAACTCAAATTCTAACAAACTCTTGTAAAAATGTGTGTCATATTTACAAACATACCACATCATAAACAATATCTTATGATTTTCAGCTTTCTAAAAATTTGAACGCACTAAAAAATGGCATCGGTGGGCCTCCGAATCTCCCCCCCCCCCCCCGATAATGCCTAGGTTTAACCGTAGATGGTTTATCATGACGGAAATATTTTAGGTAGAGAATTGTAAATACAGTAATTGGTTGATGATTTTGAACATTTGATTCAGAAAGAATAGAGGTCAGTTCAATATACTTACGTAATTTTGTTCAAATGCAGTGTTTTCTCTAGTGAACTCCCAGATTTCGAACTCCAGTACAACGCTCGCTATGAGTGTGCTACCGGGTCTGCCCCCACTCCAGGATTGTTTTGTAGATTTTAACTTTCGGCCCCTCTCTCGTTCCTAAACATATTTTGGTTTTTGTCATGTACTTTTTTATTGCGAAAGTATTATTTTCGATGGCGTTAGCTTGGAAAAGGTTGAAAAATAGCTTTATTACAGTTTGTAATTTGTAAAGTAAAGGAAGACTGATAATTATATGATTAATACAATAAAACTGAAAATAACATTTCTTTTTATCTACACGAAATTCGGCTGTTTTACTATTTCTGGAGAGGAGGAAGTATTTCTGGAACTTCATGTTGAGATAATAGGAATCGATCCCTTCGATAAACTCGCTACCCAACATTCAAACCCTGCTGTAGATCGTATGTCAACGTCAAGCAGAACAAGGTGGTGACCTGCGTTTTGTTAGGCCGAACTTTGAACCATCGCAATAGGAAGACTCGATTAGTCATTGTATTCGAAGTAGTCGCTCTGCATTAAGGAGGCAAATAAACGACTCCCTTTAAGGGGGAAGAGAACACGCTATAGCGCTGCTGCAGGTGAACCTCTCGATTCGCTGAGTTCTGGCTGATGTAGGTTGGAAATGAAGGTCGCCTTTTCTATGTTTTTAACTCGTCATGGCTGCAGTGCAAAGTATCAAAGGCGCCTTTGTACATGGTGCTTTGGAAAGTGTTGGCACGTTGACTGACTTGCGAAGTTTCGTTTACTTTAAGGCACAAGAAAAACCTTGCACTAAAGACTTTTGAATAAAACAATACGAGTATTACAACTGCCATTGTTAGCGTTCATGTGGAACGCGCTCTGCGTAGCATTGCCGTTGAAATTCGTAAATGCAGTTTCTGAAGTCCAACGTGAGGTACATGCAAGCAACGGTGATAAATGGAACGAGGATAAAGAAAGTTACAGCAATAGTTGACCTTGTCTCGTCTGATGAAACTGTGGTATGTATTAGCATTTCTGTAATTCTGTTGTAAACACGTGTGCTCCATATTCAACAGAAGCAGTGATTATGTAGTAGTCGAGGAATGCATTCGGGTTTATCTCTGACTTCCGACCCACATCCTGATAAGATTCATCCTGTTGGGGATTTGCCAAGAGCGTCTTTGTGAAGGCGGACCGCGTAAGGTGGAGACGTGTACGTCGGGGTTGAAGTGCGCCGATAAGAGAGGTAAAAATTCGCTCGGTGGAAAACAAAACGTGACGCTTCTCCCGCCACGAGAAAAAAAAAAAAAATTGAAAACGGCCTGAGGTGAAGGGCGAGACCCGGCCCCCTCGCTCGTGCTCCCGCAGTTAAGCAGGAAGATCGCTCCGCGCTGCGCTCAGTGCTGATTTCCTCTACGTTGGGAAATTTGTGATACTGGAGGAGTAGATGGCGTAAGGTTCACAAGGCTCTCTTTTGTATGTATTCGTTGGGTTACGGGAGTGATTATTGTTCTTCCATAGCTCAAGTAAAAATAGATCTGCATTAATTTCAAGTGGTATATCATTTTCGTATTAGTATATCGTTTTATAAATCTTTGTTGTTGTTTTTTTCGTTTATCAGTTATGGAGTGTACTTTCTTCCTCTCATTGAATTTTTTCTGACTTACGTGATGTAATAGGTGTATAATTTTTAGTGCTTCGTATTTTTTAGGCGCATTTTCCTTAATTTAAAGTCTAATCTATCGCCCTTACGATTTTTTAATTGTGAATCTACTAATTTATTAGTTGTTTCAAAATTATATTTTCGAATTAAAGATCTGTATTAAATTAAAATAAGGATTTTGGACTTTTTCTTTATTGTAGTCTATTGGGAGTGAGTAGCTGAGAAAGCTGGAATATCTGAATATAACTGATTTTAAAAAATGCTATAAAATGAATATAATCTTCTATATATAAGCTACTATATGTAGTGGCTTTCTCTGAACAGCAATCAAAGCGATTGCTTTGCACATGAGGTAGGTTTTAAATTAATATTCCCGTCATCAATTTTCTATTTATTTCATACCCCTATTTCATTTCCCGGTTGACGTAATCTCGTACAAAATGCTAGTTCATTGGCATTTGCATAAGTTTTTATATCAAATGAAAATTGTTAGCAAATTCCTACTTTTGCTATTCTGAATGCAGGATTCCCGATGTGGACATTGCAAACCCAGGTAACACCTGCCTGAAATTATCCCTGAAAAAATTACTTTTACTTTTGCTGGAAAGTTAGTTAACTTTGGTTCTTCTCCTTTATAATAATTTGTCAGTAAATGTCTTCTACGGTAAACTGCTGCAGCTCGAAGCATTGAGTTAAGGAATATAAAAATGTTTTTGCGAAATGTCTCAAATGTGAAAAACAATTACTCCGCGAGACGGCGCTATTTCAACTACCGAAGTACTCTAATTTGGATCATGGAGTAATTATAAACTGAAAAAGAAGAAAAGTAACACGCATTTTCAAGCGTCAGTGAAGGAATCTAAGTGCTAAAGAGCTTAACGATTACATTGCTTGGATGTAACTGTTGGATTTTGACAATCCTGAAAGTAAAAATTACATAAAGCTTATTATTTTTACCGAAATTTTTGATTAATAACATGTTGATTGAGCCATTTTGCAGCATTGTAGGTGCTGTTGTTCTCTCACAATTTCATTCTATTAACAGAATTATGAGTCCCGGGCAACGAAATAACGAGCAACTGCAAACTTTGGTTCCTGGGGCACCAATGAATTATTGGATGAGTGTTTGTATTTTGTTTTTGATGGTGTTTTCCAATTTCATTTCACGCTTCAATCTCAAAGTGAAAACGTGTATACCTTATTCGGGTTTCGAAACTGGGTCTTTCGATTCTAAATAATGCGATCACGAGCGCAGCTAAGTACGTGTCACTTGAATTAACAAACAGGAAATGGAGATGGTTTAAACTAGAATTGATAGTCGCTGTGTTAGTACTCGATTCGAATGGAATCTAAATACACGTGGTAATCAACGGCGTTCCATACTCTGCCATGTTTTTTATAAAATTGAATTATAAATTTGAATTAAGCAAGTGATATTATTAAAAATATGATCGGGAAGCAATGCTTACTCATAGTTTAGAAACGAATATAAGTACTTTTGAGAACTTCTTTCACAAATTACGTTACTATTTCTCTTTTTAGAGAAACTTAATAGAATGTAATGTCTGTTCACACCACGTGCAACGCACTCGAGTCACGAAGAAGCAATGTAATTGATAAATCTCTAGCCTTTCTCAGTGCTCCATGTACAATCTTGTCTAAGGAATCGACTGTCAAACCAAAGCTGAGACGGATGTGCTTATCGCAAGGTTCGAGATTCAAGTGATCTCCGAGTGCCTGGCGCCTGCGACTCTTCCACCCGGTCCCATTCTGGGTCTTTGCGAACTCGCTGCCTGTACGGATGTCTCGGTTGCGAAGAGCAGCCATAAATCACGGAAGGGTTTCCCGTTGATTTCATCGGCCAGTAACCCTCCAGACGGCGTTCGGCGAGCGATAAACCCTCTTGCCTGAACGCCCACCGTCACGGCTCCCCGGCCTCCGCGACGTTCCTCGCTCACGGCTTGCCTGGAGACGTCTTTCCGAAAGTGATCTCTGGTCCAGAGTTCAGTTTCTTCATTTAATTTTTTTCAGCATTTCAGCATTGCCTTCCTGAATTAAGAGACCCGATTGGTTTCGATTCTGACGTAACCTTTTAAGTTTTCAGAGACACACTGTTTTATTGCCCACCATTATCCATCGCAATAGTTAATTTGAGAATATCGTTCAAATGCAATCTCGTGTCCAAACGAATAACAAAAATTGTGTCCGATCCAAACTTTGGATAGATTTCTCGGGAATTTGTTTTATACATTTCTTGAGTTATCATACCTGGAGGACCTTTCTACATATTTCCATCAGCCTTTGTTATGAACACCAAACCTTAAAATACTCCGCTTACAAATGAATTTTGTTACATTCCAGTAGTAAACAGAAATCTTTGATTCACTTTTTAAGCTATTTCATTTCTCTTATTCTTGGATGGACAGAACGCTCGTTCATGTGAGAAGTGTATTCAATTCCGTGTGTTGGATTAAAATAGCGTGGTCTGTCCAAACCGGTGAGAGGAATCGCGAATTGCAAGATTCGCGTCGTTCGGCGAGCTTCCGGTTGGCGCTGCACCGACTTCGCCAGGTGTTTCTCTCGCGCGCCGTTGGGGTCGTAAACACTCTCCCCGCGCACCGCCAGGGCGGTCCGCTTGCATGGGTGGAGGCGCGACCGGCTCGCCGGATCCGCTCCTGGGCTACGCTCAAGCTCATGTTCAGCGGCTGGCTCGGTCGTCGTTGCGCGCGGAACTGGACAGTAACGACAAGACAGAAGTCCTTTCAATTCTTGGGTCATACTGTTTCGTGATCGCAATGGTTGTGTGATGATCAAAAAGAAAACTAAGTACGTGTTTTCGAAACAATATTAAAATAAATCACTAAATTTACAGGGTTGCCACTTTCTGGAAAACGGAAAAGTCGGGGAATTTCATTGCTCTGGAAACATCGTGGAATTTGTGTGGAAGAATTGTTAAAAACCAGGGAAAGTTTTGAGATGGTTATAAAACTGGAAATTATTCCTAAAAAAATACTACAGCATTTTTTTGTTGCTCATTTTCTGTTTCATTTGTATTTTATCACGGCGAAATCAGCTGATATGTTAATTTCAGGCTTCCTTTAATATTTTCTTTAAATAGAGCGAAATACTCTACAAATATTATCATTGAAAAAAATTACAATAGTCTAGAAAATCGGGAAAAGTCGGAGAAATTTGTTTCAGGAAAAGAGTGGTCACCCTTCAGTTGATGGCATTAAATGTTTATTGAATATTTCAGCATATTCGGGGAATTTAATTTACCGACTCTTTGTCATGGATATCAAATTAAGACCATCGACGCGCGTGTGTAGGGTTTAACCACTTAGTGTGATTGAAATAATTTTGGGATACGTGATATCAGCTGAGGACCCACGTGCTGTTGCCCCTCTGTGCGACAAATATTTTTGTGTTCTTTGCCGAATTCAGTGGCTCGGTCATCGTTGCTCGTAGCAGTTACGACTAGACAAAATCCTTTCAATTCTTGATCGTACTATTTCGTGATCGTAATGGTTGTGTGGTATTAAAAATAATACTAAATACGTGTTTTTTTAAATGTCCTGGTTAAAAAATAAATCAATACATTTCGATACAGATAGTTTTACATATTTATCGGATATTTTAACCTGTTCTGCAAGTTTAATGTATCGAGTCTTTGCAATGGACATTGTTTTAAAATGAAGAACGTCAACGTGCTTGTGTAGAATCCCTTATAGTGTGAATGAAATGATTCGCAATGAGGAATCCGTGTGACGCCCAATTCATGACCCATGGGCTGCTTTCCCTAAGTGCGACAAATATTTCTTAAATGTGTCCCAGGGAGCGAAACTCGTGCGATTTTTTTTAATGACTGTTACAATCAGGAAGTGCATCTGTTCCGGTCAGTAGACGGTGCAAGCAGAGCTCTCTCTTCGGCTCTCGTCGTGTCCCTCCTCCCAGCAATGGTTTTCACCCTCTCCGCGCACCCGCAGAGAAACGTCAGGCCCAAGCTGTGGAGCAGCGGCGAGTGGCCACCGGAACGGCGCGGCTAGGGATGGCAATGGACGTTTTCTACCAGGAACATCGAACATCGATATATTAACATCGATATATTAACATCGGATATATTAACATCTAACATCGATATATTAACATCGATATATTAACATCGATATATTAACATCGATATGTATTAACATCGATATATTAACATCGATATATTAACATCGATATATTAACATCGATATATTAACATCGATATATTAACATCGATATATTAACATCGATATATTAACATCGATATATTAACATCGATATATTAACATCGATATATTAACATCGATATATTAACATCGATATATTAACATCGATATATTAACATCGATATATTAACATCGATATATTAACATCGATATATTAACATCGATATTTTGCTTTCGATGTTTTCTTCACATCGATATTTTGTTGCAAAAACATCGATGTTTTTTAATTTTCTTTTCTTTTTTTTCTTCTTTTAAATAAAGAGGTTCAGGCACTTGTAGAGTAGCAGCAATCCCAACAATATCGTTGTTTTGCGTCATCCTCTTTATCACGTTGCACATTTCGCCTGTGCAATCCGAGGAAATTTTAAGGTGGTTTTACGTCGATAGTGTATGAATGGAAGTGACTAATGACTAAAGTAGCGTAACACAATGTCCTTTATCGTTAATTTTATTCTTGACATTCGATAATTTTTATTGGCATACTACTAACATGCTGGTAACCAAACAATAAAATATATCCCATTTAGGAACTGTAATTAAAAGTGGATACGAAAATAGCATGTTTAGTAGTCTATGATTAAAACATCGATGTTTTTTCGTCGATATTTTCATCGACATCGAAAACCTTTTAGCGAGGTATCGAAACGTCGATGCTTTGGTAAAATTTGCCATCCCTAAGCGCGGCGCGGCGCGGCGTCGCGTCGCGGAAGTGTGTCTGTGTTGGAGCTTCTGGACGATGGAAGTTCTCTTCGTGGTACGGAATTGTCTAACGATAAGTGGTTTTGCCATACACTTCTACTGTTGGACCGAAGTAATAAGAAGCTGTCACTGACATTAATGAAAAACAAACGCTACATTTCATGCGCACAGGATTGTATATTCAATTTATACAATATATATTCATTTTACCTAGCCATTTATAAAATAATATTTGAAATACTTTATATTTCATATTTATTCGTGAACTAATTGTGAAATTTTTAAATTGGAAACCTTTGAGTCGTACGTTACAAAATTATCCCTTGTTTTCCCAGTGGTTTAGATATAAAGTTGAGAAGTGATAAAAAAAAGTCTGAAACGAGACCAAGAAAGTGGACTTATCAAAGTAGGGTTGAAACCCATAGTTTTTTCATATTTTTACGCATAGGTTACTACGCTACTGCATAGTTTTTGAAAGTGAATAAATTTGCAGGAATTCATTGTAAAATAATTTTCAATTTCTATAGGACAGTAACATAACAGCAATAACAATAGCATTGTTCTACAAGATTTAATTTCATGTTCTATTTGAAATTTAACGTAAATTGAGTGGTAGGGTTGAACTGCGTGCGAGTCTATTTATGTTTATTGAATTTAATTTGGGGTCATTAAGTTATCCATCCCATGGCCATTCATCAAACACTTTTTGCGACTTCATTTGCGAGTAGGTTGACGTCTGTCGGGCTGTTTCCTCAGCGATCGCGTCAGGTCACACGGGGAAAAAGTTGCCTTGTGAATCGCGCAGTCGCTTTTGTGGCGTAAACCGATCAATAGTACACACAAATGAAATCGACTTTTTAAAGTCCATGTGAAAGGAAAATAAAATGCCATTTTGACATCAGTCTTTACAATTTTTTTTACAAAATTTGTTTCCAGACGCGACGCTCAGCGAGGGTTACAGTCGCAAGAAACTCTGAACGTTATCATTGCTCGTTAAGTTTTAAGTCTTTTATCCATCGTTTGCGCTAATTGGATTAACGCAATAACAGTAACATTGTTCTATAAGATCTAATGTTGCAATTTCGATTACAGTTTCTTGAAATAAAATGAACGAATGGTACATAAGTCGAATGCAAAATAGGTGGTTTAACGCAATGCTCAAATTTGATTTCGTGATATTACAGGAGTAACTTTTGAGCTATGATCATGAAACAATGAAGGGGGAAGCAATAAAATTGTTCTGTTCTTTCATAACTGTCGGCTATAGGAAAATAATAGATTAAATATATTCTCTGATCTGGTCTGGATATGTATAGAATGAGAAAATATTTCACATTTAAAAGGCTTTATTAATAAAGAGCCATTTTCCATTAAATAAAAGTGCCTTAGGAAAGGTCATCGCATACTGATCTGCTTCCATGGTCGATTAGTGACAGAAAGGTATACCTTAGTAGGGTAACGTTAAACGAGCGTGACCGTTTGGGATCTGAGTAAGCTTATTTGATCATTAACGCTGAATCGAAAAGTGCATATGAAAGCACTTTGCATACGAAAGCAAAAGTGCGATCTCTAGGCTCTTAGAAGTTCCGAGACTTAATCCGTTTCTCATTTTTGTCTGTAGAATAGGGTTGGGAGGTAAGTTGGGTTTTAATACGGACGTTACATTCACAGGAGCTACTGTTTTCTTGCTGATCAGTTGTATTCAAAATGCCGACTTGGTGGCACAGGGATTTGGATATTGCGCCCATGAACTCTTTACTCTAGGCCGTGGGTTCGAATCCTACTTAAAACTTGGTCGTTTTCAGTTGTGACATGTCGAGTGCTTTCCCAGCACACCGTGTATCACCCCTGAACTCTAAATCTTCTCTTCATTCCCATCCCAAACCTAGTAATTAGAGTTGCGGATAAGATGTAGGTGATGGAATGGAACCCTACGGGCTACCGAAGCACGAGCAGACGAGTCATATTTATTCCGGTCAAAGTACATGATACCCAGTTACGAGGCATATCGGCGTGACATTTGAAGACTGGGTAAAGGTGGGTTTCTAAGTGGTAGTACTTGGAGCTACGTCTCAGCTGGGGGTGGGGATGTCCGCAGACATTTCAAAGGTGTAAGGTACGAAATTGGGGATTCCACCTTCGACGTCACATGACAAAGTAGCTCGAACGTGATACTCTAAAGGCAAAATCCTTAGTAATGCAATGAACTAAATCCGCTTGCCGCAACAGCCTAACCGAACGGTTCACGTATCACCCAGGATATGTCCAGGATTAACATTCCTTACTACCCAGCAATATGAAGTAAACAATAGCATTTCGTTCATCTTCACCCTTCGTGGTAATATGCATCGAGTGAAGTTAAAAATGCGTAGTTGCTATCTAAACGGTAGGTGTCCTTTACATTTTTCAGCAAATATTTATTTATTGCTGCTCGTGTCAGAGTAAAGGTGATGTATAATTATCTCTGTACAGTCGTAATAATAATTAGTCTTTTTTTCTAAACGATGCAAACTGTAACACTTTATTTATCGGGCATTTATATTTTTTATCAGAGCCTTTTTTTTAATTTTCAACCGTTTGCATTATAATGTACGCAGGACAACATCCCAAAAAGATGTTTACTGGGCAGTGTGAGAAACAAATGTTAGGGCTCGTGCGCGTATAATTAATTACTGCTAGCCGATATCCTAACTCTTGTACTCTGCGAGTCAGTGAGGAACAGTGAATGCTGGAATTCACGGGAATGCGGACGATCCGTCAGGAACGGGAGAAATCGCCCGTTTTTCTGCGAGGAGCATTTGTTTATCGTTGCACTTTCACTTCTTCAGCTCCCGCTTCAGCAATTTTCACGATTGATTGGATAATTAAACAATTAAAGTGTGTGTGAGTAAAAGTTGGCCCGCTACCTGTGGCTCGTCTGATTGTCAGTTTCGCCAGTTTGGCACAAGGATGCCGCAACATTTCGAGACCAGGTTCGTGTCATTGTGCATTTCATCCAGACTTTCTAAAGAAGTGTTCTTTCTTGAAAATGTGATTACAGATTTCTAAAAATAATTCAAGAGTGGAACAGTGCGACTTTATTCGGGTCAGTAGGCTAATAATAAAAAATTCGTAATCTTTCTTCGTCACGATATCTGGGGTTAAGTAGCTGCGTTGGATCAATAGAAGTCTTTGTTGACGTGCGGATAACTTTTTTGCATTCCCCAGAGAAGCCTTGATAATGGGATTTAGGTGAGAGAGACATCGCGTTTCTCGACTTTTCGTGAGACGCACGCTTGCGACAGTCGAATATCGGAACATCGAATACTTGGTCGCTTTCAGAAGACCTGGACAACTTTTTATTGCTTTTCTTTCTGTTCCTCTTTCGTGCCGAGGGACGGTTGTGCAACTGCTTCAGACGAAGAAAAGCGATGCAACCCGAAGTGAAACTTCCTTTTTTCAGCTAATTCGCTTTGTTTTCAACTAGGCAGTAGTATACTTATTTAATATGTGGTTACAGCTGGTACATACAGAAAATGATAGAGAACAGTGAAAGTTATCACGTGCACTTGTATAATGTAGGAAGAAAGTTTCATAGAAAAGTTTGACTTTATTTGATGTAGTATTTGTATTCATATATTTGAATAGCGAATCGCGAGAAAGTTCACAGGGTGAGATGCAAAGAAGCAACGTGGCATTTCTTGTGGTCTATTTGTACAGCCTGCGTAGGCTCTCCGAATGTCAGAGGTTAGCAAGGCCGCAAGCGGAGCCGTCTTCTCCAGTTTCTTCGACCGCTGCCGTCGCCGCGAAACCACCATCCCGACTGCGGTTCGCGTAGCGAGAACAGAAAAGAACAGAACAGAACAGGACTGAACAGCGTTGGGAGCGTGGTGCGGGAATGGGCATGGGCATGGGCACGGGCATGGGCATGGGGCGCAGGCTTGCAGGTGTCGTCCCCATTTTCCCGGTCGCCAAACGCCGCCATGGAGTTACAAGGGAGAGTTTGAGTTAAAATGACATATTTTTTTCAAGACAGTCGGATATACAGGTGTCTCAGAATACGTGTTGCAGACGTGTAGGGCCGTAGAGATGTCGAAAATGAAAACTTTTTGTCAATGAATGTGTAAGGAGAAATTTCATACAACGGAGTTTTACGTACGATGAACATCCTGATTGCCTGGTAACTTCTTATGCACAGGTGTTCGGCTGGTCACGTTGTAACGCAGGAGATTTCATGACTGGCGAACGATGTGTGTTCGGGGCTGTTTAATAATTAAGGGTAAATATGATGTGTAAGTCCATTATATAGAAATTTCCCTCAGTACGGTTCATTGACAAATAGTGATCTGAACATTTTCGACACCTCTACATTCCTAGAAGTTTGCAACATTTATTCTCAGACAACAATTTCGTCTTGCAACATTCTTCTGTATAGAGTAAAAGATTATTTTACGCCACAAAATAAATAGATCCGCTCAGGATAATTCCGTTCTACTATGACTTACTGTGTCATTTTTATTGAGTACAGACGATATACGAATACATTTTTTGTTCGAATCATCTCAGTGCGTTACTGACTACAATGTTAAATTTACTGAGTACAATGATAAAACACAAGTAGTAAAACACGGTTAAATCTGTCACCTAGTATGTACCTGTAGTTCCAAAACCGTATTAGCGTGGCTAAAGACCAATCGCGTGCTAGAAGTGTTAGGGGTCGTATCCCGGTTGGAGCAGGGATTAATTTTCAGGCCACTCAATCTGCTTTAAAGTTAGTTCCGAATCTTTCCCGAGGCACGTAATGTTGTTCACATTTGGCATCCAGAGTTTCACCTGTACTAGGGTATATCGTCCAGCCCCCCAACCCCTTTACACAACAAGGCGAGTTTACCTTCTTGTCAAGTCTGAAACCGCATTACAGTGAGAAGGATCGCCAATAACTACAAGTTGTGTTATTGTATTACGAAGGCTTTGAAATTAATTTAGAGGAGCAATAGCGCAAAAATTATTTTTAACATGTGCGCAAAACACGATGTATCGTCCTTCTTTGCAGGCAGTGCTTTGTGTGAAGCAGCCATTTTTTCATTTTTACTACTAGTGGCGGAACATTACGAATTGTCCGCGAAACATCTTTCGCTCACGGCGAAAAAATAGTATATAGTACGCTACTTTGCGCGAGGTGATTCGAGCACACGTTACTTAACTTACTAGTATTACGGCAGTCAACTCTGAAATGCATGAAATGAAACATTAAGTCGAATGGAGCCGTGAAGAGATGTTAAAAACCAAATGTGAAGTAGCACCTATGAGATTACAAAGTGTAGTGTTCCAAACTACCGTCTGCATTTCGAGAGAAACTCGGGCTTTGAGGAACGAGTTCCCAATTGGAATTCTTGAAAACTCAACTTCGGCTTAATATAAGAACGATTTTCAAATGACGCAAGCCTGAATTTGAATATTGATATTACAATAAGAAATGGTATAACATCTCTCCAGTCGAACCAAATAGGCTGCCACAGCGGGTCCGATTATATCCTAGGGGCTGAAAAATGTGGGTAGACCATGAAAAATATGAAAATATTTATTCTTAGTCGCAGAGGAATCTTGTAATCCTTTTGAAAGAAAAAAAATAACCAGCTTTTTTTGCGTAATAAACTTATATAGGCAGTGTTTACCGTACACTGATAGATTTGATAATGATTTATTATTTGTTTACCAAATATTTTAAGTGTACACAGGATTCAGACGATGTATATACAGATACACATAATGTATTCGTTTGTCTTCTGCACACAAAAAAGTGGCATATTTAGGAAAAAAATACAGAACAGATTTATCCCTATTGTATCTGTATATTTCGCGACGAAAGACATTTTTAATCTATATATCGACTGTATTATACAACGTCATGACATGTTTACTATTGACAGGATGTTTTCTGAATATTTTGTGCACGAGCGATGTATGTAAATAGGTATCTAACAGAAGTCCAGTGAAATAAAATTGAAAAATGTTCAATAAAATTGAATCCTGTTATTTTTATAAATCATTTATTTTGATTTGTTTATCTCGTATTTTACATAGCTAAATAGTTAACTAATCGTCTCCTGTATCATTACAGTAGTATACATACCTTTTGTAGCTTTCACACGCAACAGATCTTTATAGATGAGGTTTCTAATGAAAGAGAATTTCACGGGCGAATTGCACTTTGACTTTAAAAATATGAAGGATTTGGTTAATAACCGCAACTAAATATTCATGTCAAATGCAACCCGCAACACCCGGCCAGTTATATCGTTAACTAACTCGTAAAGTAAGCGTTTTAAGATCTTAAAAATTAAAATTGTGTGGCCAATGGCTTCAAAGAAACTTTTCTCATACAGTAATCTATAGGATGAATTATTCTTAGACATTCTATTAAGTTTTGGCCAATTTGTTGCTTATAGATACTACCAATACTACATGTAATAGAGGAATATATTCTGTATTCCTTCGTGACCTATATTCCAGCCCTTGGTGCTGGTGGCCATCTTTGTGACGTCACGCTTAGAAGGCTTAAATTCCTTCATCTTGTATTTACGCTTTCTATGTACACCGTGGTTTGCGCAGACTGACAAGGTTTATTTGGATCACGATTTGCTCTCGCGGCTACAAGAGGTACTATTAATAGTGGCTTGAACCGATGAAGATTGCTTGTTATGCGTGTATGGAAACCATTTGTTTAAGGTTGTGCCGTGGTCTACAAGTATTGTGTACCCCTAATTGTGGAGGGAACTACCATGGAAACAAACCACATGTTCCCATGTTTCAGTTTCACGATACCTGTAGGGAAAATTAGGGTGGGTTTTAACGTGCGAGAGTTCTCGCACGGGTTCGCTAGTAAATAAATTGTTAACTTTGTCAGACTGTATTTGGTCTTTATTTTATAGACAGAAAATTGTTTTTTTGGAAAGCAGTTTTACATAAAAATGTGTAAAACAATTCTTCTGTTTTATTATTTAAAATTTATATTTGTTTTGGCATTTAAACTCCAGCTTGAAGATGGAAATTATCGTTTTCGAAACGTTGCTATTTATGAATTACATATTGTAGAATATTGCAAACATGATTTTTATGTAAAACTGGTATCCAAAAAGCAATTTTCTTTTTATAAAATAGACTAAATACAGCCTGACAAAGTTGTTAAATCTCCAGACAGAAAAGAAAATTAAAATATAAGTAATTTCGTACAGTTTACTACGTAGTTAAGCCATTAAAATTACTGAAGTTTTAAAAATTATCTCATCCTACTGCCAAACCGTGCTTATCTTCCATAACCTCGGTTTGGTTTTTACTTCCATGTGCGGATGCGCAATAATTTATAGCAGCCCGAACGAGCACTCATCCACAGGTGCGGTGCCCGCCTTTCTCCAGCCTCGATGAGAAGGTCAGCTGTTACGGGTGCGATAACCGTGGTTATCGCTGCGGATATCGCAGAATTAGGTTCTAGAGATAAGGGGAACTACACTGTATCTGCAGCAATTAGCTAGTCGGGAGGGCTGTCCCTAGCCCGTGTTATCTGTGTGTCCACTCGAGGCGCATCGCAACCTTGCCTGACGGAGCACCCGAGGTTACCGTTCGATGCAGGCCAAGGGCGAAGCAGTTTTTAAGGTGAATGTCCGGTTTACAATTTATTTCGGGGAGTTCAACAGTCTCGAGGCCGTTTTAGGTTTATAGCGAGTCAAAGAACTTCGCGACTGCTTGTAGGGAAATCTCAGCAATGTTTCCCTCTAACCACCGATTTAGAACTAGGTTGGAATTACTAATGAACCATAATGACCTTATTTGGCTGCATTTCGCAACATCAGATATAGTTACAAAGCGGTTCTCTCTCCGTAAGTCTTGTTTCCACCAACGCCAGTGATACGACGTGGGAACAGACTAGATTTTACTCAAGCCAGAATAGCATATAATTCGTCTATTAAGACATTTCACATTTGCGTAATTTACTCTGCATGGTCACGCGGGCGACGTGTTAGAGAAATGTTCATTAGATCATTTGCGCATATGTAGGATTCAAGTCGCTTGTAATTTCATAATGATGGTGGTAGGTTTTGTCTCAGTTTCAAAAGTAATGTTATGAATGAGCGAAAATCGTAGAAAATATTAAATATAAAAATAGGTTAATGTAATATAGTATACAATTTTCTTTTTGTTTCGTGCAGATGACACTTCCATTAATCTTCCTCCCCCTCTCTCTCCATATACCACACTCCCCCTTTCTTAAAGTGTGTTGTAATGTAAGAATCGAAGCGTTATAGAGTTGTGCACGATTCGATTATGCAAGGTCTTGTTATCAGATATTCAGGACTGATTAAAAATACGATTATTCAGCTAGTGATGTGATAGAAGGGGCATATTGATCTCGTGTTGGTTAGTATTTCAGTAGCTTATAAATACTTGCGAAATGTTAGTACATGTAATTAAAGGGCTTAAATCCAATCTTTGGTACACCAGGCGAATGCCGGAGCAGTACCCTACCAAACGGGCCACGGACCGCGCGCGATGTTTCCTTCCTCTTCCTTGCCCTATCCTCTCCCTTTACACACACACACACACACACACACACACACACACACACACTTACTCTAATATGCACTAAACCACCACATATTTCGGGAGACCGGTCGGGAGTTTAGAGCTTGTCTCGGCTGGGGCGGTGCCCTGTTGGTGGGAGAGTCCTGGTTAGGGGCAAACCCCACTAGCCGACGGTAGGTCGGCGCCGGATCACGCCATCCAGCGGGGGAAGATCACCGCCATCTACCGAGAAAAAGCATGCACTACACTAACGGGACCATTGTCCGAAGCAGTTGACGCGCCCGGAAACACGAAAAAATCAATCAATCAATCTATCCAATCTTTGGCAAATTAACTCTACTATCAAGAATTTTCATTTTCATTGTAAGATTCTATCATAATACAATGTGATATCTTTAACCCCAAATAAATATGGTTATATCTGCGCGGTTTCGAACTAAATGCTATCCCGTCGTGATTTTTTCGGTCAAGCAATACATAGAAAAGATAAATATAGCTAAGATGACCCTCCGGGGTTACATGAGAATGTCGTTTGCAGAATGTTTTGACACATGGAAGGCTCCGAAGCCCAAAGGGTTCCATTGCCTTTCTCTCTGGGAAAGGGCTTTGAAACTCCTGCTCTCATTCAAGTCTGTTCTGCTTTTAAAATTGAAAATGCCATGCATGAAAAATATCACCGGAGGCAAAATGTGAAAAAGATACTCTTCGCAAAAGCTCTTGCGCTTGTTCTGAACGTGGTGAGCAGAAGAAAGAAGCAAGGACGTGGGCAGGAAACGCCTTAGTGACAGCGGAGATTTTGAAATAAAACCTTCGTGGATAAAGGAAGGAATACGGAAACAAAATACGACCGTCTAACGTGAGAAGGCAAAGTTCATTGTATTTCTTCCCTCTTCAAAGGGTGAATATTCTTTCGAGTTATTTGCATTTTAAGGAGAACATTTGGCGCTCCAGAGAAGTGTAGATGCTATGCCGAGATTTATTTTCTGACACTTGCGTACGAGGAAACCACGCTGTTAAAGTAGCCCGATAACTCTTGTTTCTTTCCGCCGCAGAAGAAAAGATAAGCTTACAAAAAAAGCGTTTGATGACGAAAGGAGGCAAGCAAAGTTCTTTAGATTAGCCAGGGGACACTCCATAGACGCCGTAGAGCTTGGAAGGATATCACCGGGCGTAACGCGTGTCGATTACCATAGAATTGGCGTCGGGACGCAAAGGGCTGCGTCTGTCGCCGGAGACGAGGGCAGCGGGACACGCCCCTCCGCTCTCCCGGGGAGCGGGTGGTGAGGAGGAGGGGGAGGGAAGGGAGCGCGGGGCCAGGGTCACCGGCGCGCGGTGGCCGGGTCGCGCGCGGCAGCCGGGCTGGAGCGGGCCGGGCCGGGCCGGGCTCGCCTGAGCGGGAAGCGCGGGGGCGGCGCTCCTACCGTCCACGGGGTGGCGCCGCCCGCGCGCAGCCCTCGCCGCCGCCTCCACCGCCGCCTGGGCGATCGATCTGCGCCCGCCGTTAATCCGCGCCCGTGTCCGCCCACGCCCACCCGCGCCACGCCGCCTAGCGCCCTCCCTCCCTCTCTCCCTGCCGCTGCCAGCCGTTCATGCCGCGCGCCTACGCCGCCAGCTGCAGCGGCGGCGGCGGCCGTCGCGCGTGCGTGCGTGCGCCGCGCAGCCTCCCCGGGGCGTTGGGCGGCCGCCGCCGCCGCCCACGCTGCGCCTATAAAGCGCCTCTGTTCGTTCATGCTCGCTCCGCCGCCCCCACCGGTTACGCGGGCGGCGGGCCCGCGCGCGCCTGACCTCCCGCACGGAGCGTTGGTCGCCGTCCAAGACCCGTTCATAGACGCCCTTCCCCCGGCCACGGCCCCGACGCCACGCCACGCGATGCGGCCCATTGCTCGGTCTCTCTCCTCAGTCGCTTGGTTGCTCTTCCTTCGCCCTTTCTTCATTCACCTTCTCTTTTCAGTTTACTTTGTTGTTTTCCAGCGCTGCCTTACGCAAGGACGACTTCAGAAAATATTGAAGAGGGTAACGTTTTTTGAAGTGAAAGGAAAGTCAGTATGGAATATGAAAAGTTGTTAACGATAACTTCATTATGTTATTATTTATATTTTTTGTAATTGCATTATAAATTTTGATCATACATAATTTACGACTGCAATGAATAAAAAAGACGATTCTGCGAAATTATCATGTTACAAAAATCAGTTTAAGATTTCTGCAGGAAATTGTTTGATTCGGAGCGAACGTCCAAAACAGTGCATTTTTCAAATTATTTTTAATATTTTATTGTCTTTTAAGAAATTCACATGATGAACTTTTAAGAAATTCACAAAATGTGTAGCATTTTAAACAGTATTTCCACAGTATAAACCTAATTATTTAAATTCTTATCTTAAAGAGGTGGCTGTCCTTTGGAGGCACACTGGGTCTAACTTTTAACGTATTTATTTTTATTTTCAGTGTTAAATTGTCATCTTTTATTTTCTTTCCCTGTATTTTAATCTATTTTTGCGTCGTAATATGAATCGAAAAAATATTTATCGCTTCATATTTATCTCGGTTTCCCTCGCTCTCTTCTTCATGATGTGAAACGTAAAATTCCTTTTCGTGCTTGCATGTATGCACGCCCGCGTCATATAGCTTTCTGCCTCGTCGCCCTCGTTTGCCCTCGCAATCCTTCACGCAACATCGCAACTTACACCATCCCGTACTGTCTTGTTATTCCCGTCTCACCCACCCACCCTCTCTCTGTATCTCTCACTCACACACACTCACTCACACACACACTCACACACACACACACACTCAGACACACTCACACACACTCAGACACACTCACACACACTCACACACACTCACACACACTCACACACACTCACACACACTCACACACACTCACACACACTCACACACACACACACACACTTCTCCATGGCGCGAAGCAGCCGCATCCCTTGATACCCATGGGAAGTGCCCGTCCGCTGTTCCCCAGTTCCCCCGACCGCACCCCCTCTGCCACCCCCGCCTACCCCCATCTCTGCTACGTACACCACTAGCCGTACCTCCGCCGCCGCGGCCGCCACCTTCGCCGGCGTCGCCACCGCCACCATTGGCGTCGCCCCTCCGCGCGTTGCGCCAGACGGACGGCGGCAGCTGTATAAACGACAGCTGAGTCGTCGACCATATCGAAGAGCTGTGAGCGCGCGTCTGTTGCCTGTTTATATGTTGGGCGGGTGGGCGTCTGGTGAATGAACGGGATGCTTACGCTCCGCTGTGTTGGCACAACTGAGTACTTCGTCGACAGGACATATTCCTGATTTGCTTAGCTTAACACATGTTATCACGTTTGGAGAAACACCGCTTAAAACCAATGGCATGTCTGTACAGATCCGAAGAGAGATGATAGATCAAACAGTTTGATGAAGATATTTGTAGGCATGCGGTTATAACCATTGAAAGAGAGATTCCAAGCAGACATCCGTGCTTCCCGCATCTATTTTTAACGTTATCCGTTACATAAGCAAAACCATAATGCGATGTTAGTTTATGTATAAGCGACGTCTGTTATGAAATATCATCCGAAAACCGCTTGGAGCTGTTTATTTTCATAACTATTTTTGTATTCTTTTGCAACTTCCTATTTTTGCCCGCGGCCGGATCCGGCGGCACATGGCGCGGTGTTTCGCCATAATGAAGTCTGCCGTCGTTTCTGGAGAATTCGTGCGAGGGCGCGGGCGGGCGGGCGGGCGGGCGCCGGGGCGGTTGCTCTTCTCAGCTCCCACCGCTTACGTCACGGCCTCGTAACGGCCGCCTCTCGCTATCTTCGCCTTCCACGCCCACTCACCCCGCGCCGTGCAATCTTCACGACTCCTTTACATTTTTTGATATATTTTAAAATGATCGTGTTTCCTCCGTAAGTTCGAGGAATAGGGGTTCACATTCACAGATAAATGAGAACTAAAGGACAGAACGACATTCATTGTTGCCGAATGGGTTACGTATATAAAATATTATGTACTATTTCAATAAAAAATACGCAATCGTACAAAAACATTGGAACTATGTAAAATGAATTTTTAAAACATTTGGAATAGTACGTAGTTCGTATCTCAATTAAAATGCTGACACTTGTACGAACCAATCGCAGCAAAATGTAACATCGTTTTGAAATGCCCGATTACGTTAAAAATACCAATCATGGACTTATTTCATTGACTCATTAAACGAGAATATATAATTGGTACCGGAGCGGCAATTTTTACATGTTCACGAGAAGTGTAGTTACTTTTATTGCCATGTATACTACCAGAACACTATCTCCGGGTTTTGCCAACAATACTCTGCGAAAAATCTCGATTGGGAATTGAGTGCAAAAAATGACCGCATGTAAGTTACTTCGACATAGAGACGACAGCCGTCGTACTTCTAACCGTCCTCTGGACCACCAGTTGCAAGTCCCTGCGTTTCGTGCTCTGGTGCTTCGGCACCCGGCAACGCCGCCGCCAGTGAAAACTTGTGACGTCAGCGAACGAGCAGCGTTCAGCCCCGGCGCACAGACAAGAGTCAGGCGCACAGCCCACTCGCCGCCGTTCTCGATGCGCGAGCACAGCCCCCGCCGCCGCTACAATCTCCATCACCGTTCCTCCATCGACCCGTCATCATTCCCTCCGCTCCACCCGTATCGTGCCCTGCACAGTCCACGCTCCCGCCTCCATCGCCCTTTGCACAGTTCACGCTCCCGCCTCCACCGCCCTCTGCACAGTCCACGCTCCCGCCTCCATCGCCCTCTGCACAGTCCACGCTCCCGCCTCCATAGCCCTCTGCACAGTTCACGCTCCCGCCTCCATCGCCCTTTGCACAGTTCACGCTCCCGCCTCCAACGCCCTCTGGACAGTCCACGCTGCCGCCTCCATCGCCCTTTGCACAGTTCACGCTCCCGCCTCCACCGCCTTCTGCACAGTCCACGCTCCCGCCTCCAACGCCCTCTGGACAGTCCACGCTCCCGCCTCCACCGCCTTCTGCACAGTTCACGCTCCCGCCTCCATCGCCCTTTGCACAGTTCACGCTCCCGCCGCGATCGTCACCCGCACACACACCGCTCCCTCTTCTATCATCACTCTTCCTATAGTCCTCGCACCCGCCACCAATCCCTGCGTAGTCCCGCCTCCGTCGATCCCAGCACAGTCCCCCATCTCGCCTCACCTGCGCCCCCCCTATCTCCCACTCTGCATCATCCGCCCTAACTCCCAACCCCTCACTCTGCATCATCGGCCCGGCCCCGCCCCCGCCCCTCTCCGCTCCGCCCCGCTATTCATCGCTTCGTGTTCCGTCACGTGCGTTACGCCTGCACGTTCGTCCTTCCATCCCCGCCTTTCATCGCTCCGCCGTGCCCCGCTCGCGCTCCGCTCTCGTCTGCCAGGCGCCTCCGCCCGCGCGGCCCAGCCACGCCCCTCGTCCTCGTCCTCGCCGTCGCCCTCGCCCCCGCGTGCCATTCATGCCTCCCGCCCAACCGCTGCTCGAAGCCTCCAGCCTGGCGGCGCGGACGCCGAATTCGTGTGGCGCAGCGCGGCAGGAAGGACAAACGCAGGAAACGAAGATAATTCGACGCCGGATGTCCTTACGTGATGGGCTCGGGCAACGGGGATGAGCGTGTTATGTTACTAACGTCCGTAGTTTTAATTGCAATGGGTGATTTAATATGTCGTTATATTTTTTTTTTCACCTTTCCGACCTTCCGTGGGTTTTAGATCTCGTTTGTATTGTAATGTACATATCCCGTATTTGGGTTCTCATTACTTTTTAATATCACTGGATACTTTCTGGATTTTTAAAGTTTTCTTGTAATAATCACTGGCCACATTTTCGAAATGTGTGTTCTTTTTCGTTTTCACTTCATACGTTCTTAGGTTTAGCCGGCACTTTTGAATATCGTCTCTCCCATGTAGTGAAAGCATTTCTTAAATTTTATCACTCTCTCAGTTTATCGTTCGCACATTATTACAACCTCGTGAGCAAACTGTAGCTTCGCTCTTTATAGGACAGCAACTTGGCGTCCGAAAGGGAAGTTTTTCTCTTCTTCTGAATAATATGCGACGTGTCGAAGTTTCGCCCTGGGTTCACGAGGTCGGCTGGGGTAGTCGGTTTCTCGGAATGCGCTTGGGGGTGGGTCGCGGGCGCGGAGCGCTCCCTCCTGGGGCGGGCGGTACCCGCAGCGCGCTTTAACACGGCTTCGAAGGCGGCACCCGCCAGCGCGACAGCGGCGCTGGCCGCGGGCCAATTCCGAGCACGTCCCTCCGGTTCGCTGTTCTACTGGATTCGGAGTGGCACTGCACTGTAAATGGGAGGGTTACGTGTTTCTCCCCATTCAGAAAGGCGTCGTGCGCAATTCCTATGGTAATTCGTTTCAACGAGATGTTAATTTAATTTTTTGGTGCGATCGTATAAACATGTAGTAAATGTGTTGTTGTTGTTGTTGTTTTGTACTATCTTCCTGAAAGCAAGAGAAACGCATTATTTTCAGTTAATTATTGGATGGTGCGTATCTCATTTTTGGGGTTTTTCTTTCAGAGACTGCGGAGAACCGTTTCATTTGTCAGGAGCTGCGATTGTGTTTTACACTGTAGCATAGAGTAATTCTTAGAACATTTGGGGGAGGGGTGAAGAATGAACTACCAGGTGTTCACCTATTTTCTGTAGGATTTTCAAGATTATAAATCATTATTGAAGGCGTTAACGTTTTCTAAATGACACTGTGTCTAACTATATCTACCTTGTCGGCCTTTGACACTGTCCTGTGCCCACACATTTATTCTGTTCTCTCTGCCGTGGGGTGAGTTTATTGTTACTCAGATTGTTCTCTCTTTGGGTATGAGATATATATCTCATATTAAATTGTGCATAAACGAGGAATAATTTCAAATATACGAACGAGGTTACTGCTAATTTAATTAAATTGTAAAGCAAGGACGTTGTACAACCAAAACTTTTCTAACTACTTATTACCTCACAATTTGTACTTGGAAGCTCGGCACTGGCAATTAGTCCGTGAATGAAGGGTAGTTCCTTCTGACACTCGACCCACCCTGGCATGTGTGTGTGTTTGTGTTACTCAACACCTCGTCGCCACGTGCGTAGAGGCAGCCGCTCGTTGGCGTCGAGGCCGCCGGGGGATGTCCATGAATGGGCCTGGGCGCCTCCCCCGGAAGAGCGCCGCCGATATTACGCCGGGTCTTTTCCGCCCGCTGGGCGCCGCTGTCGCCGCCGCCGCCCGCCGCGTTCCCCGGAAGCCCCGACTCGCGTGACTTCCGTCCGCGCGCCTCCCCGCCCCGGCCTTCCAACCGCGCGTGCACCGAATGCACAAGGTTTCTCCGCTGGCGGCTGATTCAGGAGATTAGAGAAGAGTCTGTCTCACGAGATAGCGCGCCGCGCAGGCTGAGAGCTTCACCTTCCTCTCGCAGCGACGCTCTGCCAGCTCAAGGAGCGACAACGACGTGTGTCCGATTTCAATATAGTGACTTGTGACAGATCATCACCAGCTTCGTTACGACTTTAATTGTTGATATTGAAGCTCCAGGGATAACCGGGTCATAGGTGATCTGTCACAAGTTACTGTATTAAAATCGGACATTAGCGCGTTTGCTGGATATCCAGAAAGCCGTTTCAATCGATTGAGATTTTTAAGAAGTGTAATAAATGGGAATAAAACAAAGTAAACCGTTAATAAAATGTTTTGTGTATTTGAACAATCTGAAAGACTTCCGCATTGTTTCAATCTTATGGTAGCAATGAACGATATTAAGAAAGGTATTTTTTCAGTTTAGTGCCTTTTAAATCTTTTTACGTGAAATTACAATTTTTCTTCCACTGGAATGTTGTCGTTTTTATAAAATGATTGCCCGAAAGATGACTACATAAAGGTTACTTCCTCCCTTTTTACACTTGTAATATTAATAGCATGATATAATTTTTTCTCTCTCAGCTTAGCATACTAATTTTGTGTTTACAAGACTGTTTGAAATCATATTTCTTATTGCCTTGTAATCGACCGTTTTTAAATTCCGTCCCAGTGCGCGCGAGTTGGCGCTGTGGATGTCGGCCGCGCCGCGTAGGCGCCAGCGCCGCCTTTCGGATTTCGCTGAGCGCTGCCGTCGCCGCTGCCGCGTGCGCTGCACTCAAATTGCGACGCGGCGTCTCTTCGCGCGAGGCTTGCCTCAGCCCGCGCCGCTGGCCGCCGACGCCACTTTCCTCGATGGGTCTTCTCAGCCCGTTCTCTAAGGTTCTGAAAGGGCCATCTTCTTTCTCTCCACATGTTTTTCTCCGTCGGGCAATAATGATATTTTGTTCATGGTTCTGCCGGAGTTAAACAATATTCTACCCGTTGCTCACGCTGATTACTAAAATGTCGATTTGTGATAATCCAAATATATTATTCTGTGTTTAATTCCCGCGAGAGCTTTTTCAGATGAAAGAGAGCGCATGAGGAATATTAAACATTTCATTATTATTCACTTTTAAGAAAGAAATGCACGATATTTCATTGAGGTTTCAAAAATCGAATGCATAATGAATATTGGTTTTTTTATTGAAACGCTGTTCGTTCTTTGAGCGAGATGGTCTTTCCTCTTTCTTCTCCTACCCTTTGTGAGCACATCTGCCGTTTGGTGCCGATTCAAACGATTGAATTAATGAAGGATTGTATGAATCTTTCAAGTAATACGTAATGTATTTCGGTATTACTATCGTATTCGCGTTAACGTTTTGGGAATATTTAAAATGCAAGTTCTGAGTACAACTGCGGACAAAAAACATCGTCAACGTACGGGTTCTCATATATTGAATGGTAGGCTTTGTAGTAAATAATGAACGTCGTAGTTTGTTTCACTATGAACAAAAGTATTGTATGAAATTATATTTTGGTTGAATGAGGTTTTTTTTCAGCTCATCACAATTAGTTACATGGAACGTATATATGACTGTGTTGTGCTAATGCCCGTTTTCTTATTTACAGGTGAGTTCCCCTTTCTTCATATCTCGCTCAAAACGCTCTGAGCACATGTCAACATTGGTGAGTGTCTACACTTACGAAAGTAGTATATTTTACTCCTGGCATTTGCGCTTTCCACCTCATAAATTCTGAGTTCACGGTTCTATGTTTCCGTAGCCCACGCTTTCGTGTGTGTTTAGTTCGATTCTTCCACGCGTCTCCTCGAAAGTCAGAAATCTTTGAAATCGACCAGTCCACCGTCACGCGAATCTCCTTTCTGTCTGCAGCTCGTCTTCGGAGAAGATAGTGAGGAGAAATTAGATTCACTGTCCTCACGGCAGATTCCGCTTTCAGTTTCACGAAGATGTGCTGATGTTAGCGTTGCATCTGATTCGTTCCGGCTTTCGTTTCGCCTCGCAGGGGATTGTCTCCCGGCGGACGCCGACGTGATGAATCGCAGCAACTCGCTCGAGCGACGCGAGCAGCGCCTTTGTCGAGCGGAAGCGGAGGAAGCTGATCCGACAGTGGGCGATCTCTGGAAGCGTCTGAGCTAAATTTGTTTGTTTGGTAGGCTTGCCAACATTGTGCATGTAAAAGAGAGGACACTCGACGATGAAAGAAAAAAACGCATCATTTCTTTTGTATAAATATTTAATTTAGACTAACATCAACTCTCTTTCTTCTCTCCATTTGCGATTCAAGTGAGAACATTCGTTCACAAAATGCAAATGCAGATGAAGATGAGCGTCTCTTTTTTGTTTAGTTAGGAAAAGGATATTCAGGTTTTCTTTTCTTAATTAAACAATTAACGATAGCAGGTACTAATCATGTGATAAAGTAAATAACCCCAAATGTTAAAAATTCACTAAAGGAGGACATTTAAATTACAAAGGAGAACGAGAAGACATTTGACGTCAGTGAGGGACGTTAGCAAACCTAATGTGTGATAAAATCACTACACTGTCTGAAGTGCCATAAAATTTAATTTAGTATTGTAATGTATTGTTCATGAAAATCAATGTAACCTTGTAAATTAAAAAGAGCTTAATATGTTTGTGCATTAAATGTAAAGCATAAGATAAAATCAGTGTGGATTTAAAGTAGGTACTCTCGTTTCCCCTACCGCTATTCATTCATCTCGAGAATTCATAATCGCCAATCCATCAAAATCATTCATTCAGATTTGGCTCTTGCATCCTAATGTACATGTGTATATTAAATTTAATGTGCGTTCATGATAATTACTTTAATGTAATTTACATTAAAGTAATGAGGAAATTTCTGACAGTGTGGTAGTTACCACTGTCAGGAATATTTTCTTAGTTTTCGTAAAATTGTTTGCCAGCAGTAGTAAATTAGTTTTGTAAAATTCAATAGGCGATTAATATTCTTTCTAAATCTTCATCACCTGCCTAAAAATGGTGTATTTATTTTATTAATTTATTTCCTTAACCAAATTTTATTCCAGAAGTGACCACTTTATAATTGTGGCAACCCTATTTGTGGTAAAATCACCACACCGATTACAATTGATAGTGGTTAGAAACGTATTCAGTATTTCCCAATCGATATTGTATCTCCGAATGTTTTCGAGACCAAAAAATACATTTTCATGTTAGATTATTGCAATGGCAATATTAATGATTTTTTCAGTGAATTCTTAATAATATAAAATTATAAAAGAGATTAACGTGTGTCATTGTGGGGGATCAGCTTTTCGGCTAAATCTCTTGATAAAAGAAGGTTGTTAAGCCTTAAATTATGAATTATGAGGTGATAGGATGATAATGAGGGGTGAAGGAACAATCACAAATACGACCATGCCTAAGCAGGCCTGGAACCTGCAACCGCCTGTGCCAAAGACCTGCCTATTATTATTATTATTATTATTATTATTATTATTATTATTATTATTATTATTATTATTATTATTATTATTATCATTAGCAGCAGCAGCATTATTACTTCCTGAATGTGATATGTTAGTCGCTTGTCACTTTAATTCACAATTTCTTTCAAAATAAGTACTCTCAAGAGAGACAGTAATATAAGGAATCTCCTTAACCCTATACTAATTTCTTAGTATTTGTCTCTGGTGGAATTTTTTACGTTCTTTCAAATTCAAATATTTATTTAATATAGCTTTGAGATTCTGCCCCCCATAAAAATCACTCTTCATTATCCTCTTTTAGTGCCAAAATTATTCTTTATTTTAAATCGATGACACTAATTCGCACCAGATTGATCGAAGCGTCTGTTCCAAAAATTATATAAAGCGCAACACCTTCCCTTCTCAGCGGCCGCCCCCTATCTCGATGCCTGACTCCTCCCCGCGCCCTTCAGGGGGCGTTAATGCTGTCGTTGACGGTCCAGGGCCTTTGACATGGCGGCGATAAGGCCGGGCCGTTGTGTAGACTGTCGAATCCCGCGAGTGATTATCATAAGAACGCATCCCCGTCTTCAGAGCCCTCGTTATGGAATTTTCGATAAGTGGGTCGCAGTTCTCGGTAAGATTACAGGACTTACGGGGCGCTCGCACCAACATCGATTAGGGAGTCGGCCGTCCTGGCATCCGGCCAGTCGCTCCCGCCACCTCCCCTCCCCTCCCCTTCCCTCCCGTCGACGCCCACGTCCCTCCCCCCACCCACTCCCCCGCGTCGCGCACAGGGCGGTTTTCCCCATCTATCCGGGCGAAAATCGATCTGACATTGTGGACAGGCAGCGTTCTGTTGCGCCGACCTGTGTACGTACAGCCCCGTGCGAAGTAAGCTGTAACCGGAAGGCAGTTGGTGACGTGTGGTGAGGGATTTGCCTTGTGTGCGCGTTCGGAAACCAGGCAGATCCGGACGTAGTTTTAGAACGTGGGGCATTGTTAGATAAAAAATAACTTGTAATTAATAATACGTGAAAAGCTTTTGATATTTCGAGCGTAGTCTGTCTAATTAGGAACACATTGTGGGTTTTGAACAAATTGTAAAATCGAGCTTTTCCCGTGTAACAGATAGTACGATACCAACCTCGCAGAAATCAACCTGTTATCGACATTTCTCATGCTAATTAGTACTTTTTAATAAATTGTAGATGAAGGGATTAGAAGAACCCTACTTTCACATTCACTTAATTACATTTCCTGCGTTACTTTCTCGAGATGAAACACTCATGCGTTAGTTCTGATTAGAAGAAATGTTCTCTACCAAAATCGACTGTTCCGCCTGCATCGGTCCCTGGCACCTAATGGCCTAAATTTGGTACATACTGAAACAACACGATGCGTGGAGCGAACTGTAGCAACGGTTTTAACACTTGGCGAAATGTTTAGATCCTACGAATTTTGCAAAAGCAATTGGCAGTTGGAAAATGTATGGATGATTAATTAGTTTAATTTAAGGAATAATGTTTAATGCAAATGGCATTAACGAAATATACGAGGCAAATTTTGATTTAAAATTGATGAAAGTATCCTTAAGAGAACTCGTTAGGATATACTTCTAATAGCTTTGAAAGGACCCTATTTTTTTCTTTATTTGATTTGAAAAAATATAATGTGTCGTTATTATTTGTAATATTAATGGTATTTTGCGAACTGTTCGTAACGTAAGGCTCGTGAGGACTATGAAGGATTATCGAGAAAGGACTCGAAAACTTTTCGAAGAACATTATGAAAGGCACAGTACTATTGGATGAGAATTTCTTATTCAGTCATTGAAAGTATTCTGCAGCACATGGGTATTTATTTCGCCTCTGCCTTTTTACGACCCAGGATGAAAACATCCGTGCCTTGCGCGAAATGCTGGTCCCGCAATCCCAACGCAGTCGTGCGCTCGGCTTGGGCCTGAAACCCCTCGCGTCCAACCAACTATTCGGCGCAGCTACAGCCGCGCAGTCGCTCAGTGTGCGGCGTCGCGTTCACGCCGTCCATCGAACGGGGGTCGGCGGCGTCGGCTGTCGGCCCCTGCGCGAATACGACGTACGGCCGAGGGGGCGGGTGCGAGGGAGAAAGGGAGCGTAAAAGTTTCAGAGCGGCGGCGGCGGCGTTACGCCGGTGGCGCGGAGGTGGCGTTCCGGAGTACCGGGATACTCCCCCCCTCTCCCCGCCCCCCTGCGCCGCACCACGTCTTTGTTATTAATGCGGTGTATTTGCATAGCCCCGGGAGTAAACCCGGTTATCTAAGAAAGGACCGCCGCTCTCGGTACCGCGAAGCCCGCATAAAGGCGACGTGTCCCTCGTCTGAATATTGCACGACTTATCGTCGCGAATTTTCTTGGAATGTTTATTCTCGGTATGCGGTGAAATTGTTGGGTAGATGTGTGCTAGATGCTGCCAGGAATTGCGGGATTGGGTGTGTGTTGACAAGAACTGATTTGCGATTCTGGCTGCATGGTAATTGCGAGTTGAGGGGTTTGCAAAAACAGAATACATCTTTGGTTCGTATTAAAATTATTTCATAATGTAATGAAGGGACTTAGTGTTGTAGAGGATACGTTTTAAAATTAAGTTTATTGAACGCACTGCAGCAATGCGTTTCACGGTTGACGCAAGGTTGTGAAATATATTAGATGCCATGTAATCGAAATTTTTCTGGCAAAAGCATTGTAAGCAATATTTCATTTGTCCACTTACCTTCCAAATGTGGATCATTCAGGTACCGATTACATTTTTTGTGATATTATCACCGTAATGAATAATTCAATGTAATTTTTATCTTTAATTTGTTTAGAAACTCTCCCTTGTCATAAAGTATTCATACTTTCATTTGACGCCCATTTTCCTTCAGTTCACCCACCCACGATGGAGACGCATGGTCATTCATTTGCAAAAGTTATGGAAAAACTACGTGAGAAATGAAGATTTCTTTGTTATTCTGAACTTATACTTCTGTGAGCGTTACGTGTGATATATTCTTCGCATCACTTTGTGAAACATTTTCTTTTTACAACAAAGAAATAGATGGAAGAAAGAAAAAAAAGAAAGAAATGTGGTTTCCTTTGAAGTGGACGCGTCAGACTTCGTGCAAGAGATTTCCAGGTTACCCTTGAACATTTGAAGGACATTTAATTCACGGAGCTCTTCAGTGTCTCTTGAGTTAGTCAGACGTCTGTTCCAACTATCGACACGCATCAGAGATGACTTTATCACAACGCACATTGTAGTTTGAACACATTGATATACGTGTCTGTTTTGATTAATCAACTTGACTGAACTTGGTACTTCGCCCAGACTGGTCAGAAATCCTCGTGCAGACCCGAGGGAATCCTGCTTGCACTTCGATCTTGTCACGGCTAACGTATTAGATATCACTATCGCCCTGCACGTTTCATGGAAGCTGAATCAAATAATCAATATTGCACGGTTTCATTCAGTAAATAGTTTTTAAAAGGGTGGAAAGCATTTGGCAGCCCCCGAGTTGAACCAACTGCGTTCAAACTGTAAAGAGATGACCGAGATTCCTGTAGTTCAGAAAAGAAAATTATGAAATAATTTATCGTTATGCTACGAAACTAGTACAATTTTAAAATCTTTATAGTGATGTTTAATTTATTTCTGGATGTAATTCTCTCAAAGAAACATGAAAAAATCCTGTTTCGGAAACGAACATTTTGAAGGCCACCTACCTGCCTCGGGATGTCTCCAGCTAAATTTGTTTGTAAACCCGTGCGTTCGTGTGCATAGTGGAGCGGTGCGTGGCCCTCTTCCAAAGGAAAACTCTCAAAGAAGCGAAAAGGGCGTCGCGTCGCGTCTCCATAACAGCATTTGTGCCAAGTCGCGGCGAAGTTGAGAGGAACGCGGGCTGTATGTGGAAGGTTCGCGCTCTGAGGGAGCCTTCATCTCCTTTCCTCCGCCTCCTGCGTCTCAACCCCCCTTCCATTCTTCATCCACACCCATCCACCGACCTCCGGCATTCCGTTGGCCCTTTGCCGTCCGGCCCTTTGCGCTCGAGTACCGGCGTGGCGCCCGTGCCATCGTGTCCCTTCCTACTCCTTGGTTGTCTCCTCGACCTGAAACTTTCGAGGTCCACGCGCTTGGGTAGCGACGATGTTCTAAATGTGTACGTTAAACATGGAGTTCCAAATCAACCCGAAATAGGCACTTGCATTGGTTACGCTTTATTATTGTGCGTTTGTAGTAAATTTGTACTCCCAAGGAAGTAATTGTTTTTTTGTATTATTATTTTTAAAGCACATCAGATGTTAAATCTGAAGTTAGAATGAAAAGAGTATTGTGAGCGTTCAAGTGTGAGGTACGTAAGTGGAGGCGCGCCTTTAACTCCGAACACCTGTAGGCCTGGGCCTTGCCAGCGTTGTGTTGGAAATTTGAGATGCTCCTCTCGCCTCTCTCAATTTCTGTTGAAATTTCGTTTCTGCCTTTTTCCGTGTGTAGCGTATTTCGCTCCCTCCTGCACCTGTTGCCTCCTGTATCTTGTTCAGGCATGCGCTACTCATTCATTGACACTCCACGTTTGCTTATACGTAAATTTCTGGTTCAGGATAACCTTTGCTCTTGCTTTAGGTATGCGCATGGATCGGACTAGCGTCCTCACTCCGTTCGTCGCCTCCTCCCGTGTACCTTTTTAAATCCCTCTTCTTTGGACTGATATTTTGGACACTCGTTCCTCGTTATCATATCTCCCATTTTGTAAAGGTATTTTTCTGCCTATTCACCCACCGCTTTCACTTACATTCTTTCTTCTTTTCTTTGAATTTCGCTTTTGAATCTGTAGATATTTTCACAGTCACTAGTGAAACGATTTACCATCATTGTGATTAATCCATTCTTTGTGACATATTTTGTTTGTTTATAAGTTACCTCTTCTAATGAATCTTCATTCACTACCAGCTCCCGCCTCGATTCTTCTTTTCATCATTTTGTTTCTAGTGACTCTTTCTTACTAGTCCTCATTATTGTTTGAATGATTCAACGGAGGCAACGTTAGGGTTGTTTTCTATCATTTCCTCACTTCACTAACTTGCATAATTTTTCCAACTCCTAGTTTTGTAATTATCCTTTAATATTTTGAATAAATTCATTTAATTAATCCAAAAATAATTTTCTTCAACTTTCTCCAGTCTACAGAATAATACTGTCCGAAAAACATATTTAATATACAATAACAGACCACCGATATACAATCAAAAATCACAGTACCGGACGGTGTTGTTTAGATGTACCTAGAATCATCACCAGCAACATCAGACGTTTTCAGTTAAACAGGTAAACAATGTTAACTATTTTTAAAAACATTGATGTGTGTAGCGGTGAAGCTTAAAATAATAACCGTTCAATCAAAACTTTTTGAACCAAATTGTACCTATCTTTCGACCATGGTTTCATTTCCTCAAGATTTGGTTGTATTTGACTGGGTACTCTCGTGTGTTTCCCTACCTCTCGCGCATTTCCCGCGCGCTGCACCAATGCCAGCGCCCATCGCGTCGCGACGTCGCGTGGCCTGCCCTCCCGGATAGCGCTTCATCCGGCTTGGGCCCCGCGACGCGGCGGGCCGCGCAGTGGGTCGAAGCGTTCCCGGGTTTATTTTTGGACCGCAGCCTAGAGCTCCTCATTTCCAAAAGTGCTATTTGTGCCAAACTCGATAATTTAATTCCAGTTGTGGTAAGGGTTGGTTGAAACTGCGGTCATGAATTTAATGTTAATTTAGATACTGTGTAAACAGGGTTTTACCGTTTGAAGTTTTGTGAGAACGTGTTATGTTTTCTTCTAGAACAGTTATTAAATAAGTCCCGAATTAAACTAGTAGGTCCAATTTCCCCAAATCCGGGTAATTATGTAATGTATATCTTTGCTCTGCCCGTTTTTGTTCAGGATCATTGAGAACTGCCGATTTCCTTTCACTGATTAACATCTTCCTTCAGATAACATTACGAAGCAGCAAACGACTGAATTATTATTAATAGTTACTATTAACTAAGGAGAGATCTCTGTCGCCAAGAAGTTTTTATTTGGAGTAAATGACAGTTTGAAGCCGCAAATTGTATTATGGTCGGGCTGGATGGCCGAGGTGGTCAGTGTGTCCCCATTAAGCGCATCGATTTGGGGTTGCGGTTCATCTTGTACTCATGTCGTAGGTATTAACTCCTCGTCTTTTGTGGGTTGTATCGCGGAGGGTTTGGCGTATTGCAGATCTATCTATATCCTAGGTGCTCGGGACCGCGTTTCTGAATAGCGTATGTTTCGAGATACACCCCGTGTCACTGCAGATTGTGGATGATTCTGTTTGGGCTGCAAAAAGTGCTTATCATTCTCCTCCCCCCCCCCCAATTTAATGTTTACCGATAGAAGTTATGATGTATATAAATGTACAAACGATTCATTTTGAGCCCTGCGGTGACTAGGGCCACTTAAAAAAAAAAAAAATTAAAGAAATTAAAATAAAAGGAAACCGCTTTCAAAATTCCAGTTTATGATGTGTACTAATTTATGGATTAGTTTCAATTTGTGTTTTTAGTTTATAAAATATTCCAAAATAAAACTTCTCATTGAGGAAAAATCCTTTCTCTTGTAGTACTATTACGGAGGCAATCTTCAAAATTGTATTTTAAAATGTATTCGTTAATAGTTAATATTACTAAATATTTCATCGCAGTATTACATTATTTTAAATCATGCTAATATATAATTTTTTATCCAGTAAATTCTGAAGGGAGACGGGATCGCGGTCCCCTGCCCACCCCACCCCACCCCTCCCTTCCTTCCCCCTGGAGCCGCCAGGTCGGGCCAGTGTGCGTCGTCGCCCTGCTCTCGCCTCCTCGCGGCCGGCATTCCACGCGCGGGCGCCGGCGCCGCGGCCACCGCCCCCCCCCCCGTCCCCGCCCCGCCCCCACCCGCTTCCCCGTCTCCACTCCCAGTGGCCGCCCCGCGCGCAGAATGCTTGCTCCGCAAAGTGCCCCGGCGGTGCGGGGGCGGGCGACCGCGCGCTCGCGCTCCTGCTCCTGCGTGCCTGGCCTTTCGCCGCCCCGGAAAGGAAGCTTTTCTCAAGAGCTATGGCCTCGCCTCGCCTCGCCTCGCCCCGCCAAGACTAACTTTGGGAAAGTAGCCTCCTTCTCCCAGGGAAGAGAAAAGCTCGGCATTCTTGAGGTGACGAACGCTTATTAGTTTCGGTGGGCCATATTCGAGGTGGTGCGCAAGGGCTTGATCTGGAACTGTGCAGAAAGCAAAATAGTACTAAAAACAAAGGCGCCCGTTGTGGACTAGCTGCGAAGGACGGGGCGTTTCCGGTATTCGTGTGTAGTATGCAAAGAGTTGAAATATTTTTATAGTCGTGTTATTTGTATGTAGATTTTTCGCAAAACAAACTTCTTGGTTTTTGTAATGTTTGCATCCGCTGTGTTCAACGTTGTTCAACTTTATTTATTAGAGGAAATTAAGCGAAATATTGTACGGGAGTATTTCTTCTCGGAGAATTTGGGCATGTCTGCGGCATTGCCAATTCTAATTTTCTTACAAGTTCTAAAGGGGCATCATTGTGTTTGCTTGCTTGCTTCATTGTGTATGTATGCTACGTAACCTTGTAAATCTTGCAAAATTGTTGTTTTTTTTCTCTAGGGAATGCCAGTAATTGATAAGCTTCCAGTAGGGGAATTTAGAGTGTGCTTTTCGGGAGAAAGAACATTAGCCTTAGAAGTTTGACGTCTTTATAAATTTGCGTAGCTTTTATCACTAGATTGTCATAACTTCCTCTTGTTCTTTGGTCTTGACGTTAGCGATTATTAGCACACGCGGTAGGGGAGATCCCTTTCTAGATACGTTATTTCTGTATTGCATGAGTAACGCGGTGATTAAAGTGTTCTCTCTGAATGCCAAGCAGTAACAAGTGCTAATTCACAGGTTAAGTACTCTGCTATACTTGTCAATGTGACAGTTTCCGCCAATTGTAAATCTACTCGTTTATTCCGAGTATTGTTTACACAGTAAAAGGTGCGCTTATTTTGGAGCAGCGAGTATAGCAAAGCAACTAGAACGTGCCCGTGGAAACGAATGGAAGCGTTTATACTCAAAGCGTGGTAGTCTGGAGAGGAACTCTGTGACCATCAATAAGACCAGAGAAAACCCATTGGTTGGTTCGTGCTTGTAGAATCACAGCTGTTCGCACCTCTGGATGTTGAAAGTGGCGTAATATAAAGGTATTTATGCCCACCGTGTTGCAAGTGGCGCTTTGAATTTAAAATGAGTGCTGAAAAGCTGCCAGTTGCTTTGTTATAAGAGACGGTAGGCAACCAAAAGTATGAGGTATGAGGCACTAAGAGAATGAAAATCGCCACAATAGGTTCGTTTTGGACAAATTGTGGGATGTAGTTGCCGCCGAAATAAGTACAGCACCTAGATTCTGTATTAGAGGTTAGGTTGCAGTTTTGACATCGCGACTGTACACACTTCACAACACGAATGCTAATTATTATTGAAGGAATTATTATTTAACTTTTGTTTGCTATTATATGCTGTCGAAAGTTAGATATTTACACTGGTAAAATGCAAGTACTGATCCGCGCATGCGCAAATGCATCTTCGACTTGGCATGAAGCTGCTTTGCATAAACGCTGCTAAATGCTCCATCTCTGTTCTTCGTCTGTCGTATGCTTCGATGTAAATAATGACTTCTCACAGATCATCAGCTGTAATGCGTTTATTCAACAGGGTTCTTCGTTACGTCTTAAATTTTCGGTATTGAAGCTCCCGATTGGAAAACCGCTTCACAATTGAGACGCTCAGGATAATAACAGCATGTTCCAATCGAAGTTAGTTTTGAGAATAATGACTTTTCAGTTTACGTTCACTTACACTCCAGACCAATTTCTGAAGGTGGAATTGGTTTGGAGGGTTTTACCATATCCTATTTCATTAGATATTTCAGCATATGATATGCATATGGCAGGAGTTTACTGTCATGCTTCTAACTGAAAATGTGAGGTCAGTTAAGATCTGGCGCTTTTGTCCTGAGCGCCTCAATTTATCTGTGAGAAATTACTCTTATTTAAATCTGTGTATTATTTAAAAATGTGTCGCTACTCCGAAATAATCATATCCTAACCAGAATTTAACGCGATTTTAATTTGCGATCCAGAAACGTATATTTCCTATGATTAATTAATTAATTAGAGCAATTTTGTCGTGAAAGTTAGTCATTGGGGGAAATGTTCCTCATGAGTCACTTTCGAGCAAACCTTCGCATTGTGACCGTGCAGGGCGGAACCTTCCCTTCCGGGCGAGCGCGGTTGTTTCCGTGCGCGGCCGGACGGCGCGACCCGGGCGTCCTGAAGGCGCGTGACCAGGAAGCGTGTTGGGCGCGTGTGGGTGGGGTGGTGATTCGTTCAGTGCGAACTGCTTCAGAGCCAAATACCATGCCTTCTGGCCTCTTGTCTTGTGATTAGACATCGGATGTTTAGGCACTAAAAAATCGTCTTTTAGGCGCCTAAAAAGGCGCTGAAAAAGTCAAGAATAAGGAGAAAAAAGGCACCGTCATAAGTTACATTCACAATAAAATGAAAAAATTGTATTTTTTATCTATATTATTTTGTAAACTTAAATGCACAACACCAGTTCGTAAATTTTAATGTAAAACTAGATTTACACATTTACAACTCTTCTACATTTTATTCTTAATAGTTTCCATTAACCAGTAATATTTACATATTACCGGTAACTTTTCAAGAATCACAATTTCAAATTTGCGACAACTTGGAGACAAAATCAGTTTGAATGCAGAGAAGGCTATCTGAACGATGTGACAGCATATATTTTAGCAGTCCAACACTAGCAACACTGAAACCTTCTGGGAATTTATATTTATTTCCACTTAACATTTCGGTTCCCTTGGTGTATTGTCAATCGTCCATGTTCTCAGATCATGGCTGGTATTTATGAAATGGAGAAAAATCAGTTGGTATACTTTCAGGAATTCTCTCGTTATTTTAAATTTCAAGACGTGAATTTAAGGTTTCGTAATGAATAGTCACGTTGGACCATCGCCGATTTTCCGGTATCTTGCATTGTATATATAATAAATAAAAGGCAAAAAAAGTCCTAAAAAAGGTATTTATGCAAAAATATGTATTTATGCTAAAAAGGCAAAAATAAGCATTATAAAACTTCGTCATATGTCATTTGTCATGATTCGTGGGCATATATTGTCAGCCTTTGAATAAGTTCTGTAGGAAAAAAATAGGCATTTCCCTAAACATCTGATGTCTACTTATGATACTAAAAATATTTTCTGAAATATGTTGTTTATGGCGTTATGGAAATACTGAGTGCGCTATATTTTTTATTATGAGAACATGACCAGGAAAGTAAACGCCCCATAGTACTGAGTGCTTGCCTTTCGCGCTGTTGAGATCAATTACAATCACTGTATTTGTCGGATAGGGAGAGATGAACGGGCTACATCTTTCCAAGGAGTTTCCATCTCCATTGTCATTCAGTTTTTACGGAATTACTATCATTCGCTTTTGCTGTTTAGTAGTGGAGCAGCTAAGACGCTCCAACGTACTCGACGCATTAGGAGGGATTATTTACATCCTTAAAAAGTCTTGTGCGTATCTCGCTAAAGGAAAAATTCAAGAATGACGTCAGGAAAAGAAAAAAAATATCTCATGGGTTTTTGTACGCCAATTCAGTACTTTTCTCTTCCAGAACGGTTACAAAAACTAATGTTGAATACCAATAATGAGCTGTACTCTTATCAGCTGCATGGAAACCATTACCGCATCGGAGGGGAAAGTTAAAACATGAAAACTGCTCTAATTAACTATCATGAAATATGTTACAGTTCGTGTATTAATCACCAAAATGTACCTTCAAGGTGATAGAACTGTTTATTTTAAAGTAACAACGCTTAAATGAAATATTGTTTCTCTGTATCTAAATGCCACGGAACCCTTTCGCGTCCTTAACAATGTCTGGCAAAATTTGAGCGTTTTTCACAAAACAGGCATGATACCTTATTGAATTTTTTCGAGAACTGTGCATTTGTGCACCTTCAGTTATTACAACTTTTGTAAGATTATTGAAGAATTAGAGATAAAGCATCAAAATATCCTTGAAATAGAAAATAATACTAACCTCAAATCCGCACGAACATTAGATAACGGAAATGCGAAAGAGGTCACATATGATATTGATCTTTGTTCTACGATTAAGAAATATCAGCATTGTCTGTCGCGTCGACCTTTCTAGGCCGTTCTGCGACCTTTGTCTCTTCGAACGCGTCGCGGTCCGTCTTTTTTATTTCAAAGAATCGCTTTACCAAGAAATGATAAGATTGTCGGGCCTTGGCGGAATTGAACCAGGACGTACTGAGGCCACGGCAGGGAATCCGTAAACACAAGTGTCCGTTTAAGAGGAGTAAAAACTGAAAATGTTATCGAAAGTCACCATTTTACTTTTATGTATGGTATATTTACTTGGAACTAAAACGTAGACTATCTCGGACTAACCATCATTTAACGATAAATGAAATCCCGAACTGAAGATTTGTTTTTCAACAGATCATACAGAAATTAACTTTGATTTTCAAAAAACAACAACTCTGAATTGCTCGCCTTAAGTTAGCTCTCTGAATTGCTCTCCTCTCTGAATTGTTCGCCTTACTTGTTCAAAACGAGTGAATCGTTTCGTCACCCCAACAAAATCAGCGGCCCCAAATTCTTAATCGCTTTACAACATAATGAATGTCGTCGCATTCCACGATATCTTCTGAGCGATCGATATGTGTAGTCTGTCCCTTCTCCGGGGAAGGTGCAAGCGCTGCCGATACTCGACGGAACACCGTACGGCGCTCGCATTCCAGGCGGGGCGCGGGCGCGGGCGCGGGCGCGGAGGCGGAGCTCAGCGGGTGGAAGGCGGGCGCGCGCGCGGCGAACCGCGGCCGCGCCCGAAAGGCGGCCGTTCCGCGCTGCCGGGCGCGGGACGCCGGGCTCCGGCCGCTCCCCGGCCCCGCGCGCGCCTTCCACGGGGGGCACACGCACGGGGCGGGATGAGGGACGCGACACGGCCATCTTGCTCTGAATGGACGAAAAATGTAGAGGGAGAAGGAAGAAGCTAGGATAGATAGATTCAGGGGCAGAGGAAATGGCTAGAGAGATGGGACGGAGGGAAGGTGTAAAGAGGTATAGAGGGGAAGTGTAGAGAGGTGTGGAGTGACAAAGACCAGGAGTAGAGATATGGCGGGTCGTGGAGGGAGCTGTAGAGAAGAGGGACAATGAGGGAAGGGATACGGTGATGAGAGAGACAGTGAGGGAAGGGAAGAGAAATGGAGGGGCAGAGAGTGAAAGGGTAGAGAGATGTGGGAGAGACGGGATATCCAAGTTCTAAGAGAAGCGGTCTTTTCAACCTGCGAAGAAAAACACGAGTACTCTTGTTCCCAAGAATTCAGGTGATGTTCTCGTACATCACACACAAGTTCCCTTTAATCTCTAGGTATGCTTCTTGTTTAAACTGTGGAGGGATAAATGCGCTGAGAACCATCCGGGTCAGGGGAAATTCTCTTTCCGCTAGTTTTACCTCTACGAGCCCACATGCGACTCTTCTGTGAGTGTGGGTGTTTGCTAAACGAGATGAGACTTTGCAAATACTCTCTCCTTCCGAGATCTCTAATGATGTAAGTAAATAAAATATTAGGAAATACAATATGATTACTTCTTGGGTTTGTTGAAAATATGTCAACTCATGTCGTGGCAGTAATAGGGGTCAGTAGTAAAATAAACGGCAAAAGGCTTTTTATACGCGACGAATATTTTGAATATTTTCTCGTTTCACCCGTCACATTTTGGGAGCATGGAATTCCGCCTTCTGCTTGGTGAAGAAGGGGGGGAGGCTTGTTTGAGCGCGTGTGCCCTGAGGCGCGCTGTGCGAGTGCTCTTGTTCTCCCCGCGGAGTGGGCCGGGCGCCTGAGCGTTTACGAAACCCCTTCTTCCAGCGGTCTCGTGGTGCTCCGCCCCGCCACCAGGGACGCTGGCCACCACAAACCTGGGCGAGAACAAACCCGCTCCGCTCAAAGGAAACGCTCTACCCCACGGTCGCCCCTGAACCCTCCATCCCTCCTGAACTCACCATCCCCCCTGAACTCGCCACCCCCTGAACCCCCCACCACCGGAACCTCCCTCTCGAACCCTCCCGCGTTTGATGTAAAGGTTGTACATTCGAGGAGCATATATTCAATGCAGGTAACTCCCAAAACAACGTGACCGAAAGATCGAAGAGGGACCGGAATCGAAATGAGTGCTGAAGGCAATGATAACTTGTTCGCAGATATCGTTTGCAGCGTTAACTTGGAGAGAAAACAGATGTTGTGTGGGGGGACAGGGAATGTCGGGATTCTGATTGGGAGACTCACGGTGAAAGATGTTGATTACATTTGGTTCTGACATTGCCCGTTCGATGAGAAGATCGTGTGGTGTAGTGTCAACTAGTGACGATGTGGCAAGAATGAAGATTTGACATCTCGTTCTCAAAGGAAAGTAGTAGTCGTGTGACCTTTTGGTCTTATCTCGATGAGTCAAAAGGCAGACTATTTCACGATAGAACTAGTGTTATGAAAGGTGGCGTCGGGTAGAATTGTAAGTTAGCGAGCAGGAGGGAGTGATATTCTGTAGTTTCGAAATCAAGGTACAGGATCAGGTTTCCAAATTTGCAATGTAAATGTCATATTTATTAGGATGTTGTAAATAGTGCATTCTAAGAGGAACTGCATAAGCGTCACACTGAGTTTGTAGCAGGAGTAAACGAGAGCTATGTAAAATGTACTCCAAACTGAAACAAGCCAGTATATCGTTCTTCAGGCCAATCGACATCATAATAGCATAGTTTCAAGACTTCCGTTATTGTAAATCTAAAATCCATGTTACATGTCGCAGACAAATCGATGAATGCTATAAATAACGGTAGTCATCATCAGTCAATTATTTTGAAAGTTATTATCATAAAAGCAAATAATCCTTGTTTAAAACAACATGATCGGTTTGGAAATCTTGATTTGGGATGTTAGTGTCCATTATTGCGAAACGCACCCCTCTTCTCTTGGTGCGCGACACGGCTTGTTGAGTCTTCTCTGCTTTTTTCCGTTCTCATGTTATTGAATTGGGTCCCTCCCTTTTTATTTCCATCAAGTGGCGTCGGTTTTTTGCACCTTTGTTGCCGCGGACCTGCTGCTACAAGGGACTCCCTTGGGCGACGGAGAGAGCGACTTCTTGCTGCGTTCACGGGTCTATTGTTACGCCACCATACCGCACCGCCGCCGCCGCGCCGCGAGCGGACGAGCTGGGAACAAGGGCAGCTGCGGGGGGCGCGACTCCGCCCTCGCGTTTTCCTTCCCTCGGGTCCTTTTATTCTTCATTCTTTGTCGGTTTTTGTAAAACATTTGATCCGGCTTGCTTTGTTGTTAATTTTACTAACGATATGTTTCGTTTTTTTCAAATTTGCTACTTTCCTGTTTCGTTTTCTTCCTCCACCGCTTCTTTTACTAAGATTACTTTTTTACTCATCCCTACCTTATTTCTTCTATTTACGTAACATCCCGTTTCAAATTATTCCTGAGTATTCATATACGTTTTTAATCTTGTATCAATTTGGTTTCCGTTTCTTTCATTACGTTCTTTCATTCATATTCCTGTATTACTCATGTTCATCCCGCAAATTTTCTCCTCTCATACCTAAAAATAATATTTTCGATTCCTTCGAACTCGTCTCTTCCTCCCATCCAATTCCCCCGCCCCCTCCGAGCGCCGTTCGTTTCTTAGCGTCCCGCTTCGCATGCCATTCCCGCGCGCGGGGCCCTCCGCTCTTTAATTCCGGGCTTTCATAAACATGAAATCTTGGAAGCGCGCGCCCCGGCCGGGGGGAGGGGGGGCTGCCGCATCCTCGGCCCTGGGCCGCGTCCAGCTCAATCAGAGAGTGGGGTCGAGGCCGCTGCGGAGAGGCCGGCCCGCCTTGGCCTCGGGACGCTGGCGCCGCGCGTCGAACTCCGGACCGACTGGGCCCAACCGCCCGCGCGAATGCGTAGCTCTGGTTGGCGACTGCGTGGGTCAGATCGAGCGACGGGATCGGTTGGCTTCTTGTTGGAGGTGATGGAACGCACTGGGAATGAGCGTGGTTTGTGGCTTTATTTGCTATTTCTTCAAAATTGTGAAGGAGTAGGCGATTTATACGACTTAAAAATGAACATTAAGAGAGAGATTTGAGTGATTTTTCTTCTTATTAGATATTTACATCAGGCCATACGGAAAGTAAGTCTCGAAAGTTAAAATAAACAACTTGGGGTGATAGTGGAGAGCGACAATCGTCTAATAACTCTACGTCGATTAGCCATGCTTTGCAACTTCCGTGCACGTTTTCCATAATGTCGGAATAGTCCTTTGGTCCCGGGAATAACACTCGGGTCTTAATGAAGTGGTACCATACATCAATGACGGTCCTGGGCTGTGTGGGTGTCACTCCACAATTATAGCCTTATCTTTGCCGTTATCTCCCTCGTCCTCTCTCCTCCGCTATTGTGCGCCCCTCTGACTTTTTTCACGTCGCGCCTTCGATCAGGGCAACCATCGGCAGACTCACTTCCACCCAGGCTTTCACCGTTTGCATTCCAGTTTTTTAAGGGGGCCTTGAAAACGGCCATTTTCCGCTCATCCTCCGTATCCTTTTGTAATGACTACCACTCCGCAAAGTCACCTGCCACTCTTAATTTTTATTTTTATTTCTTTATTTTTTATTATTATTATTATTATTATTATTATTATTATTATTATTATTATTATATATTTTTTTTTTTTGCGCGTCAACCCTCCCCTGCTTGATATCGTCAACGTGCACTGACTATACATCAATTTCGCTCTCCGTATCTATCACTTGTAATTAACTTCTTTCCCTTTCATCTGCTTTGCGTTGCCTGACGAATTCATTCGTCACGCGATCCGAGTTCTTGTTCAGTCTCGACCGACTTGTTCTCAAAGACTTCTCTCCTATCCTTCTGTTTCCGCCCGTTCTACATTCATTGTTTTTTGACGTCAGAAACCGGTAAAGGTGGCTCAGGGCATAAACTGATGTTGCAGTGCTACTGACTGGGAGGTCCTGCTATTCGAGTCCCGACGGCGGCAGGCTTTTCGAGACTATATAGATAACTAGGTCAAGTTCACTTACACACTTACATACACTCCCGGCAGGGGCAGAGCCACGCCGGTGGGAAATACCTGGTTGGAAAATATAGCCCCGGGTTAGATCGGCCCCGTATCTTGCCAGCCAGCGGAAGATCACCGCCACCTCACGCCACAAAACATGCACTACACTTACGGGGCTAATAGCCTTATCAGTTATGCGCCCGGAATCACTAATCAATGAAAGTCATAATACTATTTCATCCCGCTTCTAGCCGTCCATTGGCGTTTCCACTACCGTTCTCTCGCGTCCTGACCGACCTGCTCTCCCAGTCTTCCTCAACCGTCCAGCTCTGTAATCCCATCCATGGAGCTTGCATCCCGCCTCTCCCAGCGGGGCCTGATTAGTCGCACCCTCGGCATCCCTCCCCGCCCCACCCGTTTAACGCACGTGCCGCCGAAGCCTGCCCGCGGCTGCGGTCTGTTACCCCTTATCAGCGGAACTCCACCCCGCTCCACCGCGCCCCGCCCCGCCCCCCGCACCGCCCAAGGCCGGGGAGCGCCAGCAAGCCCAACACTAACATTGACATAATTACGGCTGGCTGGCTGCCGCGCGCGGGTGGGCGGTGGTGGTGGTGGCGGCGGCGGCAGCGACGGGACCGCCGCGTACGATGGGTCGAAGTGGGTAAAAGACACCTGCCATGAAAGAACAATCAGTTACTGAATCACCATGTCTCGAAGTCTCTCACTATTCGGGGATAAGAGAGTTAAGATTGTGAGTGGGTCACGAAATAGCGCTGTTAATTACGGGATTAAGGAAGCGGAGTTAACGCTGCAGTTTGTGGAATGGTATGAAGATAATGATGGAAAATAGTGGGTACATTGTTAAAACACATGAGAAAACATTTACACAAAGATAAACAATGCAACGCATACATTCTTAAATACCTTGCCCAATAACATTCAAGATAAATTCGCACGTACTGCAATAAATGTGCATTTATGCAATGTATGTATGTCGGTGTTTATGTGTGTAATGTGGAAGAAATGTTAAATAATGTAAAGATACATTAAACTAACATTCATTCTTTTCAAAAGGTGTCCTGAATTACGTCATTCCTCTTTGTGGAAATAATGCACTTTTTGTGTGAATTATTGGCAGTGTACCAGAGTTCAGTTCCGGAAAATCGTTTCAATCCTTTATTATTCATCCTACAAAAGCATTCTCGATTAATTGTGCGTGTCAGTTGGTTGCGTACGAGTTTGCGAATGCGTGCTGCGTGTGCTTGCTGGGTTGTGAGCCCACTGTTCGGTGCGGTGCCGGCGGCGGGGGAAGGGGGAGGGGTGCCGCCGCTAAATGAGTGTGCGAAGCGCCGCCGCCTCCGCTTGCCACGCCCCGCCCCGCCCCGCCCCGCCCCGCCCCGCCCCGCCCAGGCCCGCCCCGGCCCGCCCCGGCCCGCCCCGCCCCTTCCCGCTCCACCCCTTCCCGCTCCACCCCTTCCCTCTCAGCTCTTCCCCGACCCATGCCGCCCAACCTCTTCCCTCCCTGCCTCGCCCCCTCCCGTTCCTCCCCGCTCTTCCCCGTTCCGCTCCGCCCCGCTCCTCCCCGCTTCTCCCCGTTCCGCTCCGCCCCGCTTCTGCCCGCTTCTCCCCGTTTCTCCCCGTTCCTCCACGTTCTGCTCCGCCCTGCTCCTCCTTGTTCCTCCCCGTTGCGCTCCTCCCCGTCCCGCTCCTCCACGCTCCTGCCCGCCCCGCCCCGCCCCGCCCCGCCCTCCCAGTCGCCCAAAACTCTGGCACGCGCCGGCCGAGGATTTGCCTGGCGGGTGCGGATTGGAGCTTCCTCCTTTTGTTAGCGCAGCTGAGGATCGCAAAGCGCGGCTTCTCTGGAGAGTTGGGTCGCGTCACCGCTTGATGGGAAGGAAGATGTAATAGGTCTTGCAAATTGGCTGACCGTGTTGACGGCGCTTTTCTGAATTGGTTGTAACGTCGATTGGAATTCATGTTGGCTAAATTGTGGATGTGTCCCTGAGATTGTTGGGTCTGTGATGACTGGCTCTTCGCCTGCTTTTATGGCACTTCTCTTTAAGGCTATTTTAATAAAGTTTTTCTTCAAGTGATTCATTTTTATAGCGGCAGGAATCTCAAAAATTGAAAATACAAACGCATACTTATTTAAAAATCTTGTTTGAAAATAATGCATGTGGAACGTGGGACAAAAATGAGTGGTAAAGACATGTAGGAAATGTAAAAGCAGTAGAATTTGGGAAAGTGAGTATTTAAAAAACTCTTCAAGTGCTATTTACTATTCTGAAATTTTAAAAAAGTTAAATATATTATTTTGTATTATCTTAGTATGGCACTTTCGGTAGGTATTTTCTTCTTAAAAACGTGTATGCAAGTTCATAATATGAAGGAAATTGAAATATAAATAAAGTCGCCAGGCTCGCTCATCCGTGGACATGCATGAAAGTATCCATTAAAATACTATTTTTTAATAATGTTTCATTACAAAATTAGGTTTAATTATGATCAGTCGTATAATCTAGTCATAGCGATTCATGTTATGCCGTTAAGACAGGTTCAAACACGTCCCTTGAAACACAAAACATGTTTTTGCTAGTTCTTTCAGAATATTGTCCGCCCGTCTTATTATGAAGGAAAAAATACCACCAATCGATTCTCCGAGTCGAGAGGAATAGAATTGATCACCTCTTTATCTCTCGTCATCTTTTCACCCTCGCCCAAAACTTGCTTTCTGCCCTCTCTAACTCAGCAGTTTGAGGATGTAATTTACTACCTATAGGAACAAGATTTATGAACTTTTTTTTTAAAAGGACCCACAATAAAAGTTTTTCTGACGAAATATCGACGATTTTCTGCCCACGATTACAATAGTTTATCTTATGTTGTAAAGCAAGAAAGAAAAAAACAAACAACAACAAAAAAATCTCACTTGCCCAAATGATAAACCGCAAGGCGTCCAACCGTGTGTAATGGACACAGGCAAGTTAGTTTACTATATGCAGGATGTTTGACTTACAAAGATCAACACCACAACAATCAAGGTTCAATTGCACTTTCTCATTACGAAGATAACGATTGATATTATTAATTGGTTAAAATTATCTTGCAACTCTTAATTTTGTAACTTGTCCTGAAAGGCGCTGTTTATTAACCGTTTCAGCCAGTTTGAATAAAACTTTATTATTATTATTGTATCGTTTTAAGAAAGATCTCAAACCAAAATTGTTAAGTGTCACATGTGTTTGAAAATAAGCCTAGAATACTCCAATTTCTATACCGAATTGACTTTGATGTAGTCGATGCATGTTTTTATATTGGGATACATTTGTACGTGTATATGGAGATACACATGTATACTCGATTTGAATTACTCTTTCTCTAACCGAGTTGGAATGGTGTGTTAGAAGTAAGTAGTTTTCCAGCGAGTACGCTAACTTTCACTGCAAGGCCCTCCCCTGAGCTATGCTGGGCTTCGTGAATGCGCGTGGCCCGAGAGACTCAGGGTATTTGTTCTCGGCGCAAGTCGTTCGCTCCCGCCCGCTGAGTAAATTTTGCAAACGGCGTTACCATTAGCAAGAAGATGAATTTCGTCGGGATGAATTTCGTAACACAGTAATGGTATTGGATTTGTTGCGTCTGTGGAGAGGAAAGTGAAATTACTGAGAAAAATGTCTACTTTAAAAGAACAGCTTGGTTTCATACAACTTTTATCGTTATTATTTTTGCCGTTAAATGTGATTCGGGTTAGTAAATGGTGACGAGTGTGTTTCAGAGCTAACATGAAAGTGATTTGTAGGAATTCAGTGATGTGGTCAACCATGTAATTTCAATTCTTAAGCAGATCCAAGTAAATTTCAGGGCATCAGTAAAATCCAAGTAAATTTGAGGTAACCTTTATTATTTTTCTTTGAACAATGGACGTTACATAGATTAAAATAAGACGGCTTCGGGACTTTTATTGTTTATGCAGTTCGTTCATCGAGAACGTTCTGCTTCTAAGTGAAGTAGAAGAACCCCTTTTTAGCTAGGACTTCGTACAGCGGGACCCTCTCCCCATATGCCGTTGTAATTGTGATCTATTACCCCCGCTCCATGCGACCCATGAATTGCGCGTATCCTACTCACCGCATGTGAATTTGAATAGCATTAGTGCATACGTGTGTAGATGAATATGTGAAATATTAGCTGGGATAGGGTAGAAGAACTCGTTGGTTCCCAGGGATGAATAACTCGGCATTTGCATCGTAGTTTAAATTTTCTTTTCTTCATACATTATCACACTATAATAACTTTCTTTCTACTTCGTAGCGAGAAAGTAAAGTTATGCTGCGTGAAAAAAGGCGAAGTTTCAGCAGAAAATTTCTTATTATAGGGCACTGGTATCGAAAAAGTGTAATCCAGTTGCTAAATTTAGTAATAGTAAATCCAGTTGCTAAATTTAGAAAAAAAAATCCTCTAACACGTGGTGTAGCCAGAATCCTTGTTTTACGGGTCCTTGATTCGAAAAAATCGATTGACGGCAAAACGTCTGTCCGTCTGTGAACAACGCTAGCGGCTAAACCCTTTTGCCGATTTTCTCCAAAATTGATATTCGCCAATCGATCTGGCTGATATCGGAAATTGGAAACCGATATTTTAATTTTGGGGGTACTTTAAATCTAGTCCCTGGGATATTTTCCAAATTTAAAAAAATGGCTCCATCGTTTTTCATTAAATTTTTGTTGGATGGTGTGCAGGACGTTTAAGAGAATAGTGCAGGTCTCATTTTCGTTGAAAACCAACATTTTTCGAAAATTGCAAAAGTTGAATTTTTTTTTATTCTTCCTACAACTAAAATATATAAAGATAGATATTTTGTCCCTTAATGAAATCTGTTCCTTAATTATTTGAAAAATTGTGCACGACGTTATTTGAAAAATTGGGCACGATGTTATTTGAATATCTTTGAGTATTTTACGGGCGAGAAAGTACGTGCTGCGTTAGCAGCACCAGTTTTATTTCCTCCTCGTTTGTAGAGATATCTTTGAATATAAAATATCAAGAGTATCATTTTAGGAATATTTTGAAAGTACTGCGCCACATAACTTTTATTCCAGTGATTAAAGCAATATCTCGCAAAAATGTGTTCAACTGTTGATAGATGAATCCTACTGGCCATGTTTTCTCCATAGTCAGACTTGTCTGCTTTTCTTGTGAAGTTGGAACTCGAAACTAATTACGAACACATTTAGTGACTTAACGGTATCTAGGAACGTATCATGCGTAATTATATCCATTCGTATTACATTTTTTGGTATATATGTGTATTTTGTAGTATAAATAGATTCGACATTTTAGGGTAGGATTAATCCGACTTTTACCAGTTATCGGTATTACCATCATAGTATAAATTAGTACTGATATTAATAAGTTGTGCTATAATAGCACGTAATTTCTCACAGTATGTATTACGGTTTCGTAATCATATTTAAAGCACTAAGGGTTTTCGTTTAGAAAGAAATTTTAGCGTTCTATTTAACCAGATTTTGGGATTTTTTTCTCTAAAAGAAAGGTACGATATCGCTTGCTATTATTAACCGGCTTTGTAATATAAACACTGAATTATAATAAAATTGCAAAATGTATAAAATGAACGTTTATCTACTGTCCTTTAATTATTACGTCATTTGGTTACATCTTGATAATTTTTAACAAGGTCTTTATCTAGCGTTAGCAAGCATGTGGTTCTAGTTAGCGAAGAGAAAATGGCGAGATTTTAAGTTCGAAGATAGTGTTTTAAATTCAAAGATCAGAGACTGTATGCAAACGCCGTATCAGTAATCGTTTGAAACGTGCATCTCTTTATAAAAAAAAATCAGTGAACACAAATATGTGATGCATTACGTTTTTAAACTAAAGGGGATAGCAGGATTTCCTGCCGAAGTCCACGACAAGATACATGTCCAGATTTTGGTAAATATAAAATATTTGTTTGAGACTGCAAAATAGTTCTTTTGGAGAGCCTCTGAAGATATTTCGTGTGGAAAACAAGACTCCTGCCGCCTTTTACTCCTTTGGCACAAGGGAAAATTCTGAAAGACAATTATTTAAGAAGTGTTAGTTTACCTTAGCGTAAGAATTATTGAGTATTGAAGAATTTGTCAGTGTTGCCTTGTCTGGGCGAAAAGAAAATCGTTTTCTCTCGTAATTCGGGCGAGATAAATGTTATGCAGAAGGTTTCCTGCCAAAACGATGTTCACGCAGACTGCAATGCTCTGAACTAGACGCACTACCAACGTTAAACTCTTTAACTTTCAATTCCTTCGCTCTTTACTCGAGCACGGCGCGTTGACTCGAAACCGCTCGGATTCTCGATCTTCAACCAATGTGATCGCGTCGCGTCTCAACTAGAAGGAGGCGAAATTCGCGAAATTGCGACAATATGCAATGTTGTCTTTTCTGACCGTTATTGGTGTCCGTCCCGTGGCGCGCTTTGACGCCCTTCTTAGATAGTTCACAATTTCAAAGCAGTTCAGTCGTTCCAAATAGGTTCCTACGAAAAATGAATTGCCTTTCTCCTTGAAAGCCCGCCCGCGGTTTTTAGAGAAAAAAAAATACTAAGTCCCAGGCGCAGAAGTTTATCTGTTTTCCGTGTAGTGAATATACAGAACTTGTCTAACTTTCCTGCTGCTCTGCGTTCGATGTGATTGCGAGGATTCATCTAGTATTATACTAAAGAAGTACTTGAAGTGAACTAAACGAAGTACTTGAAACCAGCAAAAGGACACGCGTGGATTTAGGTTTAGCTCGAAATTACCGTTGGCTACAGCCAACGGCTAAATATAATCATGGGTGAAACAACCTTCTTTACATTTTAAAAACGCAGTTGAACATTTTGATTTGTAATTTTCAAAAGTTCAGAGTTTTTCACTAACATCATTTGAAGATCTAATTTGGAAGTACAGATTTTATCAAGAAAAATCTCTTCAATCATGGGTGAAACAACCTTCTTGACATTTTAAAAACGCAGTAGAACATTTTGATTTGCAATTTGCAAAAGTTCAGAGTTTTTCACTAACATTATTTGAAGATCTAATTTGGAAGAACAGATTGTATCAAGAAAAATCTGTCTGCAACATTCTAGCTGTCGGAAGACGCCAAAAAATGTTCAACTTTTACAGTTTTCGAAAATATAGTGGGTTCCGGGGAGAAAAATAATCCTAACATTTGGATTTTTAAGAGAATTTAGTTTTTTATTTTTTAAATTTTTTAAAATTTTATTTATTTTTTACGTCGAAAAGAGCCTCATCAGCCAGGTCGATTGGGAATTCAAATTTTGGTTGAAAATGTTACTTGCCGTTTGTCCTCGAGTTGGATGTACGTTTTGTCGTAAAATACAAATCAAATGTCTACTAATTACTTATTTTGTTTAAGTCTCAGCGAAAGGAACAATTTGTTTCTGATTATTCAATCTTCTAGTGATAGTTGTCTCCATTATTAATTTATAAAACGTAGGAAGAGGTTGCCTCATTTATTGTTCATTCGGTAATCTTGACGATAATGAAAATTACTTCGTGAGAATAACGGTCAACGACTCTTCAACGCTAATTCGTAGAATGATCCTTTCATTTTTCAGAGCAGCCTCGCTAATTACTTCCGTGCTTACTACAATTCTTCGAGACCCTTTCACTTTCCTCTGGGGATAATAGGACGATGAATATGAAATGTGCTTTTCCTTTCAAATCCCCGATGCGCTGAAGGCAGCATAAATGATCAGTGTAGCATTTCACTCTACATGAAAGATACTGCTGGAACTCATTATTCGCGGGTTTTCAAAATTTCTCACAAAAGAATAATTATCTTTTCTTTTCTTAAACATTTGCTGTAAGAAGCATTTTATCCCTAAGGACAAATAGCGTTTTGTGGATTCGTTAAAAGTAAATTCTTCATTCGTAGATTATTTTAAGCACTTTACTGGGGAATGCAATAACTCAACCCACTGCATTGCGAATTCCGTGATATCGTGATTTTTTTTCTTTCCCCCGTTCACCGTTCAAAGAAACGTTTTTTGGTAACTGGAATCTCGATTTGAACACGATAAATGGATATTTTGTTTTTTTTTTCTCACATACTGCGAACTTGCGTAGTTATGAGAAAGATATTGTAATGCTGCAGCAGAAAATAGATTTTTTGACAGAAAAACATGCGTTGTGGGGTCCTGGTAATGAAAGAGTGGATAAATTTGATACTAAAATGTGTAAATTACTTCCTCTAACAAATGCGGCTCGCCCAACACGTTCCTAGGGTAGCGCCGAACATAGGGTTACGACTAGAAAAATCTGCAGATCCCATTTGCAGACGGCTGAGCTCCTGTCCGAGTTTCTACCAACAGACATTTAAAACCGCCAAAGCATTGAGACCCAACTGGCCCTATACTGAACAAGATTTAAGAGGTTATAAGAAGAAATGTGCCGATGACGAGGTAGCCGCCTGGGAGAAGCTGGGATCCCAAGGGAGAGCGGTTAAGGCGCATATAAACGATCCGATTCAAAATGTATTTTTGAAAGACTATAATCTTTTGAAACCTGGTCTTTTTATCACTGCACTCCAATTGAGATCAAATGCCGCTGCCAATAAAACTACTCTTAGTAGAGGAAGGCCCTGAGAGGGTGTATACTGCAGGAAGTGCAATACAGCGGTAGAAATTATGAATCACATCCTCGGTCAGTGCATTTTTACGAAAACAGCTAGAATAACGCGTCATTACGAGATAAAGAACTTTATAGAGGGGAAGATGCTCCGGTAATCAGACAGTGTGATGTCCACGGAAGCCACTTTCTCCGTTGCCGAAGGGGTTAGACTCAAACTTGACCTGGTAATAAAAAGCCGGGAGGGGGTCCACGTGGTCGATGTGACTGTCCACCACGAGAATGGGTCTAACCTTCGAAAAGCAGGGGAGGAAAAAGTGGTAAAGTACCAACCACTCATTCCCCTGGCAGCCCAACTTCATGGACGCCAGAATCCTGCCTGAGGTGGTTGGAACCTCTGGGGCTTTGCCACGATCAGTGCCCTCAAGACGTTGGGGATCATGTCTCGAGGCGATTTACTGACTCTCGTTAATTGCTCTCAGGAGCTCTATTAATCTCTACACACAATTTGTAAATGGCGATGGAGCAATTTAGCATTGCTGGCAGTAAATGCAGAAAATGAACTTCTTGGTCCCGTGGGGAAGTCTAGGGAACCCAGGGGATCCGACAATGCCTAGAATATATCTAGTTACCACGACTTTAAGTGGGAAGTGTATTTAATGTAGCATATAGAAAATTGTGCAGGCAGAAATGGCCCGAAGTTTTTATTAATTTTTTTCTGCGGATAGCGCAAGGGACTAGTGAGTGTGTCACGGGTCTCATTTTCGGTCAACACGTGAATTATCGAAAATTGCAAAAGTTAGAAGTTGTGCGAGGAATTATGTTCTGTTTTAGCACCAATAGTTCTTTCAATTCCTGACGTGTAGTCTCTAATGGAATTCCCTTCTACAATTGAATGAGGTAACCTGTGAATTAAATGCACGAAAAAACTTATTTGAATATTTTCTCTCCGTAAAACCAAATATTTTGAACTTAAAAATGTGTTATAAATTGTTATCCTGCGAGGATTCAGTCGAGCGCATAAGCAGCCGGTATTGATGTAGCGGGCTCGCGTTCGAACAGCGAGAGCTAATTCGGCCTCATTATTGCCCTCGATTCAGTGGCGAGTGCGTTTGAAAATTGACCGCGCTCCCGCATAATGACCTATCGAACAAACCCGCCCCGCATTCCTACACACGAGTCCATTGTTTGCCGGTGTTGATGCCGCCGTGTTACGGCCGTGTGTGGAAAGGGGAGAGGCGCTCAGAAATAGTGAAACAGCTGATGCACTTGTTTACGTGAATACGATACGCGTGGGCTGGGATAAAACTGTGGAGAGCATGTGTTCACAGGGTACTCGGCTGTTGAAACAAGCAAATGCAAGAGAACGGCTCTCCCCTCATCCACCGACTATTTTCTCTCTTTTTGTTATCCGTGAGCATTGGTTTCTGGAGAAATTTGAACTGTTAAAATTATCAAGAGCTTCGTTTTTGCTTATGGTGTAAGATGGGTAGCACATAAGAGCTTTTAATACTTTTTCTATCCGAAGGGTCTTTTTGTAATAATGTACCAAATAGAAGAGGGTGTCAAGTTTAAACCTTGAGATTATACAAGTCAATCATATTGAAGTGTTAAATACGATGTTGATCTAGGAAGTGTGCGATCAAAAGGATCGTAACGAAAATAAAATCAAGTAGTTTGTTTGTTTTAGTAGTAGAAACTACGGAAAACTCCCTATCAGAGCAGCCGGCCGCTAGAATTCTTCTCCGGACGACGACTGAATATATATATTTTTTTAAAATATTTCGTGGAATTGCACTATCGAAACATATACTCAGTCTGTTGTTGTACGTCTATTAAATAGAGCTGGACTCTTAACTCACGCATGTTTTATTATTTGTATGTGAAAATTTATTGCGTTATGTATTTCTACACTGATCAGGATTCTCTTTTCATCCAGAGAATTACCCCTATATAGTGTCAATACAATGTGTGTCGCGTAACTTGGCCAAGCCTTCGCCGTGTCGCTAACCGAGGACGTAGTGTCTGTTAATAGTACGGCTGTCTCACTGTTATGAACTCTAATGGGCCGGATAATTCGTACCTCGCGTATCCTTTGTCTCTGGGACTTACTTAGCGGGCTTCTGCTGACCCTGACTCTGTGGTAGACAGCACAATTTCAGCTCGTGGGAGTGAAGTCTGATGAGCATTCCAGGAATGGTGACGGAAGGATTCCAAAAGCTACTCATTAGAGTTATGATGAGTAGTTCTCTTACATGGAAACTTGGAGAGGACTTGTCAATCGTACAAAAATAAAAAGTTTCAAATGGAAACAGCCTCAACTTTCGACACTCTTTTAAAACTAACTTGTTATTTCACTTATTACGATTTCTAAGCCATAATCACAGGCCTTGTTAAGCCTTCATTAATGTCGGATGTAGTAGCCACGAATATTCGTAGCTTTTAAAATAATTTTTTAAAGTTTAAATCGCTTAGGCAAATTATTTATTGCAGGATATTTAATTCGCTTCATTCATACTAGTCTTATTATACGAATTCACTACATAAATATTTATTTTTATTATGTAACTTTTTAGAGTAAATTCTGATGGAAGTCTTTTTGCAAAGAACCTGAGGTCTATGAAGTGAAAAGCAAAGGTTTACCGAGGTAGTTGGGGTCATTGACTTGTTGCTAGATGTGTAATATTCCAGGCAGTTTTAATTCGTCCCTTTATCAGCAATTCGCTTCCGCATCTGTCACGTAATGCCATTAGTGTTATCTAGAATCTTCAATCTTTTGCAGATCTTACTGTCGGCAAGTAGTTCACTGAAGGTAAAAACAGTCGTTAAAGCCACGCCACATCCGAAGGCTACCTCACTTGGGGAGTTGCAATAATGCATCAGAAATGCACTGTGAATTACTGGTCAGAAAAAACTAGGAATAATGAAAATACTTCATTTATAAAAATTACTTTAATTAGAAGTACGAAAAACATTGTAATTAATTGAATTGCTTATCTATTTGCGAAATAAATGAATTTAAACTTTGGGTACTATGAGAAAAGCAGACACTTCTTGAATATGTAAAATACTAAAATGTTGTTTGTTTAATGAAAATTGCATTGTAAGACAGAAAAGGAAGTGAATTGAGCTGCTTCTGTCGTGTGCTTCATTTGTGTTGAAGCTAAAAGATTACAACTTCGCATAGAACACGTAGCAAATACACTTTTTTCGCTATCCATGTTTTATTTTATATTGAGATTCTTAAATACTACACTAAATACTATACGAGAATGTTATCACCATAATCGGGGTCTATTCTTGACTATTAGTTTATGTCAATATGTGACACTAGGAACTTGAAAATGTGTTGACACATATGTCTATTGGACTCGTAACTGAATCCAATCGTATTGATTTGCAGCCATAAATTCAATTAGCGTTTGATTTGTGTCGAATTTCATCGTTACGTTGAAATCCAAGTCATTCGACTCCCGGCGCTACGTGGTTGGCTCGTAGAACCACGTTTTCCTTGTGAACTCTCCCCCCTCCTATGGATGGCGCCACTGTCGGTCGATTTCCTCGGCAAGTTTCAAATTAGCCGTAGCCACTGCCGTAGTGTGGTGGCCATGCTCGCATCGCGTGCCTCCCGTTAGGTCACGTGACTCGGCTTCTGATGTCTCCGGGACCCTGGAAATGTCGTTATTGAAAGGAACTACGGGTAGGCAATGCGGGTAGGTCGGGGTGGGTTGTGCTGGAGGGGCAGAGAGGGGGGGCTTACTATCGAACTCGCCTGGCCGCTCAGACCAGCCCTTACTCTGGCCCGTGTTGTTCCCGCAAAACACAGTGGGGGGAGGTCTGATTTATTGGGTGATAAACAAAATTTCTAAAATATTTTTGGTACTTACAAATGTGCGAGTCTGTGGTGACACCAATAACAAAGGCTGGTTTTCTGTAGTTCGAGGTGTTGAGAACTAATTTCATGGTCTAGTAATGAAATGAGACGCATTCGTCTATCCTGTGTCAAGATCGTCTTTTCGTTTGTGTGGCAAAACGAGTCAGGATCAGGATGCCAGACCAACATGAAGCATGTACAAAGCTCATTTTTAATTCAAACTGTAGTCAAGAATTCTCAAATTTGGTATTCATTTCTGTTGTTTCTGTTAAAAAGTTTTCCTCCGAAATCAGTTTCACTTCACACCATCCCATGTTTAGGATGGGTTGCGATCGTAAGACAATAATAATAATAATAATAATAATAATAATAATAATAATAATAATAATAATAATAATAAAAGTTATTATATAAAGCTATTATTATATATATCTTATGACTTGCACTCTCTCCATTTAAAACCATTGTAAACATCGTGTTTCTTGAGACAACATATTCATGTTATTTTTTTGTGCACTACAATATATTGTAGTGCACAAAAAAATAACACTTCCAAATAAATGTCAATGTGCGAGAGAACCGTTTTAATCGAAACGGCCCCGTTTATTTCGCAACGAAATACAGCGTTTTACTGAATTTTTTAGGCTATTTTGTCAACAATCTGTAAGACATTATTACTTTATAGTAAACATATTATTTTCGAAACATTTCTTCATTTGAATAGTGGCGCTAAAACAAAACGTACTTTCTCACCCGTATTTTCACGCAAAATTACGCGAAAAGTATTCAAAGTTTGAAAAAAACTTTACACGATCTGATTTCAAAATCTATCTTTATGGAACAGATTTCATTAAGCGAAAAATATCTCTATCTTTAACATTTTAGTTGTATGAAGACAACGGGAAAAAAAACTTGCAATTTTTGAAAAATCAGGGTTTTCGACGAATATGAGACCTAATCCATTCTCTTAAACATCCTTCACACTATGCAACAACAAAATTTAATCAAAAATGATGAAGCCATTTTTTTTTACATTTTGGAAACGTAGAAACGTAAACGGCTTCATGTAAAGTACCCTCCAAAATTAAAATGTCGATTTCAAGTACAAGGGCCACGACATTAGCCAGGTTGATTAGGAATTATTAATTTTGGAGAAAATCGGTTGAACGGTTTAGTCGCTAGCGTTGTTCACGAGCGAACAGAAAGATGTTTTGCCGTCACTCGATTTTACGGTATCAAGGATCCACAAAATATAGATTCTGGCAACTCACCACGCGTTAGAGGTGTGTTGTTTTTACTTTTTTCCCTTCAAATTTAGCATCTGAATGTATCCTCTTTATCGTTATCAGGTCCATATGCTAATAAGTTTTTCTGTCGAAAATTCGCTTTCCTTTTGCGCAGATTTACAAAACTTTCTCTCTACTCCGTAGCGAGAAAGTAAAAATGACGTCGAGGGCGCCACTTCTTGTGTACTAGTTATCTAACTTCATTCACTGTGCGTTTTGCCGGTGAGCAGAGATGTCCCGTGTCGTAAAAGAGCGTAACGAGAGAGCAGCGACGTTGCCGACCACGTGAGCGCCTCGAAGTAGGTGCGACGCTTGCCGCCGGCCGATATGCCCCGTCCGCGCCACCAGAGCACCTTGCCCGCACCGCGCACCTTGACACACATCGCGAGCCGCGCCTCGCTGCCCATTGCCGAGCCCCGGCCGGGATCCGCCGCGAGGTACTCGCGCGTACAACTCACTTCTGCAACTCGTTTGCGGTGACTCGCGTCTCCCTTCAACACGGTTACCCCTTGAAGCGCGGTGGAGATAGTGGCTTGAAGCTCGGTGACAAGTTATTGTCATCTTTGTCATCAGCTCGCAGGCAACTGGCGCGCATCCTGCTCGAAGTTCGTCGGCTAAACGCATGCGTTGAGCCACATGCAAGTCACTCGCTAGCCATTGTAACCTGTCCCTATTCGCTCGCAACCTGTTAACAATTTCGCTGCCCTACCAAAGGAGTAATTCTTGAAGCTTACACTTTCCTTATACCTAAACACTAACAGAGTGAAAGAAAACTAGAAATGTATCATAATTTACAACTATATTACTGTGAACGACTGGTGTCAACTTTTCATATCAAATCTTCGTCTAAAGGAAGAGATGAATGTTTCCGTTCTCACTTTTTTCGTGCGCTTCGCATTTACATTAAATCGCACACAAATATCGATTTATTCGTCCTTGAACAGATCGTTAATACATACGTTTTGATATTCCTTTTATATATGAATTGTGCAACGGAAGATACCTTTTAACATAATTGACATATAATAACTATGTTAGTCAGAACTTCGTAGATGCTATTACCGCGAGTTCTTTCGGAGGATGAACGCACGCGCGTGGAATGGCAGACTTAACTTAATTTGCTGAAGGTCACAGTCTGTCCGCGTGGTCTGGAATTGGTTCCGTGGCACGTAAGTGAACTCACATTGTATCCAGTAGTTTGTTGGAAACTTTCACGTGCTCTTCACTTCATTATTAGAAAATTCGGAAGAGGTTTGTTGTAAAGTGCTATTGAAATACAAATAAATGCAGTTATTAATTTGATAACTCAAACAAAGGACTTCATGCAGTAAAATCTCGCATCACATTACATAAAATATTATTGGAGTTAAAGAAGAAACATGGTCATATCTTGTTTGTTTCTTTTTTTACTAAGACGCGTTGTTTTATCCGTCGAATCTGCTAAGATAATCTGATGAACACTTTTAAGTGAAATCCCAGATTTCACCAGATCGCGGCTTACTAAACTACAAGAAAATTTCATTTAATTGAATGAGCGGGTGCACTCGCCGTGATTCGAGCGGTGATACCGCTGCCCGCCTTGCCCGAGCGGAGAAGGCGGGCAGCGGCATATTAATCAGGGAACCTTCAGTGTCACGGTCTATTACGCACGGCGGCCAGGAAGTCCTCGGCCCTGGCCGGCGGAACGTGTCCGCTGGGCGGCTTGCGCGGCCACGGCCGGGGCGGCGCTGCGCCGCTCTGGAGAGGAACGGCCTTCGCTCAGCTGGCCCCTCGCCCGGCTCCCTGACCAGGAACATCCGCCCCAACCCAACTTGTTTCCGATGGGGGGGGGGGGTAGAAATACTTGTGCACTCCAGGAGCGTCGACGAGCTCAAAAATCAATGGTGGTACATCGCGGGAGGTAATTTTCTTAGAGTTTTGTATTTGTTGCTCTAGGGCTACAAAATTCGAGAGGTGCTTGAATTGTACAAAGACGAGGAAAGCCGTTCCCTCCTGTGGTCTTCGTGCATTTTCTACCCCAATCCCTGTGATATCCAGAATTGCATTTTATAAAATCGTACGAGTTTTTTCATTATGCTTCACGTTACGAAAATATTTTTGTTCAGTCGTAACAGTAGGTATTCTGCGATTGCACAACTTTGAAAATATGTCTGAGGGTACTTTAATATTTTTAAGATGTGCTGGATGTCTGGTAATTATAGTAGTAATAAGAATAATAAAATTCATGGTAACATTTTCAATTTTATTATTTTATTTATTTTTGCGAAAATATCACTTTCTATGACACTTATATTTATTTTTAATGACGTTCAACACAATACTCTGCTTCGTGCACTGCAAATGAAATATGGGGAGGAAAAACAGCACAAATATATCTTAAAATTTGTTTGCCTCTTATTCATAGGAGGAAAACGGGAACCATCTTTTACAATAAATATTGAAACCCCTTTCAGAAAATGGTAAGAGATCCTGCTCTAATGATGCTTCAGGCTAACAAGTTGAAATTTAGTATTTTAAATTCTGTCATGAGACAGTCATCTTTTGTGCGCCCAAATTTTAAAAAAAATATTTAATTCAGAGGAATTAAAATTTGTATTTAATATTTTTTATTTCAACAGAAATTACATCATTCTCGTAGTTCTATATTTTGAGAAATTTTGTCATTTAGTATTTAATTATTGTCTGTTGTTGGGATGTAGTTATAACAGTTCTGACGTTCGGGTTGTGCATTTATGCATTTTGTTTTATCGCGAGAAAACTAAACGCATCTTCAACGCAGAATAACATTTTTGCATGTGACATCCAAATAAGAATATTCTCACGCCTCAATTCTTCACATGTAACGCATTTAGGTTACAAGGCACCAGTTTTGCAATAAACTGCTATCCGTGCATTTTGCAGTTTTGTTTCAAATCCTACATAATATGCCTTTGTGTCGAGTTCAATCGAAAGGCTAAGCTTTATCGGCTAAAATGCGGTCAAGGGCTGTCGGACAAGGTCTACTCTCAGCTGTTCTGATGCCTTTTTAAGTGTTTTAAATTTAGCTTTTCCAAATTAAAGCGGCGTACTGAGGACAAAAATTATGTTCGTTTTACGTAATTAACGTTCAAGAGTACTCTCACCCCATATATAATTTAATTCGTTTATATTGAAGTGAAATCGGTAGTGATATTTTCAGTTTCAGAGTTCGGGCCTTAATTACGTTATCCACTTTCTCTGTGAGAGAAAAAAGTTCGGCAGATAGCTGCGATTTAATGTTGTGTAATGACCAAGGGTGAGGTTTTGGTTCATTCCTATGGTTTGCTGTGATTAGATATCTTTTTTGTTTTTTCATTTCAATGAAGTGAAGAACTAAAGATTCGAATTAGAACAACGTATTGATAAGTATTATTTTTACATCTTTCCTTGTTTAATCTCTCTTTGATTCTCATTAGCGTAAATAGAAGGCTTTGAAGAGATATGTGAAAATAAACTGCCGTGAAAATTTCTGAAGTAAATCTTTTGCATACTACTGGTTTGCAAAACCCTCCTAACCTAATATCTTGCCCTCCTAACAGATCGGATTGCTAAAGAGTATGCCAGTTTTTCGTATTTTTCGATAGCATTTTTTATTTAACCATATCCCGCTTTCGTTGCTTATTATAATTCATATAATAATGATTATGATTATGATTGTTATTATAGCTTTTATTGGCATTTTTTTTGTATGTGCACCGGATAAAATTCTGACCCCACATCCAAAGCTTTGTCGACAGGGAAGTCCTGGATTCGAGCATCCACTGTGACTGGTAGATGCAGTGATTTGTTCTGATGCGCATCAGGCAGGTGACAGCGTAACGACGACTAAACGCGCGTCGGGCAGCGCGCGACGTTGCCTCCCTCCATCCTGTTCTCACTTCTCGGGCGATGGAATGACGCCGGATCCCTTGAAGGATCCCTCATATTCTAGAAAAGACTTCAGCTGGTCTGCGTGCACGCGTACGTCAGGCCAGAATCCATTGGGAGTTTTAGCGATAGAGAAATATTTTGTAGATATTGTGTTGGTTTTGTATTTTCTGTTGTTGCATGTAGATTCTGATTCGTTGCTATGTCTAGTTATTTCAACCTGGCGATTAGACAACATGCTTTCAAATATATTATTATTATTATTATTATTATTATTATTATTATTATTATTATTATTATTATAAAGAATAATAATCATAAAAATAATAGAGTAAACCCTCGTTAGCACGAACTCTCTTAACACGAATATCTCTGTACCACGAACATAACTTCGATCACAGAAGGGTATTACAGTTAAACGGACATGAACTTCGATTATTTCGGTAGCTTGGAATTCACATTAAAGAGGGTTAATGTGATGATGTGATTATTATATTACATTGTTATTAGTATTATTGTCATGTCGGAAGTATTGCGTAGTCCGTAGACGCGCACGAGGCCGAACCGGCAGCCGAAGCGCAGGTTGTGTGTGTGTGCTGCTGATGAGCCCGTGCCCGCCCGCGCCCGCACGGCCTCGCCTATTGTGTTGGCGCTCGCGCCGGGGAAAGCGACGGGGTGAGGTGGGGTGGGAGGTTTCGCAATGCCACACGCAATTAAACGCCTGCTTATCTGGCGCCCTGACCTTCGGATTTTTAGGGTCCATTAAGGAGACGTGTGCCATCCGCGTCCCGTGGACGGCCGCCGCGTTCGGCCACGCGGCCTCGCGACGTGCTTACACGCGCACGCACACGCGCTGACCACTGAGGTAGTCGTGGATGGCTGCTGGAGCTTAGCATTCGCAGGAGGTCGCGCGCGTGTTTGTCTAAGGAGGCAGTTGCGTCAGAAGATATTGAGCCTCTGCAATGTGTGATTCATTAAAAGCTAAATAACTACTAGAAGTGTTTGCGGTTCATTAAACGTCAAAAATCATCCGTGCTAAAGATTGGCACGCAAAATTTGTCATTGTGCAGGAGAGCTGTTTTATTCTGGGCACCGTTTTTTATGACACGGCCACGTACAGTGGTTTTCTTAATACTCTGTCTTGTGAAACACAATAGAAGTTTTACTACCAAAAAAAGATCTTTCTTGACTTCCCTAAAAATTTGATATGTTTCGAAATTGTTTTTTGAGATAAAATTTATTGTTGGAGGTGCAATAACTTAAAAAGTCGAAAATTTGTTATGTTGAAGAAATGGGCTTGTAAAGGGAATTGTACTTTTGAATCACATTTTATGGTCAAATTTACGTGTCAAAATTATGTATAAATCTTGTTGTAATAGTACTGCAACTCGAAAAAACTGAATAGTAGCGGAAGTGATCTTATTCTTCTGCCTCGACGTGTATTACGTTCTTCCTTGATGTATCAACACATAGGAGAATGGTAGCTGTGTGTTCTCCACATTTCTTGATTTAAATATAAACTTACCCTACAGAATCATGTAACAAAGTTACATACCTTCTAGAAAGTTTAAATTATACTAACGGAATTTGTTTAAATGTGTTGATTTGTTCGGAAGCTCATTTAGTACAAGCACGTGGACCTGCCCAAAGTGACTGAAACGTGTACACGTCGACTCATTGTTTCAGTATGAAGGATCTGGGTGTTGACATCCTCTGACAAAGAGCTAAATTGTACTTCGTATGGGAGCGTTTACGAGTGTTTGAATCTTGCAAAGCGACATCGTCTGATTGGGAATGGGAAGATACCACCCGAATCATGTCTCATGATCAATAACATACTCTATTATCTGTGGAGAATTCAATGTTTGAAACCACTGAATTCTATTACGATACTACTATCTGTATCATTCGTATAAAAGTAGTCACCTCCTTCGATACATTTGCCTTTGTTGCTCATAAACTTTTATGCAAAATCCGTCTGTCAGAATTCGAATCTACGATTTTCAGTTTTATAAGCATCCGTTGCGATTTGAATAGTCATTTTGGCCAATGCTGACGTTCACCGTGAATAATAATGATAAAAACAAATCGTAAGAAATACGAGAATTGAGTTTGTACATTATTGTCAAATTAACAGTATTTAAATAGAGATGTTTTATAAAACATCTTGACACCTTCAGTTGGACCGAAAGTGACTCAACACAGTCGTAAAATTAAATTTCCTTGCTCCACTGGCATGAATGTATGTAGTATGTTAATATTTACGATCTTGCTAAGTACTATGTAAATACTGAGTTGCATTATATCTTGACCTTGCAGCAACAGATGATTCAAAAACAGAGATTTCTATCTGTCCCACTTTTCATTGTTCCGTTTTGACAGAATCTGGACTGTAACCTTACGAAACCCTTGAGGTTTGTTCTCCGTGACTCAGAGGTCACGACATTCGATACTGTCTGCACAAATATCGCGAGCTACTAAAAACTTGCCTGTTATTTAAATGAATATATATTTCTTTTTTTTTAACTAAAACAACAAAAAAATTGAAAGTTTGACCATTTATTGTATCAGTCCACATTAAAACACACATCTTTCAGTAATTTGATATTTTGTAACCACCAGATTGTTTCTCAGGTTGCTGTGGCGTATTTTGTTTCAGAGTACGCAACGACCTGAGATTCGAAACCAGGAAGCTGCTAAATTTGCGCTTTAGCATCAGTACGTTTTGCGCTGCAACATCGTTAACTACAATACGTGAATAAATTGAAATTGTTAGAGACTTCGTCGCTGCATGAATAAGTCTGTTAACTGAATATAATTATTGATCATTTATGTATTATTAGTCCGTTTGCAGCGGTGAAAAAATATTGCGACGAGTTTTGAATTCAATACTTTTGGAGCCATTTTGTCCTTATCATGAAAAACAGATAATTTGGCATCACGACTGTAGCAGTTAATATTCAGAAATGCATTCTGTACTATTTCTGCGGCACGTGGCAGCAATACAGTTTTAATTACATTGATTGGAGCTCTTATATAACACGAATTCCCATGTAATTATTCACTTCCCACGCGTGTGGCGCAGGAAATATCCTTCTACGATATCTTCTACTGAGAACTGGTTTTCGTTTCCGGTTCAGCACATCTCTTGAAGTCTAAGCTTCACCATCGCGATGAACCCTTCCTAATGGCGTTGTTTTTTTCTTTAATGCGTGAAAAAATCTTCTGTTGTGAGGCGAGTGAGGTATAGTATTTACTGTGAAAACGTAGATCTCTTGTTGCTTTTCTGTTAATACTAAGATATTACTTTCTCGTATACGTACGTAGTTATGCGTACGGAGTAATATACGTAGTATAGAGAAAGTTATCTAATGCTGCGGAAAATCGATTTCGAGATTTCGACGGATATACACGTTTTGGGGTCCCCTGATACCGAAAATGTTTTTCTTTTCCTCCTTCAAAACGTCCGCCCGTCTGTTCGTCTGTGTGGTGTATGTAAACAACACTAGTGCCCGAACTATACGTACGATTTTTTCCAAACTAAATGAACCACTATCTGAGGTGTTTATTCTTAGTCGAAGCTCTGCGATTTCGAGAAACATTCATTAATTTTTGGAGTTACTTTACATGAAGCTTAACATTGGACATTTTCAAAATTTTCTCAAAAACGGTTCCAAGTTTTTTCTTTAAATTTCTTGTAAGAATAGAGTAAAATACCCTTATAAAACTGGCATAGTTCTGATTTTCACGGTTAACTCTGAATATTCGAAAATTGCAAAAGTTTGAAATTTTTCGGCGCCTAACAACAATGAGTAAAAAATTGAAGATGGAGATTATTCCTTAAAATGAAATTTCTTCTCCATACTTAGTTGTTTCAATAAGGCCATGTACATTTTTTGAAGCGTTTAAAAGTTTTCGCGCAATATTGTGTGCAATATGTGCCATTTAAAAAATAGCAAAAACACAATTTTCTCAAAAACTGCTCCAAAGTTTTTCTTCAAACTCACGTTTGGTAAGGATACTGCTAAATGTACCCTATAAGAAGACATAAACGCGATATTGCTCTCTTCTTTTGTTTTTTCAAAAATTACAAAAATGTATTTTTTTACTTGTTTCTTGCATCGTTAATATTTACATTAGTGGCGATTTGTACTCATTATTATATTGACGAGTGTATGTGCTTTAAATAATGACGCATAAAATTTCTGGAAAACTCAACAGTTTTCTGTGGAAATGAACTTAAATTTTCCCATTTTGAGAAACGCTCAAATGTCATTTTCTCAAAAATGGCTCCAAATATTTTATTCAAACTCTTCCAATGGATAGTAGCTTATTGCACTGTTTAATGTGACGTAAAGTTCATTGTGGTGTATTCTTTTTTTGTAAACAATTACCCAAATTTCATTTTTTTTAAAGAATCTCTCACGCCGGTAATATGCACGTATCCATCGATTTGTGTACATTATTGAATTTGTGAGTGAGCGTGCTTCAAATGACTTTAAATGAAGTTCTTCGAAAACTCAAAATTCCTGTGAATAAGATCCTCATACGTCGCATTTACATGAACGCTTAAACGCCATTTTCTGAAAAACAGCTTCAAATTTTTGATCGCAATTTTCTATTTAGGACGAGGTTTTACTCTTCTTTAATATTCTTAAAGTAAGATTTCGGTTCTATTATTAGGAAACCGAAAAGTTGAGAAAATTTCAAAAACGTATACTTCGGGAAGCGACAGGTGGCAGCTGGCAAGAGCTGGGCAAGACCGTAAAGCCAGTCTATACCAAGGAAATTAGAAAACTTTACTACGAGAAAGCCTGTGCCATTCTGTAGCACCTTTAGTTTTCTCTTTTATTGACTTTAAGAAAACTGTACTTAGTTGTAGATTGGTGTACGGTTGTCAAAAGTATCTGAAACTATTTTTATTAAAAGTTTTAGCCTCTTTTCTTTTATGAAACGATAGTAGCGTTACACGTTTCTTGACTTCGTCTTTTAAGGTACATGTTGAGATAACGTAACTATCTTCAGCCTACACTGTCAGAAATGTCATTAAATTTAATGTTGATTAATGTATTAATGTGCATGAAACTTAAAGTACCTTATATATTAAAAAGAGCTTAATATTTATACGTAAACGTTTGTACTTACATTAAAATCATTGTAGATTTAAGGGAGAGGACCCGTTTCCTCTGCCACTCATCATTCATATCATACATGCATAATCTGCAGTCCATGAAGATCATTTCATTCGTTCATTGCAAATATGACCATAAAGCTTTGACTCTAGCATCCTAATGTACATGTGTACATTAAATTTAATGTACGTTATCATAATGTGCATTTACATCAAAGTAATGCAGAAATTTGTGACAACGTAATTATGAATAACTCTTACCGAACGACTAAATGAATTACTACTTACCCTTACTATCTTATTGATCTATTATTTTGGTGTATCATTTGTTTTATATAAAACTGAACCAGACAACATATCAATTTGGAGGTGGTAATGGAAGCACGTTATGAATTTGTACCTGTGAATTTGTTGGTCGCGCTAAAAGTGGCGTGCTTATCTTCTAATGTGAGTGTGCGTGTGTGTGTTTCAGGGAATGGGTGCAGGAGCACACGGTGCGGTGGGGTGCGCAGTTCCAGTTCGTGTGCAAGATGTCCGCCAACGCGAGCACGGGGGTGCTCGACCCCTGCATCCTTCGGGTGTCCGTTCGGAAGGTGAGTGGTCGCTGAACACCCGTTTCCAGAGCTTCCACATTCACTCTCTTGATTCCTAATTTATTATTCGTCATAGTTTTACTGAGCGGACGTAGAGGCGGGGTGATCTCCACCTGCGGATTTGAGTGTTCGATTCTGCTAGGGTGTTTTTGTTTTTGTTTTTTTACACCTTTCCCCCTTCCCCCACTATAGTCTGCTCTAACTTGTAAGACCCGTTTTGCACGCTTCCCTTTGGCAAACGATTGCGGAATTTTAGCGAATGCGCGCGTTCCGTTCGCTTAAAATCGGAAATAGTTCGTGGAAAAAAAGCGCTTAAATCATTTAGGTATTTAAATCGGGTCTAAGGATGCTCTCTTGCTTTATCATTGTTTTATCCTTGCTTTATCATTGTGTATCCGCTTTTGAGGAATGGAAACTTGTGTGCAGAGAGCGTTCATCGTTCTTCGTTGTAGACTGCAGTACTTGGAAATGGATCGTGTAAACACGTTCTCTTTGATTTTTTTTTTTAGTCTGTGAATGTGGGAAGGAAAGTAGTTAAATTTAAGATGGTGTATTTCTTTTTTGAGTAGAATTTGATCACGCACGTGAAACTGTCTTTCCATTTCTTATGTTTTGTTAATGTTCGGTTGGTAGGCTATATTGGTCATATGAATTATCAGGAGAGAATCAGTCCTCACACATTCTTGCGAGAGCATATATCGGAATCAGACAGAGAAAAACTGAGCTAATCCATTTATGCTCTTCTTATTTGAATATACGGTCGCATCTGCAGATTTACCAGCGTGGCTAAAATATTCCATGGAGTAAAGACGCAGCGATAAGTTCGTTTTCCGCCATCCACAGTATTTACAGTAAGGAGCACAAGTAGTTACCGGCCTCCGATCCTAAACTTGATTCTCGGTTCTGGGCCGATGTTTGGGTCAAGATGTTTGGTTTCGCTGAGTTGATGGCGATTTTCTTACACAGAACACCACGTTTATTTGAACCAGATTTCTGTCGACGCCTCATGAAATTCCACGGCCCATTATGGTCCTAACAAATCCGCGCCTGCTTGTTAGATCGAAGGTTTGGACTCGGTGTGTGGCGCCCGTGAGTGGGAGCTCGTCGGAGGGACGCGCCAGTTGGAGGACGGCCAGTTCATATGCAGAAGCCGTCCTCCTCATCCTCCGCCGCCGCGTGCTCGCGTGCGGGAGCCATGCGTTACGCCACCGAACGCGCTGCAACCTCCGCCGACGCCACCTCCACTGCCACACCGCCGCTGTCATCGCCACTCCTACCAATGCCGCCACCACATCCATTACCATCATTGCCACTTCCACAACTGGCCTCCGCTGCCACCAATATCGCCATTACCACTATTGCCACCGCCACCACCGTTATCGCCACTACCACTAATGCACCGCCGGAACCACCACCACCACCACCACCGCCACAGTAACAACACAACCACCACTATAACCACCACCACCTCCAACACCATCACCGTAACAACACAACCACCACTATAACCACCACCACCTCCACCACCATCACCGTAACAACACAACCACCACCACAATCACGACAACCACGACCACCACAATCACAATAACCACCATCACCACGACTACAGTTACGACAACCACCACCACCACGACTACAGTTACGACAACCACCACCACGACGACTACAGTTACGACAACCACCACCACGACGACTACAGTTACGACAACCACCACCACGACGACTACAGTTACGACAACCACCACCACCGACGACTACAGTTACGACGACAACCACCACCACCACGACTACAGTTACGACGACAACCACCACCACCACCACCACCACCACCACCACCACCACCACCACCACCACCCCACTATCAGTACTACCACTACTGCCATTGTCTCTATTGCCGCAACCAGCACTACCACTACTACCACCACTGCCGCCGGCGTGGCAGGCCGAACGCGCCGCACCGCACCGCGCCAACTTGGCTCGTCCGTCGTCGTTCGGGGCAGGCCACGTCAGCGCGCGCTTTTTCGTCTCCCGAGTACAGGCGTTTCATTGTGCTTTGGGGCGAGGATCTGTGATGTATAACTCCGGCACTCAGAATCCAGCGGTGCATGTTGCGTAAGAGTTGTTTGTTTCATGTGCGGTTCAGTAGCCACGCGACTGAGACATCCGCCTCGAGCTAATTATGAGCGCTTTGAACTAGCTAAGGGTGGTTTGAGTGGATCTTCGAGATTTTGAATTGGATGGATCATATTTTGGAATATTTAGATTATATAGTTGGATCTTTCTTACCCAAAGAAATAGAGCACCGTCAGATGGAACAAAAAAAAACGCGTATTGTAAAATAATGGAATTTACGAACTCGCGTTTGCTCAGGCATAAACAATCTTGTTGATTGCATTCTTAAATGAATAGTTATGCTTATGACAAATATTATGTCAGGGAGGAGAAAAGTTGAAACTTTAGTCTAAACATTTTACAAGCAGCGAAAGAAAGTTCCTTCTTGAGAAATTAATTTAATGGGGTTATTCCATTTTATATAGATCACACCGATCGAAAGTTCCTTTGGAAGATTATGAATACTTTCGTATTGAAACGGAATAGACTCTCCAGTGGGAAGCAACAGTGTGACACAATAAGAGAGCAATTAAGTTATTAAATTGTTATACATTGAATAGAAAAAAAAAGCGAGGCTCTTCGCTAAAAAAGCTGTTTAGTGCTTTAAAAGTCAATGATCTGCGAAAATCTGTAATGAAGTAGACACTGTCTTGACAAACATGTCCCTTGAAGAAATAATAGAAGTCATCTCATCTTTTAACTTAATATTAAGTTGATTGATAAGACTTCCATATTTCTTCATGTAAGTACGTCAACAGTACAACAGAATTCCCACAACATTTCGCTACAAAGATTTTTGCCTCTGTCAGATTGGTTTTATGAATAAAGCATATTCATGAGAAAATTGTATAGTGATACTTCTTACTCGTTGAGACATTTCAGTAAAGATTTGTTAACATTTCGGATTTGCCAGCTCTGGAATTTAGATTGTTGAATTGAATAAAATATGTATTAAGTATTCAGGTGCGGTAATAGATAATACATTTTGAAACTAAGTATATTCCTTTATCAAATGTGTGTCACTGAAACCATGTGTTGGGGTAACTGAACTTCTAAGATTAATATTTTATCTTAAAGTTCATCATCTACCTTTGGCGTAACTGCTATGTGGTTAAAGAACTAATTAGCCCAAGAAATGTGAGAATAATGCCCAATGGTTTGCACTCCTTAGTGCAGCTGTTTATGTTTATCAGTCTGGTAGAAATCTGTATTCGATCACGAGAGTTGCTTTTTTAATGAACTCTTTTGGACTTGTACATTTTATCGTTGTCTTGTTCCGGTTCACGTTTCTGCCGAAGACTTGATGAACGATGAGAGGAACAAATCTGAACAAACTTTTCCAAAATCGCGTCGATCGATCTGTTGGGGAAAAACGGTGCAGGGGCCCATATTCGTCCAAGGACTTGTTGCGGCAAATAATTTATTTTGACGTCGGATGACGGATGAACCTGTTAGTATTCCGATGCGCATTTCCTCCTTTGCTAGTAATTTCCGTTCTACGAGTTTTCCTTGAAACATTTACAGGATACCATGTCAATTTTGATTGAGGGTCATGGGTTTGTAGTGTAATTCATAATGCGAGACATGGTATAGAAAAATAATCATCTACATTTAAAAAAAACATTTTTTTTTCTTTTTCACTACCTTTTATTGTTACATTCAAACCTTTTATACTACAAATAACGTAATAAAATACTTGTAAGGTACTTTTCATTTGGTATTATTTGAGAGAAGGTGAGGTCTATACTGCGATTTATTTACAGCTGCCTCTGATAGGTCTTCAGCTGTTACGGTGTCATTCAATGGGATGTTTACACGTCACTACAGTGACGTTCAACCTTCCGATTGGGTGACACCGTAAGAGCTGATTTACGTCAAAGGCAGCTCTAAATAAATCAAAGTGTAGTATAAAAGATTAGAGATAATAGAATAAGAAAAATGTGTGTCATTACATTAGTTTCATAATACTAAAAGGGTCATAGTAGTGTGAAAATACATTAAGAAGTTGAAAGAACTAATAGCTCAAAGTTCGTATTGATGGTTTGAAAAATCCGACTAACGAGTTCCTACCGTTTGTCTTAACATTCTTAACAGAAAAGAGCAAAGAGAGCTTCGATTGAGTGCCTTTTTGGAGATGCACACTTACTTTGAAGAAAATAGAAACGACGTGTTCGTGTCGTGGCAGATCACGAAGTGGAGGTGAAAACGCCACGGGCAGGTAGCGAGCTAATCCAAGACGTTGACGAATTCGTTTCTCGTGCCAAGGCAAGTTGCATAGGCGTGGGCGCCGGCAAGAACCTGGCCAGCATTCATCAGCTGGGAGGGAAAACCTGCGGCTTGGTCAGCAATTTGTCTACCACAGTTCTTTCTGCTAGTAAATTTTACAATTACCTTCTTTTATCCTTGCACTTGAATTAAAGTGCTGATCTGTGTGTTAGTTTTGTAGAATATTTGTTGGCGAAAGTTCTTTTTGTCTGTGGATGCGCATAACACTCGATTTATTTACTTCCATTAAGATTTTTTTCCAATTAGGTAAGGAAATATCAGTGCCGGGAGTTTAGTTTAAACAATTACGTAAACTATTCCCCTGACTTTATACATTTTAAGTGCATTATCTAAAACATTTGTAAGTCCAATTGAACTTTATTAATTTCAACCATGTTTCAAGATTTTTTAAGGAATTTACTGAAGGGATAGGTTACAAAACAATCTTCAAAATATCAGGAAGGCAGTCGGTACTCTTTATGTACAATCTTCTTTGGCATTGTTTTCTAATTCATTGTTACTTCTACGATTGTGAGCTGATTAAAGTCGTGCAAGTAACACCAGTGCAGATTTTTAAAGAAAAAAACTCTCCTTGAATAGTTTATATTTGTAATATTGATAAATATTTTCATCGTACTCCTTTCTTTCCTCCGACTTCAATTTCGAGTGTGACGGACCTAAATTTCTCTGCGTAGTACGAAAGAGAATCTTTTCCTGGTTGCTCCAGGCATCTGCACGCTAATTAAGGAGCGCACGCGTTCTGCGTAGGCAGGCAGGCAGCTAGCAAGTCGGGCGTCGAACAGAGAGACAGCGGGTGGGTAGTTGCTTCCTACTTTCAAGCCGGCGCGCGGGGGAGGGAGCGGCTCCGTCTTCCTTTCCGCCTAATTGCTGGAGCTCCCTTTGACAAATGTCAGCCGGACGTCGGCTTTGAGCTCAAAATTCGTTAGCTCTCTTGTAAAAGCTGGGAAGTTGCTTCTGCCTGTTTGATTGTCGCAACAGACAACTGTTGGAAATACAAGAGCGATTACTGCGTTTCGTATTGGCAATCTCTCCTGAGTTCAGTGCAGAGGTCGTGTTAAGTATTGGGTTCATGTACAATAAACGAGAAATGTTTTCATTTATCTCCAAAGGGAGCGGATCTAGATTATAAACGGATACTTCTTTCGGTCCATTCAATATTAATTAAATGAAAGAAAATGAAGTAAAGATTACGTTACATAACCGAACTCGCGATATTGATGATGAAACTGTTAATAAACTATCTGAGGTTGGACTTCAGGTACTGGTCCTTTATTAAATCAGGGTGCAGAACTAAATATTGTGTTGCTGGTTCTTCTTTTCTGAACTTGAACAGTTTGTAAGAGAAGGTTTAATAATATATAACCTCCGCAATAATAATAACCACCATAATTTTCAATTGTAGGATTCGTCGTTTGACATTTGAACAAAAACCTGTCTCCACTATTTGTGCATTTCATAATATTTCTTCACATTTATCGTGCTTCACATCATGATTCCACCTGACCGCCCTAACATCTGCGGCACTAACTCCGCGTAAGCCGCCCGTGCTCGTTTCAGCCGTCTCAACGAGCCCCACCGAGAGAGTGGTTTCATCCGAGACCGTTGGCGTCTCGTACTTTCATAATAATAGCCGCGCGCTGCAGCGCGATTACGCATCGGGCGCCGTTGCTCCACATGAGGGCGAGTGGACGCCTCATCGACTCGTCCGCGCCCGCCACCTGCGGGGACCGGTTCCCCGCGCCGCCCGGAGGAGGGGGAGTTTCGAAACCTGGCGTCCGTCAATCCGATCGCCGCGCGCGGGGCTAATCACGTGCGAGGAAAGTAGTGAAACCGAAGCGCCGCGCCGCGCCGCTGAAAGCGAGTGGCCGCCGCCGCCGCCCTGGGCGCGCGCACGCGGAAGCGCGGGAGACGTCGCGACGCGGCGCGGCGCGTGGCGGCGCGTGATGGCGCGCTGTGCGGGTGTCCCTAGCGGAGCAGTGGAGTCTCGGAGCACGGGAATTCTTCTACGGCAGTTCTTTTCTCCAATTCTTCTTTTTCTTCATCTTCATCATCATCATCATTATTATTATTATTATTATTATTATTATTATTATTATTATTATTATTATTATGTTTTCTTCTGGAAAATTATTATATATTTGAATATTCATTCCTAGAATGAACTATCCTCCTGTCAGTCAATATATTATATCGCCTCTGAAAGACGTACGGCTACTGTGAAGTTGGTTGTTTTATAAAAGGCGTAAGATTGAATGGAAACGTACAAAAAGCAAATAGCTCAAACAACGAGTCTCTTGTTTGCGACTACTTTTTTGAGGATGTGTAAATTAATTAATTATCCCTGAATCTTGTATAACACAGGTGTGCACATTGATTGCATTTTCTTGTGTAATGAGCGGATGGTCTGCAAGTTAATTAAAAACAAGTTGAAAAGAAGATATGTATGGCCCAAAAACGGAAGTTGGTTTTATTGTATCATATTTAGGAAAAAAGAAGCTCTATTGAAGTTTAGATGCGAGTAGCTTATGGTATTCGACATCCATCGTACGTGTAACATTGTGTGGCGATTTAAAGCCGCGAACTCCGTCTGTCAGTGTTTTGGACTGTGGCTTGAGTTGTGTGACCGACGGAGGAGAGATCGCGCGAGCCGTGCGGGGAGGGGGTGCAAAGCGAAGCGGGTTGGAGCGGGGCGTCGGAACGCGACGCACGGGCATCGCGCCGGCAGCGCTGGCGCCGCCGCCGCCGGTGCGGCCGTGCACTCCGCTGCAGCATGCGCGGCACGCGGCGGCCTTGGCTCCTTGCCCCGCCCCCGCCCCCTGGACGGCGGGGCGCTACGCGACGCGACCGGCGCGGCGCGCCCGCCCGCCAGCGACGCCGCGCCGGCCGGCAGCGCGTGGGCGGCGCGGACAGTGGTCCGAAAAGATTTCGCGACGGATTTTGTCGGATTCTTAATGTCAAGGCAAGAAGATATTGAACACTAATGTCAGGTCTTTGGCCTTAGCGCTTAACGTAAGACCTTAGGTCTTTGTCTCTAGCGCTTACGTACATCTTTCTTGTGAATGCTGTTAGAGTGATAGGCGTAGATGAATTTCGAGGTGTTATTCCTTAAATGAATAATACAACGAACAAATACAGTCTTGATGCCACGAGAGAGGGTAGCAGAAGTGAAGAAAGGAGGAGGACTTGCGTTGTTACATAAGGATAATAGTTGCTGAAAAAGGAAATAATGGGTTGCAGGAACTCGTGGTAATTTCTTTACTAATCACGGAGGCTGAAGGCTGGAGCTTCGGCAATTGAGAAAGGTCAACTGGACGCTAAAAGTATAATAGAAGCTTATGCATTCTATTTTATACAAATCCAATTTGCACTGTCGAAATTGCATTCCCGTTGTCGTACTCTGTTTTCCAGGGTTGATGTCAATTCCTTCTTGTTCTTTTAAAAAAATTATTAATGCGTTTTAGACATTTGTGTTTTCTAGGAGAGCTGGGGCAAGCAACTCTACATTTCAATAGGTTAGAGGTACAATTCACCATTGTTGAAGTTCGCTTTATTTCACAATTGTGAAATATAGCATTCCAACTAAATTTTTATGATCCAAATTTTACCATACATTAGGTACCAGGTTTTTTCCGATTGTCATTTATGTATTTTATATTTTTTGTTTTGTTTTGTTTTTGCGGTTCATATGATTATTTCGAACCAAGCTGGATGCATTTTTGGGGCCGCGTATCCCTTTGTTGCTCATTTTGGGCCAGTGGCATTCGTGGGGCGCGGACGGGCAGCGCAGCACCGCGCCCCCGGCGGGCGGCCGCCGTCGCGTCGCGGTCGTCTGCGCGCGCCAGCCCACTCGCCCCGTGGCGCCCCCGCGCCCGCAGAGTGGGCGAGGCCTGGAACGCGGTGGCCGGCCGTCCGCTCGCTCGCTCGGCGGCGGGCGGCGTTTTATTGCGCCCAATTGCCCCTGAATACCCGCGCCCGCGGGAGGCGAGGCACGCGTCAGGCGCTAAATACCGCCCTCTGCTGGCGAATAATATTGGAATCGGCCCTGGTGGGATGGCTGCTGGGAGACTGCAACCTGTGTTTGTGACGAAATTAGTTATGTAAATGAGGTTTAATTAAGGTACATAATTACGTAGATGTGAATGTATGTAAATACAGTATTGTTCCATAATTTAAGTATGCGGTTGTCACATCGTAAACTGAAGAATTTTTTGTAATATCCATCAGTGGTGGATAAAGTGAACTCTTCGAATTGTTTTACACCAACGCGAACCCAACAAATTGTTTTTTGATGGTCTTTTTAATCGGGCTTGTTTTATGTTTATAGAAATTTGAATCCGTGTTAACATATTGTTATGTACGTAAAATCTGGGGTATTTGTTCTAAATGTCGAAAGTATTATTTCCAAAGAAAATATCACATCGCTTTTGTTTTGCGTTTTCTGACTTCTATACATTTTTATACATATTTTTCAGAAATGTGAAGACAAATAAACTCTTAATTGGGAAGTGTTCTGTAATTGCTCGTCATGTTTGATTATCGGGAAAATGTTAGAATAGCAACTGACAATTTTTTCCAAATCATTAAAATTATATTAATTTTCAGTTAACATTTTCCCCGATTTCTGTAAAGAAAATGCATTCTTTGCAATATATTGTAGAGGCACCAGCTATGTGAAATTTGGTGGTAAAATACTCGTGTAAAAGTAAAAATATTGGTAAAATATTCCATTAAATATTGAATGTGCAATTTAGTATAGTTCCTGCATCAGCTCCAGTTCCAGCAAAAAACAAGTTTTTAAAAGTGTTAAATAACCACTCTTTATCCTAGCACAGCATGACCATATCTGTAGGGAAATTTCAAAAAATGTTTCTTTTGTATAATCGGAATTATTCATGATGTACAGTGTATCAGAATTCACACAATCCGGCTGCCTCGAAAGTCACTAATCTGTTCTCCAATGTATTTTTACGTTAGGAATGCATTGTGTAATTTAATACTTGTTTATTGTTAAATATTCCTCCTCCCTCCAAAGCAACAACAATTAAATTCGAAGTAAAGAAAATTGATTAAACTAGCCACAGCTGGTGTCTCTATAGGTCACATCTATTCGGTATAGGTCACATGCCATAATACATTTCTCTCCTAGTCTACCAATACAAAGATTATGCCCGACTATTATGCCTAATATGAAAGTAATGGTATGGCACGACTGTGATTTTAGCCAGCAGATTTATTTATTATTCCAGTATTTTTGGTCTGTTTATTTGGAATCGATTGTTTTGCTCAGTGCGCGAACCTTGAGTCGGTGTTTGCGATAGAGAAGTTTTTTCCTTTATTTGTGTTGTAGGGTTTCTTTCAGAAGAAACATTTTATTCAGTTCACAGAAAAAATGAAAACGTAATTGTTTTGAGAATGGAACCCTAGAATGATTGACACAATGGCTACACGTTCGAGTATTGTGTGGCTTGAATTTGCCGATATATTCTCGGAAACGATCGTTGTGGAACTTTCTGTAGGAAACACTAACTCTTAAAGACGAAAATAGTGCTTCGAAAAGCTTTAGTCTGGAGAGTACGTGCTCTGAGGAATGCAAGAGTTCTTCTAGAGAATGACGTTTTGTTGGAAAACAGTTCTTAACTTCGGTCATAAACTGCTCTTCCAAGTTTGTTTTTGAAGTAGGAAAAGAATTTACACAACTTTTGTTACCATGAGTAAAAAGGGCATCAGAATACGTCTCTTGTTAGAATTGCCGAATACGTTTAGTGTGAACACCCAGGAAAACAAACGCAGTCAACTTCGTAATTTTCTCCATTTTCACTTTTGGATCTGATGAATAAGTATGAAGAGACCCTAAAATAATGTTTTGAGTTATTCTCAATTAGTATGAACGTACTATCTTTTAATTTTTTTAAATTCTTTTTTGAACTTCTTTGCATTTCTATGTGATCATCAGTCGACCGTTTTGCAGTTTTTATTATTAATACATTCCTGGGAATTAGTGTACTCTAGTAAGCATAAAAAATGAAATGCTTTAACTTTTTTGTTCTCATTTCATACTTATTGCTGGACGTTTTATTGAAAGAATATCCAAAGTAAAGTAAAAACAATTGTGAATTTTTATAAAACATTTTCCAAAATATTTCTGGTCAGTTTTTTTCGTCTTTTGCGAAATTAGTGAACTGAACCGACAAGATCGATATTCAGAGCTCGAGATTCATTGCGCAAAAAGCTATTTAAAAAAACGGCAGAATTAATTACATTTGTTGAATTGAATAAACTTCCCTGTGGTACTACCCGTAGCTTGTGACAGCTGTCCTTGAGGGTATTGAGCCGGGCCGCAGCCAGGAACTGTCAGGCAATTGCCACAAATCTCGGAAACGCCGTTCGTGATCGAGTTCGTGTGGTTGCGCTATCAAGCGAAAGGGTGGAGTGAACGAGGACCCGGGATAACAATCTCTAATAATACTGTAGAAGTGAGAGGGGGCGATACTCTTAATGGAAGTTCTATATATTTTGGCAACTCTGTTAATGTTTATCCAGAGACATCTACTCGTTCGGAAACACTTCTAATGATCTGTATCTTTGTTATACCAACGGAAAAAAATACGCACCTGCCTTCCCTTTCTGGTAACAGATTCCGTTCCTATTTTTTTGTGATATTAAACTATTATGTACTTAAGTAACATTTTTTTCCTTTTCAGTTCTTCGCTAACACAGATGTACGCAAATGCAACGTCACATTTTTTTATTAATTCCATTATGCATGGAAACACGCAGAGGGTTTCGCAGCCATTATTTAGATACAAGAGCAGTAGACGAGTGTCATAAAAAAGTCACATAATTAATTGAATTTCCGCGCGGCCTTAAATATTTCGATTTACCCGCAGTGCCGGCGCGGGTCATGTGACACATTACGCGCCGCGAAGCGATGTTGTGGAAAGCGAGGCGGCGCCGGCCCGCCGCCTGCCAGATCCATCTCGAAACTAGGGCGAACGCATCGTGTAACGCGGACGTTGCAGAGAGGGCGCGAGTCGAGTTGGAGGGACGATGGCTTTATTTAATATAACGACCCAGTTCCAAACGAAGTGGCCGGCCACCGTCACAAAGACCACAATGCTTGCCTTTGCGGCGGACTGGTCCGGCGAACAAAGGTAGCAGCACTTATTAATCATGGTGGAGGCGCGGCGCGGGCGTGGGAGGGGGCGTGGGGGCGGGCGCGACCGCATGCAAGGGGCGTGAGCGTGGGCGTGGGCGCGGGCGCTAGTAGAGTAGAGGAGGGGCGGGGCGGGGCGGGGCGAGCAGAGCGTTTCGCTTCGGCCTGCGACTGCCATTGCGCTGTGAGTCGCAGATCGAACGTAATGTCATTTATTATTGTCGCTTCTCTTCCACACAGTTTGCTTCTGTCCCGCGACCGCGCATAGATACGCATGCCCATCGTGAAATTTGTAAGACTGCACGCTATTTTTGTATTCATTTTGGTGAAAGTGAAAATGTCGGGTTTAGGGGAGAGCGTGATCGATTTTAATCGAATCGAATCAGATTTATTGGCATTCGGCTTGATTGTGTGAATTTAACTTTTCTTACAAAGTTCTGTGAAGTTGATGTTTTTGAAGTTGTGAATGATCGACTTTTGGGACGTGATATTGTGGATATTCAATGTGGGAAAGGAATTGTGTTTTGTGATACCCGATTACGCTTCATTAAATTGCTTACCGCTGTCTGGTCTTGTGGGTAAAAGAATGGAGTATATAAAGCAGGGTACATGCATTTTCTACGTGTATTGAGGAAAGTATACCCAGACATTTTGAGTATTTATGTAAAATGTTTTTTTTTTAAATTTCTAATGGTACTTTTTCTTTGATTGAAAAGTTTGAAGCGTATTTGTGAGATGTGTCAATAAAGAGCAGCGCTCGCGGCGCCTGTTGCAAGTTCTGATAAGATTCGATGGCGTCTGCCATTCGCAGGCGCGGCCTCCAGTCACGAGCGCCCTGCCACGCCGCGCCGGCCGTTCTCGTGCTGTTTATTTATTATGTCAACATGCAGCAAAAACTTTCTGACATGTACGGACGAGAGAAAAATTACATGTAGTGTTCAAAAGCAACCTAACGGATCATCTCTACATTTGCTCCAAAGAATCAACAGAATATTGATATCTTGGTATGATGTTGACGGTGTTGTAGAAATAACTGACTTATTTAGTATTTACCAGTGATTTATTAATGGAACAGAATTTCGATGCCTTGCCATCATCGGTTCAGTCCCGTCGTAATCGAGAATTAGAGCAAGTTGAACATTTAGTCGACAGAAATGACACGATAGTTGTTGGACTTGTGGGTTATTCACCGCTTATATTTCAAGAACTTGGAACAATAACCGATCAAGTAAGATTTTGAACAACCTTTTGTTTAATGTTTTTTTTTCCGAAAGTTGGGGATTTTCACGGAAAATGAATAAAAGGGGTGTTCGTTACTGCCGTGCGAGAACACGAGAAGCGGTGAACACGAGAGAATTTTAATTATTACTCAGTTTTGTACATTCATGGAAACATTGGCCCATGTCAGTCATTTTTGCGCTTTGTGCTGAAACATTGAATGCATGTAGAGACGTAGGCGTGCGCAACTTAAAACAAGGAGAGAGGGGCAACTTCAATTTCTGGGCCCCCTTTTTCCATTGAACGTTTTATATATGAAAACTTATTGGTACGTCATGTATGACAAATTGTTGTAGTAAATAAAACATATAAAATAAAATGTGTAATGATACAATTAACAAATACAATTGATTTATGTTTAATCACAGTGTTGCAGACGGTTGTCACAAAGTATCGGCTTAAAAAAGGAAAAAAAATATGTATTGATCTTATTTATGGAAATAAAATGTTTTATTGCGTAAAGCTGAGGGACCCTTCTGAAATTTTCTTGATCCCGTGGTACGCACTCCTATATGTAGAGAGGTTTGCGTGGAACGAAAATGTATTTGGACTGCCGTTATTTCGGCGACGAAAGAATTTTAGAGGTGAACAAGCTGTTATTCATGAACTTCTTTGGAGAAGACTGCCAGCCGATATGCAGCTTTGCATAAATGAATATCGATATCTGCTTTTAGCTCGCAGAAGCCGCATCGATAGATTGCGAGATTGTGGAAGGAACTTAATGAAATTTCAAGACTAATAAAAATGTTCAATATTTTCTTCCTAAGAAAAAAACAGAATACGCGTTTTTAACGCCTGTATAATTTGGCTGTCGTTGAAATACCGGAGTGAAATGGCTCGTTGCGTGAGAAAGCGTTGTGTTAAAAGTCTGGACATTAAGAAGTTGAGAAACGATATCTATTGGTACCAATTATATGTGGCGGAAAGCGCATCGAAGAAAAACGTAGATAACGTTAATGAATGATCGTGAATAGAGTTTGAAATGGGTTTGTCAGTGAAATGTGAAAATCTTGGTCATAATTAAGGCGATAAAAGTGCATATTGTATCCTTTCGCGATGTCAGCAATAGATGAAGCCAAGACACATTTATTGTAGAAGAATGTAAGTAAAAAAACTATGAATGCATTTAATATGATAGAGAACAAAGATTTCTAATTAGATTATTGTTGATTTCTTAATGTATTTAAGTTTTATTGTAATATTGTGCCTATAAATAAATATCTTTGCTAGAATTCGGAAGCTGTTAAGAATTACTGTTAGAATTGTCAAGATGTAAGGTTGGTATGGAGGAAAGGGTGAGGCGATACCTTGAAACATTTTTTCAGTGTTACCCTTTGTTCAGTGTTGCCCCGTGGGAGCGTAAGACGTGCGTTTGCTGCATCTGAGAAATTTATATCTAATACACAAATTCCAATAGTGGTAGATTCGAATTTGTGATTCGGCAAAGTTACTTCTTTGAAATGCTTTGTGTTACTCCACACTGATTAGTTTCGCACGTGTTGGTTTTTGCACTTTTTTTGTTGAAATTATGTAATTGTAATGGCATTCAAAATTTCGATTTAGTAATGAGATAAGCGGTCGAAAAGAACAAGCATGTCGATAAATTTAATTAGCGTTCGTGGTGAACGTAAAAACGCGGGTTAGGATATAACAATTCTGTTGATTTAGTATTAGTAATGTAGGTATTTCCGTAACGTGCCACGTGCTTAAAAAAAAAATAACGTGAGTGTATTGTGATTACGTACGCCTACATGGGTTTCGTAACAATATTTTGCTTGACTGACGGCTTGATCGCATCGATCGCTTCTCGGCGTTCGGATGTTTTGCTTCTCCTCCCACGTCGCCGCAGAGGTCAAGCGAGCTGCTTGCATGACAGGAGAAACAGACGGGGTGGGGCAGGCGAGGGCCGCGTCCGTAAGAAACACATGCGGCCATCGGGAGGCGTTATGCCGCCGCGTTGCGTCACGGACCACGAGGTCGCGTCCTTCCGAGAAGACCGTCGCTCCTTCGCCGCCGATGCGCGACTGTTCCTGGATCTCCGCGCACCCGCCCGCCCGCCGGTTCGGATCCCGGCCACGAGGAATAGTGAAACGAAATAGATCTGCACTCGCGCATTGCACGTCTCCCTCCAAGTAAAATGTAAACACCCACAATTTTGACCACCAGGCAAGTAAATATTACAATAATAATAATAATAATAATAATAATAATAATTTATTATTATTATTATTATTATTATTATTATTATTATTATTATTATTATTATTATTGTGCTTATTTTCAACACTTACTTACGAGGTAGGATGTATGTATAGGTTTCTGTTGTGTTCTCTTTTTCCAGTATCGTTATTTCTGCAGTTTCTAGTGCACCTGCAATTTCCACTTTGCAGTTATCATTCGTTGTAAATGATCTCATTAATGGTAATTGGAAGGAGAAAATTATCTGAAGACGTGACAAACTGTCGGAGAATCATTTGAAATAAACGGCTCCTTGTCGCAAACCATTTTTATCTCGCCTTCTCTCCCAAAGTGTCTCACATACTTTGTCTCTTTCTTACCCCTCGTCTCCCGTACCGTTCTCACTCCTTCTCCCCTCTCTCTACTCGTAAAATTAACGCATTTTTATGTAATCTGTTTTCCCTTTGATATGTAATTTCATGTATTTTATTTACTTATTTTCGATGCGCGTGCCTTTTGGCCCACTTGGGACTAAAGTGCGGGTCGGCGCGTCGCAGCCCCGTCGTCTGCGCTCTGTATTCGCGTTGCTGAGTAACGGCCAATTAAGTTTTCGCCGAAGCACCCACCCCCTCCCCGCTGCCCGCGCCTTCGACTCGCTTCTGGCAACGTCTTAGCAGCCGGCGCCTGCTGTTCACTCTCTGCAGCCTCCCAGCGCCGTCGCCGCTGCCGCTACGGGCACGAAAACTTCGCCTCCCTTCATTTATCGCACGTGTAACAAGTTTTCTTCGTTTTCCTTGTGAGGGGTTCTCCTTTCGGCACATTCCATATTAATCTGCTACATTCCGTTCTACAAATTCTGGTAGCAATCACCCTTGAAGACGTTGATTGGATAAATATTACCCCCAGTTCATTCTTCTTTCTTTTCGAATGTGCCCTGCCAACTCCCTCTCATCTCTTGCCTTCTCATTCTTTTCCTGTAACATTTCTTTCTGCTCTGCTCATGTTTGTTCTATTTCCTATTGTAGCTTCTCTTTTATTTTCCTCTTCTCCCCCGTTTCATTTCTCATCTTCCGCCTCATTTTCCACTTCTCTTTCTCCTGTTCCTTCTCGTTCCTCCTGCTCTTCCTTCTCATCCTTTTACTTCTCGTTCTCTTACTTACTCGTTCTCCGCCTTGTACTCTCCCCCCTCCTCATTTTTCTCGACCTTTCTTCGTTTTCGCTCCCTTTCTTTTTCCAGTAGTACGAGCAGAAGCTCCCTCCCTCGCGTCCATTACCTCTGTAGTCAAAGGCACCTTTGCAGCGTCGTCATCTCTGCCTGGAGCATCAAGAGGCGCATCGCTCTTCTGGGCTGACGGCCGAAGCGCCGCGCCGCGCCGGAACAGCGAGGGCTATCTATAGCGGCTTTCTCCAAAGAGCACTTGCGCCTCGCCTTCTCGCTTCTCCGGAAAACACAAACAAGCGGCGATGGCTCTGAGGGCTCTGTTTCTTTCGATCACGTTCGCCCAGCTTCTTCCCGCGCTCAGAGTATATTAAGTTTACCTCCGGAGGGTGTTGTGGTGTCCCAAATTATTAATCGTCAACAGAAAGTCCTTTCGCACATCCGTTCCTTTTAACTAGCAGGTGCTCATAATAAAGGTTTAAACAATTTTGTTTGCTTTGATTTAATATCCGGTGTGGTTCTCTATGAATATGTTTTAGAAGTAGTTTATCATAACCTATCGTTTCCCTTTTCTTTGCTCGTAGTGATACAGAAAGAGATTGTAGTACGCGAAAATAGTATTCAGTATTTTTTGGTATTTAGAATATTAAATCCTGTAAATTATTCAAAATCTCTTTTACAGTAATGCGAGACGTTAGCGAGGAAAGAGAATGGCCCACTAATTTGCACCTCTGTGATACTTTACTATCCATATCAAAAACGGGCAGTTGATTATGAAGATAAAATTACTTGGACTATTCATCTCCTGAAATTAACACCAATTAACATCAACACAATGTACTCCCAAAATGTGTCCCTTTTTCTTACTACCTTATTCCTGCTGGCCAATCGTAAGATGCGATACATCAATCATAGGAAGAGCTGTCACCAAGTCGTCGCTACACAACTCAGGAATTCATCGTAAATATAGAATACACATGTGGTATATTACCCATTATAATTTTACCTGCCCTATTTTTAAAAGATCTTTTCACTTACAATAAATAGTGTTAGATTTTAAAATGTATATTCCATTTTTTTTAGCGACGTTAAGCCCCATTTGCTTTGATGTATCACTGTTCTTTTGCTTTCCAATTTCGTGTAATGGCGTTGCCGCATCTTGAAGCCGCAATGTGATGTCACTACTACAACGTCATCGACGAGTACAGCAGAGACGCCGTCAGCGTGGTTTGAATGGCGTCATTTTATGCGGCAACGGCCGTTTAAAACCATGACGTCATATTACTCGTCACCTACGGCCTCTTTGGAATCGTGGGTTGCATGCAAGTTCCCAAACAGTTCGCAAGAGGCGCGACGTAACTCCTGCAGCCGCCGCCCCCGCCCCCGTGCCTTTCGCGGGCGTACATGAGGACGTGTGTAATGGACTTGGCGCGCTTTCAAATGAGCGCGGGGTGGGAGGGTACGCGATGTAAAGAATGGGAGCACCACACGAAAGAGAATGGTGAAGAAAGGGGTCTCCGAACATGTGCTGTCTTCTGACATTTCGTATATCGACGGAATGCAAGTCCATTTTTTTATGTTTTTTGAGTTATTAGCATAGCTTTGTTACGTTTTCCCCGTTCTTCTGATACGTGAAATGAAGTTTGGGTGTGCTAATTTATTGATTATATCGTTTTTTAACAAAATCGTAGGACACCGAAAAACTACAAAAAAAAAAATCAGCTTGGGATATTTTTCTGTTTTTCTTAAAAACAATCTATTCTAGAGTTTGTAAAGGAAAACAGGGTTTATCTCGTATCTTGCGAAAGATATGGAGTAGGCAAATCCGGCATAATTAACTTCAAGTGAAGCACGTCTCAAAATAGTGTTTCGAGATAAATCTAGTTGAATACCGGCTCTATTCGAAATGTCTAACCTCATTTCGAATTCCGATATTTTGAATCGTGTTCACTCCATGAAAACGTAGGCTTCCACGGGCGGAGCATTTTGCCCTGAGGAAGGTCATAGTACGATAGTAGAAACGTTGGCATCTGTGCCGGGGGCACGCGTCTCCCGTGCAGCGAACTTTATACTGTTCACTCCCATGTCATCGTCCGTGGTTTCAAGGCATTTTACAACTCGAACCTTTTTTGATAAAGAATAAATAACTTTACTATTCTCATATCAGATTCGAAATATCGTTATTCGATCTGTGTTAATGATATGTATTTAAATACAGTTCGGTGAATTCCCTTTTATTAACTTATTACGTTTATAATATTTTTAAAGTTTTTTGTATTATGGGCGGTACCAGATTGAACGAAAATTAAAAACAGTTATTGAAGCCTTACTTGCCGTGATATTTCCCTCCAAAATATTCAACCTTCAAAATTATGTTCTTCGTTCTAATTATTCTTATTTTGACTGTACGTGAACCCGAAGGTGATACACATAAAGTAAATAATTTATTGCGAATATCGATTAATCATTTCTGCGGTTTGTTAGTTGGTATTTTAGGTGCGACGTATTATGCTATGCTCACAAGCATCGCTGTCACACACCAAGCTTATGTTTTAAATTGAATCCTTTTTAACTCTAGCGTTCCGTTTCTCTGCTTTGTTGGAAAAGAAAACTGATATAATGACGATGAGTGTCCGCATGATTACAAAAGAGAATCTCGACTATCGCGTTGTTGGTATTGTTCGCGGCTATTGATGGGAGTGGAACGGATACAGGTTTTATATTTTCAGAAACTTATTCTATTGCACATATATTCCCGACACACATTTTAATAGTGCATTCTATTCCATAATAAGAATGAGACTGAAACTCTGTCTCGCTTATAAGAGCGTTAGGGCATTACGTTATCTATATAATCCGCGGAACGTCTAGTTCACTAGTGCTAAGTAGCCCATTTCCAGTTAAATCATTTCAGTTTACTGAAGCTTTGACGAAGTTCTCTAAATAACTCACTAATGTTCCGCTGACACGCCTTGATGCTATCAAATGTATTGAACCTCGTAGTGATGAATGACTAGGACATTCCATTCAGGCGTCTTATCGGACACCGCCCCACGGTGTGAATCGCGGTGGTATGTAACGCTGGGAAGAGAATAAGAGAAGTTAGCGAGCGAAGTCACGTGCGCCGGGGTGAGTGCGGGGCACGCGCGCGAGTAGGTGAATTGGGTTTCGGAGGCCCGCGCTAACAGCCGCTTGGTTAGCGCGCGCGCCTGGCGTTGCTGCTGTGTCGCCGCGCGGCGCCGCGTAGCACAGGCGCGAGCAACCTGCAACAGGGGGGCCAACTGTTTTTTTCGGGCCCCTTTTTCTGTTAAACTTTTTTTTTTATTTTCGTATGAAATGACAAATTATAATTATTATTAATTATAAGTAGTCCTCTGGGATGGCTTATGGGCAGCGTACTGGCTTCCCAGGCTTTAGTCCCGGATTCGATTTCTGGTCGACACCAAAATATAGTTGTAGCTTTGCTTTAATATCGTCCCAGTTTCTGTAGCTGTGTGACGAAGAAAAGCTCAAGCAGGCGAATCTTGCTACTTACGGTGAAGAGAATACGTCATGTTTGCCTCAAGTCACTCTTACCCGCAAGCGTGGGAATTTAACTAGGCCCAGGCCTTAGAGACACTGGGAGCTGGGCGGCGAAGTCGGACTACCGACCCAATAACGCAATATATGTATATAATTATAGCTAACAAATAAATCATACAAGGAGAATGAAATCATAACTTAAACGATATAATTAATATATTTGATTTTGCAAGGTTGCCAGATAGCTTCGATAACCTTTTCTTCAATGCTGCATAACAATTCCGCAAATAGGCATGTTAAAAAGGGGAAATTGGTGATTGAATATATATAAAAAAAACTTTTATTACGTATTCTTTCAAAGATTTCAGGGCGCGCGGATTTCGCTCATCGAAACATCGGCGCTTGTTGGTCTCAGAACCAGTAGATCTAGAATTATTAACACGAATCATACTATCCTACTACATACTACTAATCATACAGGAAGCATACTTCCAACAGGTATTAGGTGCCTGTAGAGAAAAGCACCATATTTTGATTGTGGCGCTAACTTTGTTCCGAAAGAAAATGTGTGCCAGTATTCATTAGTACATACGTCATTACGTCATTCCCGTTCAAATGCGACTTGATTGAGATCATAATTGGTTAAAAAGATTAATCATTTGCATCTGCTATTATTTTCTGTTCTACTGCATTGTTGCCATTTTTACATGAAAGGTAGGTACCTATTTTGACGAAAGCCCGCCATCGTTTAACTTCCCTTATATTAAGTAACCCGAGTGGACGGATCTGCTAATTACCGTTGACGGTTTTTACTATATCGCTACCGCGTATGCAGTAGAGAGAGTTCTATAATGTTGTGCGAAAAAAAAGTCGAATTTTTGGCAGGTATACTCTTATTGCCGGGTCCTGGTAACGAAAAAGTGGATAAATCCAGTTGGTAAATTTAGAAAACATCCTTTAACACGTGGTGTATCTATAATCTATCTGTTGTGGGTCCTTGATTCGGAAAAATCAAATGTCGGCAAAACGTCTGTCTGTCTGACGGCAAAACGTCTGTGAACAACGCTAGCGATTAAACCGTTCAGCAGATTTCCTCCATAACTGATATTCCCCAATCGATCTGGCGGATGTCGCGGCCTCGTGAATTTGAAACCAATATTTTAATTTTTGGGGGTAATTGACATGAAGCCCCTGGGACATTTCCAAAATTAAATAAAAAAATGGCCCCATTTTTTATTAAATGTTGTTGTTTGATAGTGTGAAGGACGTTTAAGACAATGGTGCAGGTCTCATTTTCGTTGAAAAATCTGATTTTTCGCAAATTGCTAACATTCAAATTTTTTGCGTCGTCACTGTACACCTATAATATATATATATATATATATATATATATATATATATATATATATATATATATATATATTAATAATTATGAAAAATATAGATTTTTTCACTAAAATGAAAGCTATTCCTTAAAGGTAGATTTCGAAATAAGGTCACGTACAATTTGAGTACTTTTCACGTAATTTTGCTTGAAAGTACGGGCGAGAAAGTACGTGCTGTTTTAGTACCACTTGTTTTTTGGGAAGGGCGAGCGCGCGCGCGCGGACAGCTGTCATGGCGTCTCGCGGTTGCTGAGCGGTCCGCGTCCCACAAGTCGCAGCAAACGAGGTCCTTCGAATTACGGCGGGCCGGACGCGCCGATTACACTGCCTACATGTCGCGGCGCGGCAGGCGAAGGGGGAGGGGGAATTTCCGCGCGGCTACGCGTGCCTTTGCGCCGGCCCCGTTTCTCAGGGCGCCCGGGCACTTCCCAAGAATGCTCTCCTCGGAGAACTACCGACACTCAAGACAGACGGACGTTAATTAGGACTTTTAAACGGGAAGCACATCAAAAGGATCCAGCGAATGAAATTGTTGTTTGTCCAAATTGCTTCGTTCTCCGCTGTCGCAGTTTGCTTCCTTTGATGTGCAGTTGCGAGTTCTGAAGCCGTGTTTTGTCAACCGCTTGGTTGAGACTCGTGCCGGGTCATATTATGAAGCTCGAAAATGTCTTTCAGAACCTGTCATTTTAGTTTCTTAGGCATAAATACTTTGTGATGCAGTTATTGTGAGTGTAATTTGTTATTAATTTTTTACTGTCAGTGTTGCTATATGTTATGGCATAATTTTATTAGAGCAGAAATTAGACAAATTCAGAAGTCAAAGTGTAGATCTTAAACATCTACTTTCTTACTCAGGAACTCCAAACCCTTTCCGCATAATTCGTAATAATATTAGATTTATTAATAGATATTAATTACTTAATAAATTTAATTAATATTAATTATTATTAATAATAATATAACCATGACTTCATAAGTTATTTACTCGTTATATTGCAAGTTTATAATTCTATTTAAAGCTTCATCATTTAAGATTCTTTGTATTTGAGGTAGAGCAATTGCGAGCATTCGTCGTGGGTGCGGACCTCGTCGAGAGACAGCTTACAATGAGGCGTTGCGAAGGCCGAGAAGCGCCGCTCGGGACAAGCTTGAGGCTTCGCGTGGCCGCTTGGAGGATGTTGATGCGATCATTATGTCGTTTCGCGGGCCCGCCGCGCCGGGGCGTTTGTGGACTCGGCGACACAGTTCCCAGAGCGGGCGCGGGCGCAGGTGTGGGCGCCGGGGCGGCCTCGGCGCTGACTGATGGGGCGCAACGCCGCGCGATGGCGCCGACAGTTTATCTTTGTTTATCTTGGGAAGTGGAGCGCGGATTTTGCGGAATGGCGAGAGGTTGCGTTCCTCGGAGGCCGCTGGTGGCGGCGGCGTTGAAGGAGCCGAACCCAGGAAGCTTGTGGTTCTGTAGTTGATTGATTGTTATTTCGGGCGCGTCAACTACTATAGTAATTAGTCCCGTCAGTAATGCGTGTTTTTGCTCGGGAGGTGGCGGTGGTCTTCCCCCGCTGGATGGCCAGATCCGGCGCCGACCTACCGTCGGTTTTCCCCAACCAGGTGTCTCCCACCAGCAGGGCACCGCCCCAGCCGGGACAAGCTCTAAGCTCCCGGAATATGTGGTAGTGTAATGCATGTTTGTGTGTGTGTGAGGATAGGACAAGGTAGAGGAAGGAAAGATCGCGCGCCCTCCGTGGCCCGTTTGTTAGAGTACTGCTCCGGCATTCGCCAAGTGTTGATCGGAGAAACCACGATCAGAGCAGCCGGTTGTTAGAATTCTCCTCCAGACAGTGACTGAATTCGACCTAGCTGATAAGCTAGTCGAAAATCCTGCCGCCGTCAGGACTGGAACCTAGGACCTCCCGGTCAGAAGCGCTGCAGTGACATCAGTTGATGCAATGAGCCACCGCTCCCGGTGGTTCTCTAGTGTTGGTCGTCGTTGGAGGCGACCACATGAATCATGCGTGGGGCTCGCCAGACGTCCCGGAAAACGGAAATATTATCGGATTTTCCTGTCCTGTCGCGAGGAAGATGAATGCTCCAGTTTCCGGATTATCGTCATACGCCGATGTATTGTGATTAGAAATTATTTTGTTGAAATGACCCAGAACTGCCAACAATGAAAATTTTAATTTCTCATAGAAATTTGTGAAGTTTCAATAGGACTTCGCGTCTATTAACTTCGTATTTTTAAATTCTCTAAAACAGTAAAGTTATGTTTTATTCTATGAACAAAATAAAACCACTTCAATATATATTTAAATAAATTAAGGGGCTTCGGTGAGGCTTGATCGTAGTAAATTGTCTTTGTCATAAAATTAAAAAAAAAGAATCACTTCAGATAGAATGTGCATCTTACAGCAAGCGGGTGTCTGCCAGTCGGCAGAGTTCATTGAGGAACTAGCGTGCAATGCCACAAGGCATCGATCGTCAGTCATCTGCTCGTGTGAGAGGCAAACGTCTTTTTCTGTATCTGAGGTGAAAATAAAAATTGGAGGTTATATGTAGGACACATCTCTTGAAGGAGACAATTAGCAGATGGAATTGTTCAGTGAAGTAATAACAACGTTGTCTGTGTATATGTGTAGGAAAGATAATCTATTTAGAATTCTAAATGGAATGGCTTCATGAGCAATTTGAATGAAAACTTTGTCCCGGAAACTTCTGTTCAATTAACGAGAGAGAATGGTGAGGAGTTTATTATTCCGGACATGTTGGCAAGACCAAGAACTTTGTCACTGTTGATGTGTTATTAGTTTTTGTGTTTTCTTTCTTCATGTGTAATATTATTATTATTATACCATATACCATATATATTATACCATTATACCATATGGTATATAGTGGTTATAGATCTATCAAGATGCATTTTGTTTCCAATAAGTACATTATGTATATTGTTGTGGGTAATATGAAACAGACGGTCATATGACATTATAAAAATCTAACATGGATGCATTACGAATTAAAGGATTACTGTGTCCTGACAGCCTGAGTAAACTGAGTTATATTCGTGTGTAAAATGCCGTGACCGTGACCCAAGTCCTGTAATCTGAAAAGTTGCAGATTCTAAATCGGAAGCTGTGCACATGAAAAATAAATCAGCTTTCGTCTTACTGAACGAAAATATACGGCTTGTAACTCAGCCCAGTTATTGATCGACCCCTACGGTCGCCCAGAAGGCCCGACCGTGAAAAGGATTTATGGGGATCTAAAGGGAGAGAAATTGTCGGAAATGTGCTGAAGAAGATTCAAGTTAGTTTCTTTCGAACTACAAAAGAAAAGTCCCAAAAATAAATTATGCATTCTCTGTTATCTCTCACTGGTCCTTTGTAGATTGTCAACTGATCCAGTTTCGTAAAAGCAGTGCCATGAAAACGAATGCAGAAACACGTTCCAAGTTGAGAGATGTGTCGGTTGGACTCTCCTCGCTTTTGATTCATTGGGAGCGGCAGTTCCGTATGAAGCCAAGTATTGCAGACTTCAAATCGACGACTTCAAACATGGAGGAACGTCACGTAAAATTCTTCATTATGAAGGTTAATAGGCATTTATGCTCGTTGAGCTTCGATTCATGTTAATATAATTAGATTCCATTGCTGCGTTTATGGACCAATCGTTCAAGCAACTGTACAACGCAGTCACAGCGAAGAACAATTTGTTGAGATGATTGATATTAACGAAATTATTGTGATTGTAATTTATATTATAAAATTTTATATTGTGAATTATATGGTGATTGTACTATGAAAAGTTGTCGTGAATGTTAGGAAGTGAAGTGGTTATTGTATAAATTGAAGTCGGTGACATCAATCATGAAGTCATGAGGTTATGGTGACATCAAGTACAGTATTTAAAACCGTGGATGTAAACAATGCTTTCCGATATTTCATGTTCCGTAAGAAATGGGAGTGTGGCACAACAGTTTACTCTAAATAGATTCACATGCCATGGCGTACAATTTCATTTGTTGTCTGTTTTTGACACCACTTGGAATTATTAGAATCTCCGCCTAATGCATCATTGCAATACCTTTTTACAACAATTAGTTCAACGTATTCATGGTGTGAGTATTTTGTCAGTTTATGAAAATAAAGTTGGCAACAACCCTAGTACTTTTTTGTTTCACTTCGAATTTTTGATAGTGTGAATTTTGCAAAGAACAACTTTCCACAGTGTTAACATTATAGTGAGTGAATAATGCAGGAAATGCATGTGTTAAATTCATCTATGAACGTCAGATAGATGAGATTTTATATTGGTAGTACTGTCAATGCTGCGATGTTATGTGTTCACCTTCGCGTGACTAGCGACCGCGCCTTGCAGTGCAACGCTCTAGTCCGTGTGCGCGATCGCGCGACGTAACTCCTTTGGCATCGCATTGCGCGGCGATGCGTTTCCTCGTAGCGAGAGTGAACTAGTTGAGCGTGGCGCGTTTCTCTTCTTCCTGATTCCAGCGAACCCCGCCCCGCCACACCTCACTCCGCCCCGCCCCGCCTCACTCCGCCCCGCCTCACCTCATCCCGCCCCGCCCCGCCTCACTCCGCCCCGCCCCGCCTCACTCCGCCCCGCCCCGCCTCACTCCGCCCCGCCCCGCCTCACTCCGCCCCGCCTCACCCCACCCCGCGTCGCCCCGGCCTGACACTCCCCACCCCGGCCCGACCCTCTCTGCCTTGCCCCGCCCCTTCCCTGTCTCCCCCCGCCCCTTCCCTGTCTCCCCCCGCCCCTCCCCGCTCGCAGGTGGACATTTCCCCCATGCATGATGCATGGCGCGCTTCTTTTGAGACGCTCGCGCCGACGCGAGTGTCGACTATCGACTACCGCCGGAATGAATGGCGGCGGTTTGAAAGGACATTAACCCATCTAAATTGGTTCCGTATCGACCGGCGTCAGAGACAATACACAGTCGACAGTAGGCTCTTCTCACGAGCCGGTGGGGGCGGCCCCAACATTAACTTTCGCGTTGCTCTGTCGTCGAGGAGCACGAAGAGGAGGGGATCAATGGGAAACAGCTGTACCGATTTATGTAAGAGCGTGATAAAAGGAGTCTGTTTGCCGACTCTGCTGTATTTAAATTAAAACAAGGCGAGGATTGATGGGCATTCACTACTGGTAATTGGAAAGCTAATAGTTTTTTACTTGACTCTGAACGTGGTGAAATATGGCTTCCGCTGATACATTTGGTGTCATAGCAATATACACTCATGAAATACTGATTTGAATCGAGGCGTAGAAGGCATCTTGGGGTCTTTTCTGATCTGTTTATGGATAGAAGTCATTAAGTATAAGGACATTACAGATACATTTGCCCTTTGACACGACGAAAGATAATTTTAAAGTGGAACGTTTGAGTTGGAGGGTGATTCAACGACAGGTGTTGTGGCCCTTTAGGCAACCCGCCGATCATGAGTGCATCACCGTTGAATTAAATGCATATTGTGCCCCTGATTGCTCAATTTGCTTATAGTGCACGTAGTTAATGACTAACCATAACCTCCATACTTTCACTTTAAACAACGAAGACTCAAGCTTAATATAATAAATCATAAATTAGGTTGTATTCAGTATAATTAAAGCCATACTTTTGTCCGTCAGTTACAGTATCAATTACACCTACAAGGACCTAACGAAAGAAAAGTAGCCCAGACCAGACCTAAGACATTATTATTATTATTATTATTATTATTATTATTATTATTATTATTATTATTATTATTATTATTATTATTATTATTATACGCATTTATTGGGATTCTGTTATTCCTCGGTATTTCCTTTTTCGAAAAAAAAAACATTCTTATTTCTTAAAAACATTCTTACATTAATGTTCGTGAAATTGTTTCGGTCGCACTCTTCAAAGTTCTAAAGCATCAGCAATGTTTTCGTTTGTGGATGTTGAAATGATGGTTTGTTTTCTTGATCTTATTTCACAAACTTTAATTTGACAATTCATCGTTCGTGCGTGGGGCTTCTCCAAGAACCAAGAACGGCGTCCAGTGTGGCTCCCAAGATCTGCATTCTGCTAGTCATCCCCTCCCCAGCCGCAGACGCTCTGAATGGCGTGGCGGTTTCCACTTTCGGAAGAATTCTCCCTGACCGCGAAACCCCCTGCCGCGGCTGTGCAGACGTATGGAGAAGTCTGCCTGAGTCACGGAGGTGGACGTAAGGAACTCGCATGGAGATGAAGCGGGAGGACGTGAGCGATGTCGCGAGACAGGATTCCCGTGAGCTCGGAGGAGTCCTTTCGACGAGGGCCTGCCGTACGAGTTGGAGTGCTTCCTCGGAATTCTCCTCTGATCTTGGAACGCTGCTTCAAAGGACACCTCACAGATCGTGTGGAGCAGGAGTGTTCTCAGGCGTTGGCAATCGGGAGGGCGTATTGAGATTCTTTTCTAGGAAAATGTCTACCACACACTGTTTATGTATAATATTCCTGTGGTGTGGGGTGGGTGGGGGGGGGGGTAAATTCAGAAGTAGCATTCAAATGCTTTGAAGAACATACGTGATTTTTTTATTAATTCAAAGTAACGAAATGAAATAGCAACACATTATTCTATAATAAGGGATTTTATTGAAGGACGAAGTTTGTTCTGTATTTCTAGTAATTATACATTTCTGAAAAGAATAACATTGACAGATTGACCTGTTTTCGCGAATTCAATTTGTTCACTACTTCATGAAATAATGTCATACTTCTAGGAATTAGTTTTCAAGAATTGTTATAATTTTTGTAAAATGTCAAACATTTATTATTCCTTTTTGCAAAGAAATCTTTCTGACTTTAACAGCAATGAATATTTCAATTATTTCAGGTATCGCTCTGGCAAAGAGGTAGATATTTTGTACTAAGCTCGTACTTGATTCGATTAGAATTAGACTTTCAATTGAACCTTCTTTATCCCATTAACAGGTAAGTCAACGAAAAATCGAACTATTTTCCCGAAATAGGGTGTAATATTATAAATTTACTATATCCAGAAAAGATTAACTTTCAGAATTATAATAGGGTAAATTTTTAAATAGTTGGAATTGTTGCATGAGGTGTAAATTGTGTTGTAAATAGGAAACCACTCGCTTTAACGTTCTCTTCATATTTTCAATTCCAAGCATTTCTTTGGAAACTCGTCTATCTTTCTGCACGACGTTATTAGCAACCTATAGAGTTTGTATCATGCTTCAAACCCTTTGAGCGTAGGTTCTCTATTGTCCTCCTCGTAATTGAAGGCGTCTGAGTAAAGCGGTTGGTCAGTGTTTCTTCCATCGACCCCCGAGAGAACAGAATCACTGAGCAAAAGCGCCTTTTTACAACGGAGTATTTATATCCGCTTGTTTCGTAGTGGCTTGCCGAGAGGACGCCCCATAGCGGTGGGCTCTGCCGATGCCTCGGCAGCGGAGAAGGGACTCTGCTCCTCCTTCGTTCGCCCACTAACGACCGCCGACCCCTCAATCCTCCCCCACCCCCTCGCCCTCTGACCTGGTAAAGCGAGACCTTCCCACTCGTCAGCTCCTTCCCCGCGACGGGCGCCGCCACCTGCGCGGGCTTCCTTCGCTCCGCCGCCGCCGCCGCCGCCGCCGCCGCCTCAGATACGATCTGCGCCTCTGCTTCTGACGCCCTCGCGCCTATCGCCGCTATCATCTCCATTACCTCATCCTGCTCGTCTGTCTCCGGCGCCGGGTGTCCTCTTTTCCACCGGCACGCCTCGCGTTCCGGACCCTCTGATGCCTTCGTTTCTGGCATTTCTTTGCTGGGTTTTGCGATCGCAAATTCTTCACAAACGGATCTTATTTTCTTGTTATTTCTCAGCTGTTTTCGACAGACTGCAACCTGTTCTATCTATGACTCAGTGACGTTTCTCGCGGAGTGTTTCATGTTATTTATTGCTCTCTTCTCTTTCGTCGTATATTCTCTTCCTCGTCCCCGCACGCGGCGACGCTCCGCAGCTCCGCCTCCGCGCCAAAGGTCGGGGTCGTGCGTTGGACGCTCAAAATAGCCGTCCGCCGCCCCGCGTCGAGGCGGCATCGGCCGTGGGCGGAAGCGGAAGCGAGACGAGGAGCGGCGGCGGCAGCGGCGCTCGCCACCCCCTGGCCACGACCGGGGCTAGACTCGCCTCGCCCCCGCGCCCGTCCGCTTGCGCCGCGCCGCATCGCCGGATCGATCCCCGGGGCATCCCCGCCGCGACGCCCCCGCAGTCCCGGCGCGCCACTTCCTCACCCGCGCCCCGCCCCCGCCCCGCCCCGCCCCGCCCCCGCGCCGTTTTGCTGTGGCGCGCAGCGCAGTGGGTGCGAAAGCGCTCGTATTTTCTGTGATTTCCAAGCAACCTTTTCTCTGCCTTGCAACTTGAGTCCAAAACGTGAAAGTTGTCTAATATTTTTAAAGGAAATGAAAAATTGTTTTATCGATATATTTCGTTCTTGTTTTTAGGAACGAAATATATTGACTTTTTTGGGTTTGTTTTTTATTGCGTTTGTTTCTGTCGTAAGCGTGTGACTGATGTCACACATGTATTTTTCTTTCACAAAATAAGCTAACAATATAATGCAATATTCATTCGTTGTACGCTGTCTTTTGGGTGCCAGCCTGAACTAATTTTTCCTCTATAATTAATGGTTGTTTAGACTTTATCATTTTCAGAGCTACAATTGTCTGAGTTTCAAAATTATGCCTTTTCTCTTTTTTAATTAACTGTACGTCTTGAAGAACATTAATTACAGTCACTGTTCTATCTCAAACGTCGTCAAGGTAACAGAATTTACTCTTCCTCCTGCATGCGTTAGAATGTGTTCTCAGAATCAGAAATCTTCACTTGAATTTCACAGGTGACGGGGTTTTAGTTCGACTGAGACTGTGACGTCAAATCGTTATTGGGTTGCAACAGTGACGCAATTCAAATGTATATGTTGAATCTTTACCGTTATTTTATTACAATTTATAATTATAATTCACAGAACTCGTATGAAGCCTTTCAGCAATATTATTTCATTATCCATCGATTATTGAGTCAGTGATAACTGAATCTGAACCGTCAGCAAAAACGTTTATCTCAAAACTTGATGTTTCGAGTAGTGCCTCTGTTGTAGCCTATGAACGAGATGTACCTACTTACACAAATGCGGGTGTGCGTGCGCGTGCGCGTGCGTGCGTGCGATGGCGCGCTTCCATCACAAATACCAACACCAATGTGGGATTCCAACTCACGATCCCTTGAAAGCGCTACTCCGCTTCCGCCTTCGCTAATTATTTGTACCAGGATCAACCTTCGGGTTTTCCCTTTAAACTTTTTAATCTTCCTCGATTTTCCTGCGTCGCGCGCTCTGTGGCGTGATCGGGCCCAGTGCGCGGCGTTGGCGCCCACGAGTGGTGGCCGCCGTCGCGGTGGGCGGGCGCGCTGCCCGGAAGTCTTCCACGTATTTACACCCGGTGCGTTGGGCTGTGGAGCCGTTCGTTGCCACGACGTGTGTCGAAAGCCACAGTTGCAAGTCCAGCAGCGAATGAGGTTGGTCATTCAGTAATATGCTGTTTTGTGCTTCCAGTATTCCGAAGTGCTGTTGCGTTTTTCGTTTCCATTTAACAAACCTAACATGGGCACAGAAGTGAAAAGTAGATTTGTGTAATATACCTAGTTCAATTTATAAATTCTTATACCGTTCGTTAACAAGGCGTTGAGATTCAAACTGACAGGAGAGCTTTGTTGCGTGTTTCCCGTGTGAATGTTGGCTCTTTCTTTATTTTACTTATCTATGATATTCGAATAGTGTGTAATATTATTGAGTTCTATCACATACGCTGATAAAATAATAATCGGGTAACCTGCATCCGACCGTCTGCCGTCAACCACGGTTAGAATACATCCGGTCCACAAATAGAAACAAATGTGTCATTGGTCGCATCTCAGTCTCCTGATGGGAAACTGATAATAGGCGTACAAATCCATCTACAATTTTCTAGAAATTTCTCTAAAAAAAAAATCTGATTTGGGGTTTTTAAGCAACTAAAAGACTCTCTTGGGTGACTCACGGCACCTACAGAGATGACCAATAGCTCAGTAGATTCCTCTCGTCGGATCAATTCATTGGTACAGTTCTTAGCCTGTTTCATCTGAATTATTACTGTATAATTCTAGAAATAACACTTGTTTTTTATGGTTGCAGTGCACCTTTGATAAGGGAACGTTGTGAAACGCGAGTATTTAATATACTCTTTCCGGCATTTACATCAACTGTTACTAGGTTATACATTAGATTTATGGTAATTAAACGGTAATTTTGTAAAGAATTATTGAAAAAATGGATTGGGAGTTAAGCACGTAAACCGCGCTTTATGGGAGTTTTAAAGCCACCTACGCAGGTGATCACATTCGCTTGCTTTGGAAATGAGAAAATCTCATTCGGAAATTTCATTCAATTGCTCTCGATTGACATTATTTTTGGCCGGATCTTTCTATTATGGAAGAATACGAGAAAAAACATTTGGGGAAGGGGGTAAGGTTTCTAGAGTCCTGAAACGGTGTGGATTGCTATACTGCCTTTCCGGCTCAACGTGAATCCGTAAGACATTCATTATTGATATGTTTTTATTATATTGGTGACAGTTAAATCTACTAATGCAATAAAACTAGAATTAAAAAAAACAACTTATATCGATAATTTTCCCGTATAAAATTCTGTTTTTAGTGATAGACGATCCAGGCAAACTTAATTGTTGAAAAAATGTTAATATAAACTTACAGAGCACACAAAAATGATCATGGAAGTTGCCGCCGGCGGAGGCGCCAAGCTCAGCTGGCGTGTAGTAATCGTTTGCATACACTCACGAAAAAGGGCTCGATCTCGAACCTTGAGAACAGAACCGTTTCGATTCGGTTATAACGATGGGAAATTACTGAAGAAGTGGAATGAGCTTTTGGAAGTTCCGCGCATGTTCCACTGCAACATGCGAGGTTTCAACCCTTGAGCCTAGATCTGAAATAGCACGTAAAGGGTCCTTTGCGATACCTCAAGCAACTAATACCTAACATTTGCTTATCGTAGTGCCAGATTTAACCGGGAGATCGGTGGCTTTCGTGTCCGTAAGAGTAAGGAAGGTTTCGAGCGTCCTCGCCTTTATAGTGACTTGACGTTGAAAGCGGAATGGAGTCGAGCATTTTAAGGAGGCAGCACCGCCTGGAGAGAGGGGGCATAAAAATACTGTCCACCGTAACCTTCGCCTTGTTCGCCTCCAACGTCCCTTCACCTTACATCCTTCGCCTTCTTTTTTCCTGCCGAATCCCAGAATGCCCCGGGCGACTTGAATTAGTTACGCTGTGTCGCCACTGATTGCCCTAATGGAGCTGCCCCTTGTGCTTCCGACCTCGACTGCGTTGCGCAGAACACTGCTTTTCGAGCACCTTTCCTTGTGTTCAAGCAAAGACAATATAGAAACAGAAATGGATTATTGTTTTAATGTTAAAATTCACAATTACGTTCACCTCACAGCGAATTGAACATCAACACTTCACGACATTTCACTATTCCTGTAAAAAATGTTTCATGGACATATTGGTTTCACTGTGTCTGTATTGAATGCATTAGTGCTACATTTAATAAAATATGTGGAAAGAAATGCCTCAAGAATGTGTAGCATTTTAAATAAATTGGGTTTTTTGCTGAAAGGTCGAGTGAGTTTGCATTTGTTTTGTCTCATGATATAGGATACAAATGAAATTATTAGGCGAGGTAATTTTGAAACCTTCCTGAATGCAGACGGTTCCGGCTATTTCTCTTCAGTTCTGAGGAAGGCTGCAACGTGCGGAAAGGACCTAGGACGTTGCGTCGTCGCGCAGGCAGCCGAGAGCATTAGAGTGATTGTGGTCCCGGAAGTCTTCCCTTTGAGAGGCGAATCCAATTAATTCAATCTTCAACCAGGAAATTGGCACAGTTTACCACAAACTGACAAACAATTCCAGAAAACAAAGTAGGAAGTGGAGTAGGATACATCAGAAGAATGTGAGATAGTCTAATGCACGCGATGTGCCTAGGTTACTTTTTTCTAACGCTACATGCACGTTTCAGCCGGAAAGTTATTCGAAAACGATATATCTTCCTAGTTAAGGAAACGTGTGGCGATCCTATTCAACAGAAGATATAAGGAGGTCACTGGATGTAAAATTGTAATTAGCGAGATTTCCTCATCAAATGTTAAACTCATTTTGTAACATTATTTGAAGTAGATTATTTATTTAAAACAAAATTTAATTTCTATGTTTAAAATGTTCGTTTTTTTTAAATGCTGTGAAAAAAATCAATTTATAAGTCGTGATGACTGATGAAACATAAAACCTCGTGTGATTATTTCGAATTAATTTTATTTTTTGGTCATTACATTGGTGGCGGAACATGTTAAATGCCGGGCAGAAAGATTGACATTTCTTAAATGTTACATCTCATTTTTAAGAAATGTTTCCTCATAAAAATAACTTCATTATAAAAAAATAGGCTTTTTAATGCTGCATATTCAATTTTTATGAGGCGACTTACCAAGGGGGACTTCCCCGCACAGGCCTTAATACGCTCCACTTTTCCGGGAGAGCGCCCCGGAGGAGGGGTTGTGGGTGGTGGGAGCTCCCTCCGCTCCCAGCCGGATCGTATATGGAGTCGTTTTACAGTTTGTAAGGCTTCCCAGGAAACTTGTAATCCTCCTAAAACGGTTGCCATGTAATAAGAGAGCTTAACCTCCGCAATTTCTGAGAGCTCATACAGATTTTCTCCGAAGCCTCTACTTTACTGAGCATTCACTTTGAAACACTTTTCACATAATCATGCTTGTGCGGAAACAGTTTGTGCTCTTGGGGAAAAGTGTGGTTTGTGTGGCTGCGGAATGATCTGGAATGTTATTCAGGCCGCATAAATGTCGGAGTCGCGAAAAACGAATGAGTTCCGGGAGGAGAATTGACTAATACGCTCTAATTAAGTTGCATGTGCTCGTACTAAATTCAAAGTTGTAATGTGAAACTAATTGTTTGTCGTGAAATTGAGAGGAACTTTCCCTGCTAGTTCACTGCTGACTAGGTTTTGTGGCTGGAGCTTGTAATGTGAACTCGTTCCTTTTCTGTGTGCGTTTGTGCATATCATGTTTCAGTGCTGTAATAAGCCAACAAACGGCACATTTCCCTGCTCTATTTTTTATATTAGTATTCTCAAAGGTCAGAGAGTTATATTGCTCCTGAAGTAAGAAGCATTTGCTGCCTCCGACAATGGAGGCTGTTCGCTTTAACCTTCACCGCCTGCTGCATGTGTTCATGATGGGATTAATACCTTCAGAGGCGCATGATCGAACTATATGTGTATCCCTAAAGGGATCAACGTCAAAATACCCGTCAGAGGGAAAATACGACGCTATCGATTAAGTATAATTAAGTTATTTTGTTTGGAAACTCAAGTTCTAGAGTCCTAGCATGGATTTTGAAACTGATTTACAAATCCTTGCTTCTCATTTGTTGACATCTTAGATTTCTAAATCGAGTTTAATCGTCCGTTATTAATGTCCGGCGCTTTTAATTATTATATCAAAAATTTAAATACATTTTTGCATGTTGCAAATAATTTTGTTTGGACATGTATTATGTCTTCTGATTTGTTTAAATAGTTAAAAAATTGAAATAAACTGCAATAATATTATTTATTGTGCAATGCGTATTACTTGTAAGGGGTATTAAAGTTGAATAACACCTATCCGTTTATTAATATCCTTACTTGCCTATTTTTTTTTTAAAGTTGCTTTTCACCACGGAATAATTTTCTTTTAAAATTATGCAAACAATTTTTCTTCTTAGAATTTTGAAATGCACATTTTAACACCTGTGAAGATGTTATGGAAAACAACATAAACTTATTATTGCGATATTTTAACGTGGAAAATTAGAACAATTAGAAGATTTGCACAGCGTTCCCATTTGTGCATGCTAGGCGGACAAAGGGTATTAAGCATGCTCAATCCCTTTCGGGCAAAGGCCTCGTGAACGTCAGGGAGAGCTGCTGAGTAACCATCAAAGCAATGTATTGGGGGCAGTATTCATTACATTTTTATCATTAATAAAATAATTTAACCTTGGACATATTTATATTAGTTTAAAATTTAGTTAAGAGCATTTATAGGGGTTCCCTAATCAGCGGTGGCCCTAAACACGTGATTGGTGTGGTTACGTCTTAATCATCCCGCGCAATTGCAGTTTCAGTCGTCGAGCGGGAGATTTTTGGCAGAATCGCGCCGTTTCGCAGCGGATTAGAGCGACGCCCGCGCGCGCGTCCTTTGAGGAACGCACGCCGCGGGCGGTGCCGTGAGACGAGCCCTTCGCCCTTCCCTCTCCCCCCCTCCGCCCCCTGCCGCAGCGAGTCGCTATCGACCAGAGGCGGGAGACAGCGGGCGAGCGCTCTCGGCGGAAAACACGCTCCAAGGAGCGACGAGGGCGGCGAAAATAGCCGCTCCTGAGATTTGATCTGGGAACTTTCTCGAAAGCCGACGCGCGCGGTCGCGGTCTTTCGCGTGCGGCCGGGGGCTACTCTTCGCGACCAGCGCGGGGGGCGGGGCGGGGCGGGGTAGCGGAGGAACCGAGCGGCATAGCGGCGGGCAGTGGTGTGGTGGGATTTGTACTGTGACTTGGGCTCTGCTGCTTTCGTTGCTCAAGAAAGTCGGAAGGGAGAAGAAATAACGTACACAATTCAATGAACTTGTGACCCAAAATGAAGTAATCGTAACGAGTTAATGAGTTACTGGAAACCAATAACAATAACCTAACATTAATTATTAATAATGACAAATATTGTTCGCGTATGTTGTGGAAGTTCATATAGCGGAATATTATTATTTTAGTATTACCGCTGATGATATAATTATGAATTTCTGAAACGTTAGGGAACCATAATATTGCCATTACCTAATCGTGACCAATATGCATGATCTTTGTTAAGTTACGTAAAACTTGGAGAGGAGTTGTTTCGCCAATTCCAATGCAATCATAGTATTTTAGCATAATGGATTTTGTAGGCGCCGACCCTACTTTAATGCCCCCAGCAACCCTCCCTCAGTCCTCGACCACAGTTAAGCGACTGATCGCAGGAGTCCCAATGGGGCTAAAGGTCGGCGGTGGTTGTGATTCGCTCGCAACACTTCTTTCATGACGCAGCCAGAATACTAAAACGTCTTACGAAATCGATTTTAACAAGTGGAGTAGTTGCAGCTCATTCGTGACTAGGCAAATCCTATTTGAGGAAGAAGTATTTGCCTTTTCCGTGTCAATGTGAACCTGTGCTGTTAATAAGTCACTTAGGATTTTTTAAAATCTTAATAGAACTAAGCGTCCGAGAGTTTTCATTATTGGCAGTTTTCTCCATTGGTCCGTCCAGAATACAGTTCGTCAGTTTGCTTTTTATGCTCTTCACAAGTCGACATTAGTAGATTCGATGAGGAAATACAATAATTGTGTTAAATCCATTTGACCTTTCTAAGGCCCTTCCGTAAAAGAAAGGTGCAATTTTGCGGTAGAAAAGACAGTTTGAGAAAGTGTTCAAATTTGACAACTCTTCTACAAATTGAATTATCAACCTGTTCTTATTCTCTTCACACAAAATTTACTCCTTGGTCCTACCGTTTCTAATTGTTCTTTGTGCTAAGACACAAAAGAGAATGCAGATGCCTTTGTGAATGAGGTTTATAGTCAAGCCATTTCTGTTGTAATTCAGAACGCTGTCGACACGAAGCATATTAGAATTCCCAGAATAGTTCTTGTTTTTCTACAGAACAGTAAATAGGAGTTTCATTTGCGTCACACACACACACACACACACACACACACACACACACACACATATATTCATTTATTTGGTATTGTATTCACGTACAGATCTAAAAAAAGTATTTCTTTTGGATCCTCAATAGCAAGTGTCGTGTTTCATTCACTAGTAAGATGGCAATTTTGAACCTCTATCTCTTAAATGAGATCGGCGAGCTCCGAATGGATCGTCTCTGGAGAAGGAGTAAAAAGCTCGAACGATTCCTTGGATAATTATATCAAATAGTTATGTTTTTACGGACAATTATTACTATTATTACTCCCTTATTGAAATATTCACGCTTCAGCAATAAGAAACCTAGAAATGTCTTATCTTGGTGGAAATACAAGGAAGGGTGGTGGCCTCTTGAATATTCGATTTCGCATTTGTTTTGCTTGTGTGCATTTTTTTTGTGCGTGATTGAATGGAACTGCTGATAGCCAGTTGTTACTATGAGTTCGTCGGCGCGACCTCCCGCCAAGTTCTGCCGGTGGTTTGTGCTACCGCCCATTGTACGTCGAGGGCTGTAGCGTTCCGCGCCGCGACGCTGCTCTGTGAATTTGTACGTGTGTGGCGACAGGCGCGCACCGTGTTTCTTCCTCGCGAACCCACCGCCACCGCCGCCACCACCACCACCACCACCGCCGCCGCCACCGCCACCGCCACCGTCACCGCCACCGTCACCGCCACCGCCACCGCCACCGCCACCGCCACCGCCACCGCCACCGCCACCGCCACCGCCACCGCCACCGGCCACCGCCACCGCCACCGCCATCGCCATCGCCACCGCCACCGCCATCGCCACCGCCACCGCCATCGCCACCGCCACCGCCATCGCCACCGCCACCGCCATCGCCACCGCCACCGCCACCACCACCACCACCACCACCACCACCACCACCACCACGAGCCTTTTTTGCAGCCTCCGCCGCCGCCCGCGCCGCCTCCACCGATGTCGCTGCTGCAGTCTCCTCTGCCACCGGCAGCGCTCCGCCGCCTCCGTCTACAGATCGTCAGATACGGCGCGCGCAGAAGCCATTTCCCTCCGGGAGAACGATGCGACGCGGCCCCGGTGCGACTCCCCCGCCCGCGCCCTCCCCCCTCGACCCCGCCTTCGTCACCGCCAGCGCCCCGCTCTCGCTCTCTCACTCTCACTCGCGCCTCCGCGCCCACGCCTCGAGACCGCGCCCCCACTCGCGCTCCACCTGCCTACGCCCGCGGCCCCGCCCACGCCTGCGATCCCGCCCCCGCCCGCACCTCCGCCCGCGCTCCTCCCGCCCACGCCCACGCCCGCGCCGCGCCGCGTCTCTACGCGCTCGAGGCTGCTCGAAACCCACAACAGGCGAACGGAAGCTTATGAAGCGGAGATTCGCAAATGGGGTTCCGCAAACGCTTACTAGAGGCACCGCGCGATGAATCAACAATAACTCAATAAATTAGGGTAAGCTTGTTAGATGAATGGACGTTTTTTATAATAAACCCGATACAGTGAAATATGGGTGTCTGGAATTTGGAGAAGAGAAGGAAAGATTTGAGCTCTCGACGAGCTGAGATTCTAGATTCTAGAATAGCAATACAAACATTTCACGAATTTCGCGTAAGGAATCACATTAAAACCAACACTTCAAACTACAAATACAAGTTTATAATGAAAAGCCGAATATCCTTAGGTCATGACCTTTTTTTTAAGCTCTTGATGGCAAACATGTCGCCTTGGCGTCATTTGCACACTTGGAGAGGTAGTGAAATATGAAGTCATCTCTCGTCCTACGTTGCTTCTCTTAAATGATAAGCTCAGACGTTTGCTCATTTATTGTTATTTGAGTAAAAACATTTACAAGAGAAATATATAGCGTTTCCTCGAATCATTAAATTTATTTTTGTGATGCAATTCTTCACTGCACAATCGGTGTAATTTCGTTTCTTATCTGCAACGATGCATTTCAGCCGAAACGTTCAAGGTTTATATTAGAATATATAGAGGAGTTAAAAATAGGTCGATTTGTTGGGTGAAAAGTGTGTACGTTCACTAGTTTTCTCGTAGCATTAAGGAAGAATGTTCTCGATGAAAGCCGACATTAATAGCTTCAAATGTCCTGAATTTAGATGTTCTTTAAAAACATTTAAATATAAATATTAAAAAATATGTGGTATCAACAAATTAATTTAAATTATTGCGAAAATTATTTTAATTCATTATTATTTTTGCGTGTTGTATCCATTGTGTTACATATTTTTTAAATGTTACTGAATGTCAAAATTATGGTAGTCGCGAGTGACCTTGTGTGTACTAAAGCAATCGAAAATAAATAAATTAAAATAAAATAGAAACAATTTTAATTTTTATTCTCGCACTTGTGTAGAAGAGTTTAGGAGTCAGGCTACAATTTCCGTGTTTAGAATCTAATCAGTATATTCAATACCTAAAATTTTTATATCCCAGTTCGGTAAATCTCTGTGAGCAAATGAAATTTATATGGAGTAAAAAGGATACATCTTTAAAAGTAATTCGCGAATGCTAGTAGAAAAACGAAAAGTCAAATGTAACGAAGTGATTACAAAAGCTTCATTTGTATTAAAACTTAATCTTGGGGAGGGATTTACATATTTCGAAATTCTGTTCAATATTGTTTTGGCTTTACATGCTGTATGCAACCCGTAGTACCTGCGTGTATGAAGCCCGGTGAGGGAGGACCTAGCTAGCTGGCCCTTGAATATAATTGAAACTTCATTTTGTAACCTTCCTGGTCCTTTCAGATGAAAATTTTCTCGCATATTAGAAAAACTGTATGAATATAAGTTATTTGGGAAATAAAAAATGTCTGACTTCGAATTGTTTGTTTACAAGTGAATAAACTTCGTCATTGAGACAAATGACTTCTGACACCACTTTACTAACCAGATCTGTTTGTTGCCACTCTTGTCATGTGTTTATTTATTTCCCTATCGTCGTGGAAGAGCCTATATCATATTTTATCGTTACTATCTTATTTTCCACTCGTTTTGGACGCGTGCGTTCTGGAAGCAGGCCTAACCGACTGGAAATTGAGATTCCGACTCACTCCCATGTCCTGTAATGCGTGTAGACATGCTATCGTTCGAAAACGCCTTCTCTTCCGTTGGTGTTTTACTTTTTGAGATAAGGCATGTTCGTGGGAGCACGTCGCACGTCTGTGCCTTATCGCGGGAAATGCTCACACCTGATACGAACGGAAGGAAACGGCCGAATGCTGTTGCACCTAATCGTCGCAGCTATCGACCGAAGCCGATAAGGGACCTTTTCCGTTTTCGGAAAGCAAACGTCAGAACCCGTGCACCAACAATGAATATTTCATTGTACATGGAACTAGCAAGATGCGCACACAGTTCAGCCGTCTCCCTTCAAATCTTGGAGACGTGTTATCAAAGTTCCTGAAGCAGTTGCAACAATTTCTCGTCTGTTTCCTTGCAAGATGTCAATGGTTATAATTACCATAGCGGAACTAAATCCCTATTTGTTAATATGTTGTCAATAACATAATGGATTCGAGAATTAATAACAATATTTGGTTTATCTTGTACAAAAAAATTCTATTTTCTGAGTTCAAAGAGGAATAAAGTATTTTGAATTGTCATATAATTCGTGTGATAGTATTCTTTTAAGATGTGCGTGTGTGTGTTCAGGTGTAAAGAAAGAATATTTCTTAATAAACAACAGAATAGTGTACAGGTATAAGGAAATATTGCATAGTCAGAACACCAATACGATGTGCAAGTTACATAAGAACCATAATAATGCACAAATCCTATTTTGCGATTAAATTTGCGATTTTCAGATTTGGCTAGTATTGACATTGGTAGTCGCTGTTAACCCAGTGAGCGCATCGCTCACAAGTAGGTTTACAACAAGTGTTGCCAAGAATTGAACTTCGCGATCGGGAATAACAACAGTCTAGGATTGTCAACGGAGAGGGAACAAAGCCGAAATTTGTTCAAATGTCTTTTGTTCATCTTTACCATTCGAGGAATGTATTTGATGACGTATTACGGCGTTGCATGGAAGACATCGCTGTAATACGTGAGCCTTGTATTGAGTACTTATGATCACCATAGTGACTTAGAGGATAAATAAATGTTTGAAAATGGAAAATATTGGACATATTTCGGATGAAATATTAGAAGCTGACAAAGCCATGAAAACATTACTTTTCACGAAAAGTGAAGACGGGTATGAAAGACAATACAACATTTATAAGTATTGGAAAGAAGAAAAACATTAGTCACTTCGGACTCAGTTTTGCTGGAATAGTTTTTAGAACTGGTAAACACAACTGACATTTATATGTTTTACATTTGTAATATGCTAAGACATTTTACATGTAAAACATTTAATTACATGTACAAAATTAATTAAATTAGATGGTTTACATTCTTGTTAAATATTGTATGTTGTTTCATTAGACAGCTAGTGTCAAACCAACGTTTACGTTTCCAATTTTCATTCATTCATTCATTCATTCATTCACTCATTATTTATATGTGGTTTATGGAGGTACGTAATCGGTTATGTATATTTTTGTTCTTGTTTAACGGCCGACTGGAAATTCCTTGGCCCCGTCTGTATTGAAGTGACTTAATTTATCGATTTTGATCATTTTTCTGAATTTTGATGGGTAATTGTGGATTTTTAATAGCATGGGTGCAATTAACATAGTGATAATCAATGATTTTTCATGTAATTAATGAGCTTATTTAGTTAACTAAAAAAAATATGTTTTATCAACGGCGCGCTGGTTGATAGTTAACAAGTCTTTTGGACATGGGGCCTATTTTACCGTCAAAACAAGATGGGTTGTCGATTTCAGTAAGTAGAGAATGATTGAATGTTAAGAAGAAATTAAAAACTCTCTTGGATGGATTTCTGAGAATAAATTTAAAATAATATAAACAAATGACGTAAGTTTTCGACAATATATTAACCTAAAAAACAAAGATCCTATTACGAAGACTCAACTCCAGTTTAACAAATTCAAGAAGATTATAAACTTTTACATATAGATAAATTCTATATTTTCAAGCATAATTATTCTGTAGATAAACATTTATTATATTTTGATAATTTATTTAAATCCCATCTCTCATATCGCTCCTGAGATTGAACATTTATAAATGTATTAAATTGAACAAATATTAATGCTTCAATTTTTTACAAATATTTCTAATTATTTCAATTAACCATTCATATTCTTTTTTTATCTATTCAGTAGTCTCGTGTACTACTATTAATTTTTCATCTTTTTTACTTATAAAAAGGAAAAATTATCAATAATAACCTAGGGGAGCAATAATTTTTATAAATATTTGTCTGGTATATGTGCATTGATATTCAGATGTTAACTTCAGTGATTATCTTACCTGTGGATTTGAGACTTACTGCGGTGTCTGTCTTTGACGGAGTGCGAGGGGCGCAGCGCGGCGGTCGTCGTTTCGCGTCCCCTTCGCCGCCGCAAGGGCCATCGTCCGCGCGCCGAAGGCTCCTTAGCGCGGGTGAAGAGCGCGCTGAGGGGAGCGCTCCGCCACGAGTGTCGCGCTAACCCTCTGCCCTGCCCTACCGTCTGCCCTCTGCCCTGCCCTCTGCCCTGCCCTCTGCCCTGCCCTCTGCCCTGCCCTCTGCCCTGCCCTCTGCTCTGCCCTCTGCTCTGCCCTCTGCTCTGCCCTCTGCTCTGCCCTCTGCTCTGCCCTCTGCTCTGCCCTCTGCTCTGCCCTCTGCTCTGCCCTGCCCTCTGCCCTGCCCTCTGCCCTGCCCTCTGCCCTGCCCCCTGCCCTGCCCCCTGCCCTGGGCCTGCCCTCTGCCCTGCCCTCTGCCCTGCCTCTGCACTGCCCTCTGCCCTGCCCTCTGCTCCTGCCCTCTGCTCCTGCGCCCTGCTGCCCTGCCCCCTGCCCTGCTCCCTGCCCTCTGCCCTGCCCCATGCCCTGCCCCCTGGCCTGCCCCCTGGCCCTGCCCTCTGGCTCCCTCTGCCCCCTGGCCCTGCCCCCCCTGGCCTGCTCCTCTGCTCCCCCTGCTTCTGCCCTGCCCTCTCTGCCCTCCCTCTGCCCTCTCCCCTGCTCCTCTGCCCTGCCCTCCTGCTTGCCCTGCACTCTGCCCTGCCCCTGCCCTGCCCTCTGCCCTGCCCTCTGCCCTGCCCCCTGCCCTGCCCTCTGCCCTGCCATGTCCTCTGCCCCCGCCCCGCCTTGCCCTCTGCCCTTGCCCTCGCCTTCGCTCTTTCCCTTGCCCTCGCCTTCGCTCTTTCCCTTGCCCTCACCCTTGCCCTTGCCCGCTCTGCTCCGCCGAACACTTCACAAGGAGACGTTGAAGTGCGGACGACACGGTCGCGTCCCGTTGATTGGGCCTTTTTGAAGGACTTCATTTCTTCGGAATGGAGCTTGCGTCAAGGGTGTTGTTTTGTTTGGAGTGTAAGCAATGATTTGAGGATGACATTGTCAATTAAATCGTATATTCGGAATTGTCTTCGGTATGTTTGTATGTATTTGGCATTTTAGGGTCAGATTAATCCGGCTTTTGCCAGCTAGCGGTGTTCGCAGGCCTGGGCCCTGTTTTTATTTATTATTCATGCCAGGGAGTAAGGGTGATATGTGGTAAGCATGACGTATTCCCATTACCGTATCTTGTATTCTTGACGTGCCTGAGCATTTCTTTCCTCATTCAGCTATAGAAACGAAGCCGATTATATAAGAAAGCTGCCGTTCTGTTTTTGCCCCGACGGGAAATCTAATCTAGGATTGTACTTCTGAAAGTTAGCACGCTATGCATAGCGCCTGAGGGGCGCATTTCGAGTTTTTAAACATTACATTGGATCTTGGCATATTAAATTGAGGCTGTTTCTCCGCTAGTTTCACGCTTTGCATGAGGACAGAATAATTAATTTGAAACTATAATTGTCTTTGGAAATTCATTAAGCCTGGTGATATGAGAAATTAATATCGTAAGCTATCTAGTAGATTTTCAGCATAGAAATGACTGTAAATTCAGTGAAAGAGATATTTGCTGGGTATTATTGCGATCTGTCAAGGTCGTATTTCGGCAATCCTACATCCCACTTTACCGAGAGATTGATTTTACTTGTTTTATTTATGACACACATATCGTGATAATTTGTCATAATTTTTTTGTGCAGTGTGGATTGAAATTTGCTTTTAACAGAAGCATCGTACCATTTAACGTACATACGCCATCAAATCCATTTACCGAACGTCACAATGCTCCTTGCGTATTATTAGTGCAGCAGCCTGTTATATGTTGAGTTTTAGCGTCAAAGGAATACTTCGTTACACGTGCACGTGGAACGGAATAAATTGCATGGTTGCCCTCTGCACACGCATCTAGAGTAGAATGAATGTTTGTAAACTTTTTGTCGTTTTTGTGGCGCGTAATGGAAAGTTTGTTTTGCGAACCCTCGTAACTTTCATCTGCCGTTATCAGTGGCACGCACTGCTCTGTGAAAACGCAGCGAACCGCGACGTTCGTGCTCCTCTCCTACAACGCTGCGGCGCTTCCGAAGTGAAAACCTCGACCGAATTACGTTCTTTCATTTCTGCATTCAGCCATTCTCGGGCGCTCGCGACGCGGCGATTGGGAGAAGATTAAACCACGGGAGGCATCCTCTTCCCCTATATTAAGGAAAAGGTGGCTTTGGACAAGGCGCTCGGGATATTCGCGAAAGAGGGAATTGGTTTAGATTCGTCGCTAGTGCTCGAGTTTGTTTTTTTTCCACAACTGTTGAGCAGAGTTATCGAGAGGAGATGAAAACAGTCTTCTTTAAGTACGGAGAGCGGTACTGGGTGTTTTGAGTGTAAACGCCGGCGGTGTTGCCTCGGAAAAACGAGAAGTTGTAGCGGCGGCAGCTTTAAGCGGATAATATCTCGGGAGGGCGTGTTCTCGGGCGAGGGAGCGCGGCGCTCCTCCGGGCAGAGGGCGCGGCTCCGAGCGGGGGCGCCTGTTGCTTCTTACTTTCCGCTCTCGGCCGCCGAAAGCACATTCGGCTTCGGAGCACAGTACACACTTTCAGAGAAGAAATGCGCTGGTGCTAATGGTCTGGGTGCGGCCCATACGGCGGACACACAGTATCTGAACCTCATTTTCATGACGTTACTCTATCGCTATCTCTGCTATATTTTTTTTCCAGTTGTTCTACGAGAACGCGAGTCGGACTGGTAGTGTATGGACGTCTTTATCGTGTGAAGTTGTGAGTTCACCAGAGCTTTGTTGAGAAATATTCTGGGGTTAGAGTACCAATGGTGGATTATCGTTACCAGTTAAATAGCTGGGCGGAAGCCTGTTGGTGGAGAATGGTAGAGGCCGGCTGCTCTGAGCGGTCCTTGTCGTGCTCGTCCTCCGATCGATTCCTAGCGGATGTCGGAGCAGTGCTTCAAACAATGAGCCGCAGACACAAGCGATCCTTCTTTCCCCCTCCTTAAAGCCGGGCGATAAGCTGATCCAGAAATGACTCCCACTGCACGGCGTGTACCCAATGACAGGCCCAAACTCATGGAGGTTTATAGCACGAGGAAAAGAAGAGATGTGGAACTAATGACTACGAACACAGCGTTGAAAAAGTACCAGTCATCGATAGTGCTGAAGCCTTTGCTCACTTTCTGAATTGTTTCTTTATTTAAGTAATAAAACGCGCCTTACACGCACGTAAAATCAATTTAAAATGAGATACATTAAATGAAGGGATTCATTACTGTATGTATTGCGAGCAGATTTCGTAAAATTTGTTGTTTTTTTTTTTTTTCATTTAAAACATTCTTCGTTGGTGTCGGAAGAGGAATTATAACCCTGAAATAAGTGTATTATGGCAGGAATTTTAGAAAAATATTTCATTTTCAGATGTTCGTTATCATGTAAAATAAATTCATGTAAAATAAATTAATGCACGTAATGTAATGAAGGATGTTCATTCATGACTTCAGTAATTATTCCAAATTAATTTTGTGGAGTTTCTTTTATTTAGCTTAACAACTGAAGTAGGAAGTGGGCAATTAGAATCATCTTCCTGTGCTGTTCTTAATTGATGATGCTGTGCTAAAAATGCCCGTGGAGATCCTGTCCTAAAGATCTGTCCGCTCTCGCGTCGGTCTTCACGTGTGCTGGAACCAAATTGGCTCCAATCAACCACGCCGCGTCGGCGAACGGTTTGAACGGCTCCCTTCATGGCGCACGCGTGAAGTATTCGGTCGTTTTTCTTGCGACAATAAAACCGGACGCTGGACTTAAATCCGACCTCTAGTGATTTATAGTAAGTAAATACAAATGTGAAACCATGTTTTACCTGCAACCTTTAACAGCATTGGAGGCAACAATTTATAGGATCCAATGTAACGAATTTGAGAGATAAACCACTCTGTTGCCCTAAAATGATGTCAATGTGTGGAATTTTCTTTCAAACAATTCAAAATGATGTTAAAAATCGTATAACGTACCGATACGAACGTACATATGCCAATATTGTGAAATTCATATAATGAAGGTTTAACGTTTTGTCTTATCAGTGGAGAATTTTCGTGCGGGTTTCAGTTTTTGTGTGTTAATAGTGGACTATGGGCAAGGCTGTAGTACAAATTGGACTTCTATTCTAACGCGTTTATAAAATATTACCGGTTACGAATCTATTCATTATTCTGCTGTAATTGAAAAAGTAATAAAGCTCCCATTTTCCTCCGTGAAATTTCTAGGGACGGTAATAGAATTTCCGGTGAGGGGTGCTCATGTCGGAACCCTACAGGCGCGCCCGTCCCAAGTTAGCAGCGCGCGTCGGCGGGGGGGGGAGAGAGCGGGCGCGCGAGTAGAGCGCGGAAGTGCAGGGTGGGCGGTGAGGGTGAGGCAGGCTCCGTGATTCGCGAGGCGGGGGGAACGAGGACGATCGCGTTGGCAGTGGGAAGTGGGGGCAAACGGGGGCCAACTGCAAGCGAGGTGAGGGCCGAGGGTGGGCGGCAGAAAGGTGGGATGGGCAGTTGAGGCAGACGAGCTGCGCAGACAGTCAGATAGACGGGTGGGTGGAGGCGAATGAGCTGCGCAATTGGGCACAGCGAGGCTAGATGAGGCAGAGCGGGGCGAGGGGTGGGAGGGGAGGGCAGAAAGTGAGACGGGCAGCGCAGCGCAGCGCACCGCGCGGGCGGGCGCCCTCGGAGGGATTTGATTGATGGCGGCCGTTCGCTTCCCCGCGGCGCCGCCATGTTTTATTCATTCTCCGGCCGCGCCGCGCCGCGCCGCGCCGCCCCCGTGGGATGGGTCCCGTGCGCCCCGCCGGGGGGTAGAGGGCAGGGCAGGGCCTGGCCGGGAGGCGCCGCGGGCGGCGGAGCGAGGCGAGGCGCGGGGAGCGCAATTTTTCATGCGGCCGATGACGTAAGATTTGGCGAGGGCCGCGGCCGCGATTAGGCTCTTCCTCCCCCGCCCACCCGCGCGGAATCAATTGGCGGCGCTGCCCCTCCCCCTCCCGCTCACACGCCCCGTCCCCACCCTTCCGGTCAACCCGCGCTCGCCCCTTCCCTTCCGGCCCTAGCACACTCTCTCCCGTCGCAGCGTCTTTCTGCCCCAGATGATTACTGGATCTCTATCGAGCCCGTTTCGCTCTACCTTTCCCGACAGCCGACGCGTTTGTCTCGACACACGGGGCTGTTCCCTGTCGTTCGTTAGAGGATCCGTTCACTTGGCGCCAGGCTCAGGTGTGACACAATTCCATTACATTTAGTGGTGGATCTCACAACCACTATAAAGGATACTCGGGAGAGGGGATCATATCATATTCTCTTCAAATTCACTATTTAAAAAAAAATTGTTTCTGCATTATTTGGACACGCGTTGAATAGAGCGTGAGTTTGAATGTCTCGTCGAAAACGCGTCTGAATTTTAGAAAGTTCTGGCGCTATAGTTGATCACAGTTTACTTAATAAATAAGATTGCGCAATTGTTGTTGCTCATGGTGATAAACAAAAGTTTTCATGTTTAGAACTGTAATAAAGACTTCTATTTCGGATTAGTAGGAGTCGAGGTAAACATTCCGAAGGCATGAAATATGAATCGTGGCTTTGCTCTCAGTAGATGGCGAACCCCTTCCTTTTGCATGAGACAACACATTTGCAGGAAAGTGAATATCGTGGGTGCGTTTTTTCCCATTCCGCAGTCGAAGATTATGAACTCGATTTATGTTTAATCGAGGCTTTATAGTATGGAGAAAATTGAGAAAAGATATCCTTTTTTTTCACACGTCTTTTCTACGTAGTTTAAGTTCATAAGTGCACTGTAATGGCGCAGTCACCAACAATTTTTTGTGTCATTTAGTATTTTTAACATCGATTAGTCTGTTATTATCCGATAGAATTAACAAAACTTTTGATGTTATAAGGAACGGACAGACCGGATGAATTCTCAACACATTTTAACACATTTTACATTCTTATTGAATAGGATGGCAATTGGGCGAAATGTTTTACGGGGCATTACATTGACATGAAAAGTTTGTGCACAGTAAGAGTGTTTCTGGACGGTCAGTTTTATTGTGTTCTTACATCGACCAATAGGCGCTCTTTCTATTGATGTTTCGATCGCGCATTAATTCTCTTTTGGCTGAATGTTTACTTGACTCTTCCTCATTTGGACAGCCTTCGGTTGTTCTGGCTGAGTAAACTAGATCGTTACTAATGGCTCTCCGGAGACTTTCTGGCAAATGTTTGTATATTACGTATTTATTTTCGTAACTTTTAATTTTGGTTAATAGACATAGGAATTCTCCTTAGTATATAATTCAAGTTTCCAGATAACGTATATTATTAAATGAGAGTTTAATTGTAGTTTTTGTAAATTAACTGAATTATTCGAGATTTCTAAATGAAGTTCTTGTAAACTTACATAATTATCTTACATTTTAATAACATTTTTATTTAAACTATATTTCGATTCGTGAGCTTTTTACTGACGCCGTCGTATGATCTCCGAAACAAATTTATTGAATAACTGATAATTTACATATATTGTTTGGAAAATAGTGTTAAAATTCCATTTTCAATATTCTTATCCGAATATTATTTTGGATACGTTGTGTATTATACATCATAAAATGCTAAGCACTTCTTCTGAAATTGCGAAAGATGCTAATATTTCACAAACTAGTATAAAGTTCATGAGAGTACAAGCTGAATATTGGACCCTCTGTTGTGCTCTTGATAGTCCCGGCAAAGTAACCAGTCAAGAGAAACGCACTTCCGGATGAACCTTCGTGATGGAGAGCAGAGTATTGACAGAACTCAGACTGATGAAAATAGACATCCGTTTCCAAGACTACTTTTACCGAACGTTTGATCTCAAACTCCACTCCAACAGGCAGCCTTTGATTGCTCCGGTGTTTTCACGCGAATTTCTAGCCATCGGAAACTGTTGTTTTGGATTTATTGATGTACACTTTTAGATCACACTCATCTTCGTTGTAACTTTCCATACACCATTAGTTTCGTAATATCATGCATCTCTAACTGATTTCTTTATCATTGAATTAATTGGTTCTTCGGTCATTAGTTTGAATCAAAGAAAGGTAGACAACGTTTTGTTAAAATCTTCACCGTCTTTTTTATTATTTTGTATGGCGTAACTTCTTTAACATGCTGCACGTATCCAAAATGAGATTTTTGCCATGGCGTATCAAAAAAAAGTAAGGCAGTTTCACTATCATTGGAGCGGCATACTTTGGGTACCTGCTCATTGTTAGATATCAGTTGAAAATGTTGACAGTTATTTCAGTATATGTTGGTTTTAGAGTACTTTTTCTCCAATGAATTGGTTCGAATGCTTACCGAGAATCGGGTACTAAAAAGCTTAAAATCATGTTAGATTCGTCGCGTCAGGCTATGCCACATTGATTTAAATTAAGGAAGTGTGTTGGCAAAAGTCATTCATTCGTATTATGTGTTTAAAATGCTGTTTAAATTACTATAGTATATTATTATTATTATTAAAAATATTTTTGAATTATCGAATTAATATTTACATAAGATTGAAAAGACACAATGTCGATTTTAAAAGAAATACTTTAATATGAACATTCGTAAATGTCAACAGAAAAATTAAGACTTCTTTTCTGGTTTAGAAATTGCACATTACTCATCATCAGCGATACTGCACTTGCTGACTTCAGCGAGACTTCTCGACGTGTGTAGGCCACCCATGGGCGGGCATAAATAGACCATTCAAGCGACCAAGTGATCCACTGACCATGGCATTTAATATCTTGAGGGTTAACTCACGTCATCTGACATTACTTAAGTGTTATATAGCTACGACCCATATGTTATCTGCAACTGCATGCGCATCATGAACGAGGCAATGGATTTTCTCAGCTGTCAGTTGCCGTATTGAATTCTTACATCTGCACAGCTTGGCTGGTGTTGTCTTCCAGATGTAGAGGAAAGAAGAAATCGAAAAATGACTTTCTGCTTGCATCGTTTTTTTCTCCTACGTTTTCTTCTTCCTCTGGCCGAATGTATTGTATGCACATTCCAAAGGCTAGAGTCACTCGTATTTCAACAGTCCCTTAGAACTATATATAGCGATGTCTTCTAAAAAAAGTGGACGTCTTTTTAACTGTACATCAGAAAAACAGCTGGAAATGCGAAGTTGCAAAGAAGCTTAAACGATTTGCAAGGGATGTAAGTACAGAACTATTTGACGCCCGTCTTCTTACCGCGAGTGTGTTAATCGTCTCAAGAATTACATAACACGTCTACTCGCTAGTTATGCGATTTAAATTTTATTCTGGGAAACGTGCCAAAAGCTCCGTTCATTCTTATGGAATTGTAGGTGCTGAAATTAGCTTTCGCTGCGTCCGACGGCCGAAGCAGCTGCTCTCGCTCATCGAGGGAGCCGCTGGCTGGAAGGCGCACGACTTGGTGTAGAGCTCTCCGCTCCAGTAATTTGACGCAGAATTCCTGGTTAACATATGCCATTCTTGGAGATAAAATAACATCAAAACATTTCTACTATTTTTGACTCCGTAAATGTTGTTGTTCAGAGGTGTACTCTCTCAAGAAAGGAAAAAAAGGTCTGTATAATTCAAAATTAGTGGTAAATTTTGTGATTACATTTTAAATGATTGTATATGTGCTAAAAGCCTTGGAAACCCGTAAATGTAGATTGAAATTCCCTACGAGATCGTGCCGCAGAGTGAATGTAACTTTTATTTCAAGTTATACGTATTTATTGCAACTTTCCAAATACATAAGGAAGTTTTTGTCGTGTGTTGGAGAAATGCAATGTCCACAATGGCTTTGGGGAAAAGATATTCAGCTAATCATTTACAAACAATATGTAGCGTACGATTTGCTTGTTCAATAAAACTCCCAAACACAAATAGTATCCTCATATTCATTCATCAGATTAACATCTGAGTTGATTAATCTTCCATCCAAGTTCCTTCAGACTTGCATTCTCTGACACGATTACCGTGATACTATCGTTATCAAGTTGTACGTCAACGGAAATACGTGCTCTTCCCAGGCTCGGGTATCGCGTTCTCGCTTTCTTGAATTCCCAAATATCATCCTCTGAGACCCTAACACATTTGTGAACTCAGAATTTTTTTTCCGCCGTCAAAAAATACACACTCCGTTGATTTCTCGGAGGAGAAGAGGAGGTAGCTGCGGCGTTTTTCTGCCTCTTTACAAAAGGCCGCTTCGCCCCTGTCGCCCAGGGGCAGGGGGCGTGGCGTGGGCGTGAAAGCGCCGGGGCGGGGCGGGGCGGTCGGCTGCCGCGGCGCAAGCACGCCAGGGCTCAGGCTCAGCAGCAGGGAGCCGCCCCTTGTCCCGCTCTGAATCGGCCCCCATTCACCCCATTTAATCCGGAGACGGAGGTGGCAGCGGGGACGCCCGCCGCGCCGCAGTCGGTGAGGCCAGGAGCGCTCGTCCGCCCTCGGTAGACCAGTTGTGCGTCCGAAATTAACAAAAAATTTAAAAATATAGTGATACTAAGTATTGATCCCGTGGTTCTGTTGTAGGATAACGATTGTAAAAAATGTTATTACGTTGTGATTGTCCTATATAAAATTTTTGTAATTATCTTAGTCATCTCTTTTTATGACATGTCATAAGTTTCGTGAAGCTCCGTGCGCAATAATAATAATAATAATAATAATAATAATAATAATAATAATAATAATAATAATAATAATAATAAAGTTATGTACACGCATCCTACAGCAGCCATTTGTTTATTGGTAATCGTCGGTAAAATTCAGGTTTATCGTATTAGGCTGGCAATATTAGGTTTTTATAGGACTCGTTTGGTAGAAATGTTTAGATATGATGGCAGCAATGCGTAGAACACGTTTCAATATTCTTAGAGAATCAACTATCCTAGGTGGCCAATGGGAGATCACGATAAAGTATATTATGGAACTACCAGTGTTTTAATTTCATATTCAAAGAAGGTTGTATTCACGTCAACAATTTTTTTTCACTGGTGTTTCACAGTATAGATATGAATACTTTGAGAGGAGGTTTCCAGAAAACATATATACCTAGGTCGAAATCTGTATGCTTTTGCATTCTGTCATTGAAATACCTGGTAAAAAATATTCACATTTCATCCTTCGTATTTACACTTCTATTTAAAGTTCGTTCATAAGGAAAATTGAAATTGAACATACGAGGCTAGAAAAAGTTGGATGCGACAAAGGTTTAGGAGCTCAGATTGTTCACAAAAGAATGTGAGATCGAACTCACAGATAATGGTTTTCAAAAGGTCTTTCTGAAGTGATCGGAAATCGTGACATTTCATCAAAAGGTCGAGATCATTTTCCGCGAGATTAAAATAAATTCTGTATAAAACGTATACGAGAGAATAAAACGTGTCTTCCATTACAGATGAATATCTGGAAAGAACTTGTTAATAGGTTGTTGTTTTGTAATCTCTCTTAAATGAGTAGTGTGAGTGCGGACCACCCCTTGCCCGCTCTGCCACTGGGCAGGGAGGGCAGGGCCGGGCAGGGTGCGTGGAGCGGCGCGGCCGAGGGAGCCCCGTGGGAAGGTGGCTGCGGGTGCGGTCCCCGAGGGCGCGTCCTCCGCCTGCTCTGTCGCCGCCGGCTGAGGAATGCGCCTCCCCCGGAGGGCGGCTCGCGCCACGTCGAGCCGCCTCGCACACAGCCCGAAGGGATCGGAGGCGCAACACGGAAAAGCAATTTGCCCCAACCGGAACACGCGCAGATAAATCGCTCCGGAGAGGGTGGAAATGGTAACGTGCTTGAAAACGGTGGCCAGCTGGCTTTCTTTGGGGTTGGTCGCCTTTTGATTGGGTTGTAAAAATGTCAAAAACTGAAAGATCATACTCCATCTGGTTATTACTGTCGAATTAGTTCTGAAAATAAACACGTCGAGACGTTCAGTTTATAAGAGTAGTACACGGACCTTGAGTGCGAGAACTTGGTAAGCGTTGCTTTCGTTAAAATCTTGGAAAAGTGGTTTACTGCGTTGAACGTTCCCGGTCGGAGTTGAGCGTTTAGTGGCATGGATGACTCCTTTGTTTCATACTTGTGTCTAAACTACCGAAATATCTAAGGGTATTTTTATAATATATCGTTTCACATTTATCATTCCAGGAATCAGATCTCATCGCATGACTAAACCAGTCGATCAATCTTTCAAAATCGATGCATTTCCTTTGACAGGACTTCAAAGAGATAACGGAAGAAGTGTTGTGGTGCAACTAGACCTTTCTAAATTACTTAATAATAATAATAATAATAATAATAATAATAATAATAATAATAATAATAATAATAATAATAATGTTTTGATTTGTTTAAGCCCAGCAATTTTGAGATAAAATAATTGAATAATCCAATTTGCTTTGCACTTTTCAGAAAATACATTTAAATATTTTCAAAACAATTAGCTTGATGTGATTCACTGTTTGTGTAAATAGATGTGAGTCATTAAAACGGCAAGTGTGTGCAGTAAACTGTTGGAAAACAATGCCCTTTATCTGTGGGCATGATTCATTCGCTTCTGTAACCAGACCCGCCATTCGTGTTCATTGCTAAGTCCTCCGATATCAGGTTACATCGCGACTCTGTGCTCCCTCTGCTGGTGTCTTTCTCCACTCTCGACGTAAGGATTCTCTTGACCTGCTCTTGACTCTTCTTGCAACCTACACAGGGGAGGGGTGGCCCAGTCACAACTCAATAGGTGACAAATACGGTTCTGAACGACTTCTGGAAACCTGAATTGTGTGTCTGCTTATATCGGTAGTGATGCCGTTGCGTTGAATTAGTTAACAAAATGTAAATTCTGGTAAAAGACTGCGGCCAAGGAATATAGCAGGAGCAATCCAATAAATACATAAAATACCACATAAATCCCATTCATTCTAAACCGAAGAAAAGTTATCGACATAGTAGAAATATTCATTATTCCAGTTTTTAGAAAAAAATTAGGTCATTATAATTAAATAAAAGTAAAATTCATGAAACAAAAGTTGGATTGTTTAGTTTAAGGCGTTATTGCTTAATAAAATTATATAATAAACATTCGTAATAGTAATTTATAATATTTAGTGATAGGCGTTATTTTATAATAGAATTATATAATAAACATTAACAATTATTGTTACCAGTGTTTCGTCCGTTAATTTTCAATTTGGAACTTATCCTTAGAACGCCATTTTTTGAAAATACGTGTGTAATCAGTAGCAATTAATCCAAATTCTCCCTTTTATTTATTTACAATCCTTCCTGTTGTAAATTTTAATACGTTCTTATGGCACAAATAAATACATTATTGCACCACACAAAAAACACTCAATACGTTTATATCCAACAGGCTGTGCCCCAAGAATCCTTACCGCCGAATTGTGCCGGCAATTTTTTGTGTAGAGTTTACTTGCGAATGAAGTATATCTGTTACTGTATTCAAATATCCCACGCGAGTAAACTCGTCCCAACTAATCCCGGTTCGCGAGTAGCGGTGTCTAAAATATTTGGAATCATAACCTGCTAATATTTTTTTCTCCGCTACTCAAAGGTATTTCTTTAAAAAAACGCTCCAGTGGCTTAAAAGTTTAGGTGGAATGAACACGTTGCATTCATACATTTATACATATACACACACATACACACACAAGCACATTCACTTGAATTTAAAGACGAAGTATATTCACTTTTCAGTCCGGCAGGGAATTAATGAGAGATTCTTGATGAATGGTAATATTCCGAACTCTGAAATCTCTTAACACAAATCTGCCCAGTGGTGTCGGTTGCCAACCACCGCTCGCGACTTCATAGCCGTGCCCCTCGTGACCCGCTGGTCTTTCGCTAACGAAGGCGGACGCTTGCCATTTGGTGTGCGCGCCGCGCGCGCCTTCAGTCTAGTTCTGCCAGTGCCCTTTGCCACGGAGAAGAGCGCGCGTTTCGTTAAACTGAGAAAAGTCACACTGCACTTGTGTTCATGAGGCGAAGGGCTCGGAGAGAGAGAGAAAAAGAGGTGTAGAAAAAGAGAAAGAGAGAGAAGGAGAGAGAGAAAGAGAGAGAAGGAGAGAGAGAAAAGAGAGAAGGAGAGAGAAAAGAGAGAGAAGAGAGAGAGAAAGAGAGAGGAGGAGAGAGAAAGAGAGAAAGGGGGAGAGAGAAAGAGAGAAAGGGGGAGAGAGGGGGAGAGAGAAAGGGGGAGAGAGGGGGAGAGAGAAAGGGAGAGGGGGAGAGAGAAAGAGAGGGGGAGAGAGAAAGAGAGAGGGGGAAGGGGAGAGAGTTAACGACAATTTCGCCGTATCGTTGATCGAATTATCCAATGCTATAAATAACAGGATGTGAATGGAAAAGAAAATATCGATATATTGAGGTAGGAGATATCGAGGTTCCAGTGTAATTAAATGCCCTTTTGTTTTGGTTGTAAAGGATATTACACACTTTAACGACTACGACGAACCGACCAGATAGTGTTTGAATCAGAGTTTTTTCTTTATGTTTACACCCGCAGCACGCACATTGTTTATTCCTCGAATGACAGCATTACCGTGTCTTATCTCCGACTTTCTGTCGCGTTTATTTTCGTTTAGTAATACAAACATTGTGCTTAGGTGTTCCGACGTCCGTGATCACGAAGGAACTAGATTACAATCCGTTTTCCTTCTTTTGAAATCTCAGATCCACACACTACGTACGGAACAGTTTCAAAATAGTATTGTAAAAAGAAATCGAAGTAAATGACTTTAACGTAATCAGATTACAGAAACCTTCGGATATACTTCATACGAAGACCAAAATTCAGTGGATGGAATATTGCCATGAGGATTTTATTATTTCGATGTAAGTTACGAAATAACCGAGCTCCGTATCTAATATGCAAAAAGTAAATATTCCACAATAGTCTACATTAATAGATCGGGCTGGCTGAAGTGAAAAGTCTTCAATAGAATGCGAGAAAGAATATTTGGTTTTAGAGGGCGAATGCTGCAATATCTAGCGATGAACGTAATCCCAGCGGATTAATATCAGTCGCGTGAAATGTGATTAGAAGGACTAAATGAATAAATTTGAAGGGCGGCACCTGAGTTGAGTGGCGTTGCTCTTGCTTGTGCGTCTGCTGAGTCTGGAAGTCAAATTGAGTAGTAGAAACTAGCAGTAAAATGAAAACAGACACATTTAATCATCTAGTGCACCCGTGTGTTATCCGGCAATTAGTAATAGGAAAAGAAGGCTGAAGTGGAGTTTGCGTGGAGAACCGAGAGAACAGTTCGAGGGAAGTGCCACCTTGGACGAACGGTGGCGGCGGCACCCCGTCGACTAACCTCATCTTCCCAGAAGAGCTTGAAGAACTGCCTGTGGTCCCGGTGGCCACACGTGCGCCTGCGGTGAGCCCCGGGACCATTGCTTTGGGCGGGATCGATCTAGACTCTAGAGCAGTCATTCGCAATCTGGGCGATGACGAACCTCCGCTGTCGATAGTTTGTTGAAAAAATGGGGGTCGACGACAGCTGAAAATAAACCCCATCACCACTTCCTTTCCATGGTGCACACGATTTCTTATCTAATGTACATCGCAAAAAGGAATGACACGTACGGCGCAAGCCATGCTCTAGCGTTCTTTCAATTTCTTTCCTGACAGTTCATTCCAACAAAAACTTCACGGCGTAGGTTTTTTGGAAGCGTGTGCGTAAAGGCTTTGTGTCTTAAGAAAGGAAGGTGGAAGGAAGCGCGGGCTTCTTTCTGATGGGGAGGGGAAGAGGATTATGGGCGATTTTAATTTTCTCTACTTCTTGTTTGTATATTGAATGTTACAAATGATAATCCCGTTTATCCATCAGTTTTGTGTGTTTCAATTATGTATTACCAAGTTAATAAAATTAGTTTTTACATCTTGTGAAATATTTTATATCGAGAAATATACACGTTTATTTTGAGTAGTAAAGTAAGTTACTGTTAAGAGTCAACGGCTTTAACAATTTTAGCTGAAGGGATTTGTGACAAAGTTTGGGAAACCCTGCGCTTGAGATACCAGCCTAAAGCTGTATCCTCGGTCCCCGAATTTGTCATTTTATCAGCAGTTAATTGAGTGTTTTCGCAAGTCGTTTCTGTTGAAAATCTTAGCGCGAGTGTTCAATGCTCAGAAGACATAAGTTCTAGGTATAATATTTCAGAATATATCAAATTGTGTTTTTAATATAAATATTAACAAAAAAGAAGTTAAAGACATTCTGTATTCAAAAACAATATTCTTTGTCATGGTATCGTCCTTTAAAATTCATTCTTGCCCTAGGCCGCCAAAGCTCACCTTTGTGGCGTATAAAATGCTCGATACGAAAAATTAATTTTTCTGAAAATGAGTTTCTAATCGACAACATTGATTACGTTCCACGACTTAGGGTTTCGCGCCTTGAAAACTCTCTCTAGCGTCTCTTACCGGGAGAGTTGGCTCAGTGCATCAACTGATGTCACTGCAGTGCTTCTGCGGGGAGGTTCTAGGTTCGAATCCTGATATAAGATTTTGGACACTAGCTTTTCAGCTGGATCGAATTCAGTCGCTGTCTGGAGGAGAATTCTAGAGGCCGGCTGCTCTGATCGGTAGTTTTCCGTGTTTTTTCCGACCAGCACCAGACGAATGCCGGAATAGTACTCTAACAACCGGACCACGGACGGCGCGCGATCTTTCCTTCCTTTTCCCCTTTCTACCCTCACCCTTATACTTACACACACTTACACTAACATGCACTGCACTACCACGCATGCCGGGAGACCGGTCGGGAGCTTAATGCTTGCCTCGACTGTGGCGCTGCCCCGTTGGGTGAGGGAGATTCCTAGTTGAGAAAACTCCGCTAGGCGACGGTAGGTCGGCGCCCGATCTCGCCATTCAGCGGGGGAAGAACATTGCCACCTTCCGAGGAAAAAAATCTGCATTACACTTACGGGACTAAAGACCTCAATAGTTGACGTGCCCAACGACGTCTAGTGTCTGCGGCGTGTGCTGTGGCCCTAAATGCGGGGCGGCGGGGCGTGCGGCGCGGGAGCGGCCTTGGCGGCGGCCGCCCGCGTAAAAAGCGCGTGGCGGCGCCGCCGCGCCGAGGGAGCGATGCTTCGTTTCGGGCGACGCGTGTTCCGCATTCCTCGGGCCTCCGCCCGGCGCGGGGCGATCGGCCGCCCGCCGGCTCTGGGCCGTGGGATTCACCAACCGTTATGGGCACCTAGGCTGCCGGCTAGAGATGGCGCTACGGCGGCTGCTCTCTGCACCGGATGCGGGCCGCGGTAAAAACATCTTGCGCGGCAGTCTGTGAGAGGAGCACCGACGTTAGGTAATGGAAGTATGCGAAATGTGTTTTTTTTTATTTTTTACTGATACGTTATTGCCTTTGATGCGGAGCTCGATATACACGGCAAAACTTGCCTGAATGGAGAGGATCGTCGTTACAGGCAAATGCGAAAACAGTTGAATGGTGCTACATGTTCTCTTACGGATGGAAATGTGAAAGGGAAATATGGAAACACGGAGTCAAGTTAACATCTAGTTAATTAGTAAATAAGTAAATATGAATCATTAAAATTAGTTAAAAAATAAAATGTTTGTACCACGGACGTTAGCTAATTCTAATGATCTCGAACCTAAGGACCTCGTTTTTTTGCCGCTGCTTGATCAGTAGAACTCGTCCAACGCCCTTGCTGCATACATAACTCCTTAGAGAGGTGTTAGCATGAGAATTCGTCTTGATGTATGATTCATAAGAAGTGTACCCTCTGTCAATTGCAATAGGAAAATGTAAATTTTTTCGAACGCTTTTCGGGAGTGTTAGGTTCAGAACTGAACTTTCTAGACTCTAGCATAAAAACCTTCAACATTCAAAAGTCAGCTTTGAATTATATTTTTTTCAGTATTTGAAAACCTCGAAAACGATTGCTCCAGCATTTGTTTTTTAAAAAAAATTTAATGTTTCATCCATTTTAGATGTATAATGTGACACGAATATTGAGATATACTTTTAAAAATAAAAATTGAGAATATATCAGATACGAGGATTCCAACTTTCGAGTAATCGTTGCAATTATCTTATTCAGCAGCCTTATCTTGTACGCCGAACGTATAACAGTGTTTTACGAGTTAGAATTGCATAGGTTTGAGGGTTTTTTCCCCTTCTTATAATAGCTATTTGTTTCATTCAATAAAAGATGAACTTCGCAATTTCCACTAATGAGGTGCATCATTTCGTCTATCAAAACGAAAGGTAATATTTCATTATCTCACGACGGACCGCTTCATTAGCTCAAATCCCGGATGTTGATGAAGATTTCACCTCCAGCGATTTCCGTTATTTCTTACTCAAGAAATTCCTGTTCGCTCAGCATTATGCTATCACAGTGACGCAGAAATGGAAGTAACGGTCAAATAAGGTACCTATTCCAAGCGGCAGACTTTTACGACCCAGGGACCCACGGTATAACTAATATCTCGATTTTGGTGGTGGTTTCGTGAAATTGGTGTTTCAATGGCCCGCAGAAAATATTAGCTTGATCAAACTTTGCAGATGATAGCAGCGATTCGCGATGTGTATGGCATTATCCGTTTGGCCAGCACATCTATTTTAGCTACGGTTTATATTACCACTCTAAAATACACCCCATTTGGATGTGACTTGTTCAATTCATCCTTCATTTTCACATCATGTCGCACAAGTTACGTTCTTTAGCTGAAAAAGGAGGAACCGATTCAAAATTCAGTGAACAATCGGTAGCAAACAGTAACGAGCATTATTTCTCGCCACGCAAGAAGTGGAGCAAGAATTACACATATCAGGCATGCGATCTAGAGGGGAAAATCGCACCGTCTGAAACGTGTTCAGCAGTAATGTTGGCCAAGCGAACGTTTCTTGCGTAGGGCATCCACATGTCATAAGATATTCTTTCTCGTTCGTCGTGTCATTTACGTTATTGCTCCGCTGGCGTTGGAACGTTGACAGACTTCCGCTGCGGCAGTTTCTTTGGACTCGTCTCCGAGCTGCAAAACACTGCGGCAGGCAGCTGCCATTGGGAAGTGGGAGACATTGCCCCGCACAGTCTCAAAGCTAGAGCTTTTATCGTCCGAAGTGGACGCACAGTCTTCAGTCCCTGAGAAACTTAGAACCCACGACACCGTCCTTCCGGAAGAAAATGTTTCATTAATATTTAAGAAGCGTTAGAAGAAAGGTGAGATTTGCTGAATATCTTGACGCTCTCCTTTGAATTCACAGCCAGATAACGGAATGTTTGGCCTAAACACAGACCGAAGGTTCGTTTAAAACTGAAAATATTGAGTAGCCCTACCCAGTTTTGTTGAAGTGTCTCTTCTTTCTGAATGAAAAGTTGAAGGCAAAGAGACGCACACTCGATCGTGTCCGAGGAATGTAACCTCGTTGCAACTGACGTAGAGTTCTCAAGTAGCGAAGGATTGTATTGGCCGCTAGTCAGCCCACGACCGTTGGCACTTCAGAGGCTGATAAAATATGGGAAAATGGGTAGTGATGATTACGAAAGTGGACAAAACGATGGCGAAAATGAAAATGATTATTACAATAATGTTGAAGCTGTTGTCTGTTAAATTTCTTGACGAACCTGGATTTTCTATATGAAACACATTCGAGCTTGAGGATGGAATAGAAGACATGAATATTAATAGTTGTGATTTATACTTTTATTGAAAAAATTGTAAAATGCAATCCGCAAAATTACTATTTTGCAGTGGAGGTGTCACGGTAGTAATGCACGTGTAGCCGAGGCGTCCGCCCACGGGGCTCTGTTGCTTGCCACCTTCTTCTGCGCGCAGGGCCAAAGAGTCCTAAGCACGATCAGAGTCCTGTCCGACCCTTTATCACAGTGAAATATTGAACGTACCCGTATTCCAAATGAATATGCAAAAATAAACCGTAATCGTTGCAATTTAAAAAATGCACATATAATTTATTGTTGTTTATATTAACCTATTTTTGAACACATTTTTGGGGACCTCCATCCTAAACACGTGCTTGGTGTGTTTGTGTTAATTCACTGGTGCCTGCGCGGGCGGTCGCATCTGGCGAAGGCATCAGCGCGCGGCGGCCGCCGGCATTCCCTCGTTCGCACATGTCTCCGGTGCCCGCGCGACCGCAGTGGGCGGCGGCGGCGGCGATGCGGATGAACTCCGCGTGGCCTTTGGCGCCCGGCCAGCTGTGGCGGCGTGGTGGGGGAGGAAGGGGAGGGGGAAGGCGGTGGAGGAGACAGCTCAGACGGCGACCGCGTGGCCGCCGCGTCGCGCCGCGCAGCGCTGTGCCGTTCCACGTACCTCGCGGACGAGCCGGCAGGCAAGCGCGGCACGCTGCCTCGTGGCGCCGACGCGGACGTCTGCGCGGCATAGGCTCTTCGGCGCCGCTGTCTTCCACTTTTCGTCGTAGTTGTCTTCTTCATCGTTTCCTTCATCTGCTTCGCCTTTGTCTTATTCGTAGTCGTCGTCGTCTGCACCTCGTCTTGTTCTTCTTCTCTTCCTTCGTCTTCTTCACCTTCTCTTCCTTCGTCTTCTTCACCTTCTCTTCCTTCGTCTTTTTCACCTTCTCTTCCTTCGTCTTTTTCACCTTCTCTTCCTTCGTCTTTTTCACCTTCTCTTCCTTCGTCTTTTTCACCTTCTCTTCCTTCGTCTTTTTCACCTTCTCTTCCTTCGTCTTCTTCACCTTCTCTTCCTTCGTCTCCTTGTCCTCCTTCTCCTTCGTGTTATTCTTGTTGCTGTTCTTCTCACGCAGGGTGTTCGCCTTCGGGAGGAGCGAGTGGTTTTCGCTGCAACTGGGAGGAGGCGTTGCAACACGAGAAGCGGATAAAAATGCTGAATTTTCTCGTTTCTTTAGTTTGGCTGTTGTCAGCTGCTTCGTGCATAGGGTTAGGTCAAAAGAAGCTGACCAATTGGGGGTTGACGTCCTGTCGCCGAATTTTTTAACGAAATTTAATTTGGAAAGATGACTGCTGTACAGTTTCCAAAACGTGTCAACCTTTCTTTTTCCTGTTATTGTTCCATTATCGCTCACAATCGACACTGTTAAAGAGTCTCCGTACTTTATTCAAATATCATTTTAACGGACATCACATTGCTAATGTGTATTTACAAGTTAGTATTGAGTTTTTTGCATTGCTTCTCAATTTGAAATGCAAAATACTCCTAAGTAATGATGATAATTGTGACATCCAGAAAATTGGCTAATGTATGAATGAAAAGAGCATTTTGTAAATAGTATTTATATTTTAGATTGAAAAATGTATGATTGTTTCGTTTCACAAGATTTTACAAAGCCGAAGGTCAGTTTTCATTCTTTTTTGTTCAAAACTTTTACTTATTTGGGTCTGGAATGTGACCGCATTGAGTCCTATGCGGAGAGTTTGTGGCTTATTCGCAAATGTTTCCGCACAACATCTAGAAATATTCCAATGGAGATGTAAACAGATGCGACTGCCTGATTTGTTTATACGGAAGTAAAAGTAGAATTATTAGTTCAAAAGGATTATTTCGTATGATATTGCTTCCTGTGCACTGGGCAACATTTCATATGATAAGATATGTCTTAGTCATCTCCAAGTAGAATTGCAATGCTCCGATAGATTTGTGCGTCACGTTTCCTAAGAGCCTCTAGCCCGGAGATAACTGCGACGGAGCTCAGAAATGCTCTTACCAAAATGCCCTCATTGGAGGCATTTCGCATCGGAGGGCTGCACAATTGTGGCAATTATCTTCGCAGGAAGCGCAGCCCCGCGCACGCAACGCGTGGGTGCGCTCGCGCGCCGAGACGCACACGACAGGAAATCGTGCAGCCAGAGCCGGACCAGTCCTCCGTGAAAGGCTTTTTTGAAATGAAGTGTGGACTGTTATCCCTTATCGAGGCCCACAAGGAGGGATCGACTCGGTACACCGAGTAAACGAAGTAGTGTATGCTAATGTTTTGTGGCCCGGTTGACACTTCGCTGCGCATGCTCAATTTTTGGCGACAAGGCTCCGACCTTCGACTTCCACGATTAACTTGCGTCTGTGTGACGCACAATTTTCAAAACGTTTCATGCCAATGTGCTTTATTTTACGATTTTGCGAGACTCCGGTTCGATTTTCCGTTCTCGTGTGCAACGAGAAGATTCGTTCGGGGATCGTGAAAGAATAAGACTCAAAAGTATTAAGTATTTAATAGTATTTTTTATTTCAGTATTTCTTAGGGTCGGAGGTATAGGATATAAAGTCAATTTTTGACTGAAATGAAATTATTGGCACATCATACGGGTTTCTTACTTGTTTCTGAATGGGCAGTAACAATGCAATATTTGTTCCAACACCTGGGACGAGATTTCCCTGACCCGAGGGAGGGTGTGTTGGAGTAGATGCCTCCAATGATCGGCCCTAAGTGCGGGGGCGCTTCCTCCCATCCCTCTCTCGCCCGCATTATCACAATAAAAATCGACGACAAGAACACTGCTTTATTATGTTTCCTACTCGTCGCCGCGCGTGGAGGCAAGGCACCGCTTTCCCTAGGGGCGGTCGGGTCCGCCCGCTTTGGCAGCGCGCCTCGCCACTCGCCTCTCGCCTCTCGTCTCTCGCCTCTCGCCTCTCGCCTCTCGTCTCTCGCCTCTCGTCTCTCGTCTCTCGCCTCTCGTCTCTCGCCTCTCGTCTCTCGCCTCTCGCCTCTCGCCTCTCGCCTCTCGCCTCTCGCCTCTCGCCTCTCGCCTCTCGCCTCTCGCCTCTCGCCTCTCGCCTCTCGCCTCTCGCCTCTCGTCTCTCGCCACTCGCCTCTCGCCTCTCGCCTCTCGCCTCTCGCCTCTCGCCTCTCGCCTCTCGCCTTTCGCCACTCGTCTCTCGCCTCTCGCCTCGTCGTCTTCGGAAATGCGGAGCGTCTTTCTGTGATGTCATCCCTGCTTCGCACGAGGCTTCCCGAAGGCCGTCTGGCTGACCTCTGTGCGGACGGAGGCGGCCTGAATATGGATAGAGGGGTCTTACGAGAAGTAATTGGTGAAGGAAAAAGATTCGAAATATCCTTCTGGAATCATACTTATATTCAAAATTCAGCGATTATACCCTTTTTGAGTTCTGAAAAGTATTACTTATCTTGGAATATCCCACGAACATCAGTGGGCGAAAATAAAGCCAATCTACATATAGCGTAAACTCTGTAACGACTTTATTTATAGTGAAAACTCGCTAAAACGCAATCATGCTTGGGTTTGGTTGGTTTACTTAATAACCCACCTGAATTGACCCGATTTCTAACTGTAGCACAAGCATACTTACTGTGCATTTAATGAAAAGACTAAAACGAAAGTCCGTACTGGGGTCCCTTAAGCTTCATTATAAAGACTTCACGGTATTTGTCATCGAAGAGCGTTACATTTTGGCATTCACAAAAATTCGTTTTTCTTGATCAGTAAATCTTAATCCTTAAAGAGCGGGTTAAGCTGAACCTATTTGATTTTTCTTCGTAAATTGCATCTCATGCCGTGGCGATTCTAAGGTGCAGGGGATCATGACTTCCCTCCGAAAGCTGTGTTGGTAGATACTGATTGATTGTTAGTGATTCCGGGCGCGTCAACTACTATTATGGTTATTAGTCCTGTAAGTGTAGTGCGTGTTTTTGCTCGGGAGGTGTCGGTGGTCTTCCCCGCGAGATGACCAGATCCGGCGCAGAGTCGGCTAACGGGGTTTTCCCAAAGCAGGTATCTCCCACCAGCGGGGCACCGCCCCAGCCTGGGCAAGTTCTAAGTCCCCGACCGGACTCACGGTATTTGTGGTAGTGTAGCGCATGTTAGTGTAAGGGGTGAGGATAGGATAAAGAAGAGGAAGGAAAGATCGCGCGCGGTCCGTCGCCCTTTTGTTAGGGTACTGCTCCGACATTCGCCTAGTGTTGATCGGAGAAACCACGGAAAACTACAGATCAGAGCAGTCGGCCGCTTGAATTCTCCTTCAGACAGCGACTGAATTCGAACTAGCTGAAAAGCTAGTGTCGAAAATCCTGCCGCCGTCGGGACTCGAACCTAGGACCTCCCGGTCACAGGCGCTGCAGTGACATCAGCTGATGCACTGAGCCACCGCTTCCGGTCGGCAGATACTACTTGAATTATAATTAGTATAAAAATACAAGTTTAATAATAAAAAACGTTCGTGTTTTGTATTCTCACAACCATGTTCTGGTATTCCTGTGAGATTTCGACGAAATTACCTTCCTACAGTATGGGAAATTATTTAATATCACTTAGTACACTGAACATCGTTGAATTCGCTCCCCCCTCAATTATGTATATCTCCTATTTATCCCGCCACGTAAATGCACTCATCTCGAATCTCCTTATTTATATATTTACTTCGGAAACTAATTAAAGGTACCGAGTTCAACAAAAATGCTCTTCGCTCTTCAACTAAAAACTAATCTCTCTTCTCTTTGGCATATTTGTAAATTCATCACCGCTAATTACGACAATTTGAAGATGTAGGGAACGTGAATGAAATCGGTTAAATCCAGGCAATCCGTTCAATCCGGTGGCCCCGTGGAATCCTTTCTTTGGTGCTTCAGTGTAGTCGTGAAACTGGTAGCGCACCTCACGCGCCTGTTCAAACTCTGAAGAAGTTAAGAGTTCTCGCGCGCAAGTTCCGGGCGATCTTGGCCCTGGGACGCCTCCGGGAACGCGGAAGGGGGAGCAAGGGGAGGCGCCGACCTCTCGCGTCTTCCAGCTTCTCCTCCCCTCTCTCTCGCTCTTTCGCGCACATGGAGAAAGAAAATGTAAAACCAGTACTCTTTTCACATTTACTCCTTCCCTTCCTCCCTCACTCTCTCACACTCTGAACTCCCTCCCCCTCCCTCTCCCTAATCTAATTCCCTCCCTCCATTTCTCTAACTTCTCTCTGGGCCTAATACTGTATACCTATCGCCATCCCTTCTCTAAACTTCCTCTTGTAAGCTCGCGTTTTCTTGAGCCCTGGAATACCAACCCTACTCTTTTACTAATATTAGTTGAATTAAGAATAAATGTTGCCGACGAGTCTTGTTGACAAAATCTAATTAGCAGAAACGCTCGCTCCCATATAATAGACTATTTTGCAAATAAAATGAGTTACATATGTGATATAATAGTCCTGTCGTCTAAATAAATAACTCCTGCTCCTCTATCACCAAGCGAAATGAGGGCTCAAGGAAACGTCCGCGGACAATACCTCTCCCCCTTTCGCTCTCCCCTTCCCTCATCCCGCCCGCCTCCGCCCACCGTCGCCCGCTGGTCAGCGAGGCGGTCGCGTGCCACGTGAACCCGCAAATTGCGTTAAGGCAGCGCCCAAATCGAGTTTGCGAAATGCGTTTTGCTCCGGCCCTGCATAATCCGCCACGATCGTAGGTTCGCGCGTGCGTCGCGTGGAAAGACGAGGTCGGCCCGGTCCCTACCGGCGTTTCGAGGCTTCCGGGAGGATAGTCTGATGGGTCGTTGGTTTGGTTAGAACTACCCGCAGCGCTCTTGGGATTTGCTACCCTCTCCTCGCCCCCAGCAAAAGAAAAGAACACGAGAAGGGGGGAACAATGTGAATGGAAGGGAAAGAGTGAGTTCGAGGTTCAGCAAACAGGAGAGGGAAAGTGGGGGATGGGGTAAACAGAGATGGACTGGAAGGGTATACGAGAGAGAGAGAGAGAGAGAGAGAGAGAGAGAGAGAGAGAGAGAGAGAGAGAGAGAGAGAGAGAGAGAGAGAGAGAGAGAGAGAAAGAAGGGGAAAGGTGGTGAGGAGGGTGTTGAAAGGGTGGCAGGAAGGGTAGCGGTAATTTAAGAACTTGTGGCACTGATAGCAAGGAGCATTCTCAATTTTTTCATTCTGGATGGTGCCATCTCTTCACTCCTCCAAAGCTAGGAAGTTGCATTCAGATAAGCATAAGATAAGGTTCTACATATGGATCCTTTCCAAAATGCTCAAAAGTTTTCTTTCAGTTCTCATCAGTGTGCTGCAGTAACTTCTCTTGTCTCGAAACTCCTTTTTATTCTCACCATTAGGAAAAGTTTTATTCTGCTTTCTTAACATCTCCCAATATATGTTTACTTTGTAATGTTTAAAACAAATATTTTGAAACATTTAGTTGTTCCTTCAAAATTTCAACAAACTGTTGTTAAATATTGTGTAAATGAATACCTATAAGAAATATTACGTAATGAATCTTTGAATTGAATGAGTAAAAAGCCTCAGACTCGAGACAAATAAAGGGAAAAATATTTATTTTTTCTAATAATGTCCTAATTTTTGTTTCAGGAGTTGAAAGGTGGTCGGTCATTCCAGAAGCTGGGCTTCACAGATCTGAATCTGGCAGAATTCGCTGGTGCCGGCAAGACAACTCGTCGTTGTCTTCTGGAAGGCTACGATACTCGTCATCGCCAAGATAATTCAATGTTGCGACTTGCCATAGGGATGAATATGCTGTCAGGAGATATCCTGTTTAAAGTGTAAGTAATTTCATTTTTCTCTTATCTTTTCAAATCTAGAATGTTAGAATGTAGTTATAGAATTGATATATAAAACTAGTGGCCAGCAGCAACAAAAATGCTGCTGAACAAAATCGTTTTCCAAAAAATAGTACACACACTACTCAAGGATAACAAATAAAATACCCCAAAATAACACTGCAATAAAGTAAATATTTTAACAAAAACGGACTTTAAGCTAACATAAGTTTTCTTTGTATATAACTGGTGGACTCGGCAATGCATCGCTATTGCAGTGTAGTACACTTCACACACTACTGGTCACGTGATTGTTTACACCTTATTACATTACGCTGTGAAAAATTTCAAATAGATGAAAGACCTCGCAAGTATAATTTTTTTTAAGACCTGGTTTCGTCATGGTCTCAAGTTCAAGTTATTGTTATTGTTCAAGTTATTGTTATTGTTCAAGTTATTGTTATTGTTCAAGTTATTGTTATTGTTCAAGTTATTGTTATTGTTCAAGTTATTGTTATTGTTCAAGTTATTGTTATTGTTCAAGTTATTGTTATTGTTCAAGTTATTGTTATTGTTCAAGTTATTGTTATTGTTCAAGTTATTGTTATCGTGTTAAGTTATTGTTCAAGTTATTGTTATCGGTCAAGTTATTGTTATCAAGTTATTGTTATTGTTCAAGTTATTGTTATTGTTCAAGTTATTGTTATTGTTCAAGTTATTGTTATTGTTCAAGTTATTGTTATTGGTCAAGTTATTGTTATTGTTCAAGTTATTGTTATCGTTCAAGTTATTGTTATCGGTCAAGTTATTGTTATCGGTCAAGTTATTGTTATCGGTCAAGTTATTGTTATCGGTCAAGTTATTGTTATCGGTCAAGTTATTGTTATCGGTCAAGTTATTGTTATCGGTCAAGTTATTGTTATCGGTCAAGTTATTGTTATCGGTCAAGTTATTGTTATCGGTCAAGTTATTGTTATCGGTCAAGTTATTGTTATCAAGTTATTGTTATCGGTCAAGTTATTGTTATCGGTCAAGTTATTGTTATCGGTCAAGTTATTGTTATCGGTCAAGTTATTGTTATCGGTCAAGTTATTGTTATCGGTCAAGTTATTGTTATCGGTCAAGTTATTGTTATCGGTCAAGTTATTGTTATCGGTCAAGTTAGTCATTACATCGATTTTTAGGGCATGCGTTCGCTACGACACTGTCTTGGAGAAATTTGATTTATTTGTCCGAGATTCGTGTAATAATTCCGACTGATATTTCACAATCGCAGGGGCAGAATACTTGTAGGCAGTGAAGTCGCGCTTAATCCTTGACTGTGCGACGGGTTGCGTAAAGTTCAGGGGCGCTTGAGTCGTCCTAAGGAATAAATCATGGAAGACTCATATGTCCGATTTAATTCAAACCACACTTAAACGCTCCCATTACTAAAAATAAGTGTGAAAATTTCAGCGAAATTGGTCGAGAAGTTTTGTGTATACATGTGACATACACTCCACATATTTGCATGCATACACTGCATGCATTTCCTGTTGCAGAAGATATTTCCAATGCGATTACCTCTGCAATAAGGTGATAGGCGACAAGTAAATATCATACCTGAACCTGGGTCTCCTGGTTCATGCTCTTATTTGTTTATTTATTTTATGTCATAAACTGTGTGATTTGCTATGGGGAGAAGTGAATTCTGTGCACGTTTTCAAAATTCTGTGATCCCTATCCTAAGCCATATGCTACTTGAATTTTGAATACAGAAAGAAAATGAGCATTTTTTGCAAGATTGTTAACAAAATTTTTGCTCCGATATAATAAAATCTATTTTCAAGGGTAAATCAGCAATAAATCTGGGCTCTTATCCCTCATCATATCCTTCGTCAAGAATAATACTTCCTGCTGTGACAACATGGAGAACAATAATTTGATTAACTATATTTCCCACTGAATTCTAGAAGACGTGCACAGATTGTGAAGTTACATTTATGTCCAGAAGCAAAACAAGGGGCCATCTCAGTATTTGCTCAAAGGGTCGGGGAAACTGGACGAAAAACCTGATTGAGATAGGGGTCATTGACCCAGAGGTTGCAGGTCGTTTACATTTATCCAATCCAAATGGTTAATAATACATTAAATATCACTGTTCAAATTAATGTTACATTCCTTCCTTGCAATGCTCAGTTAGAGTCTCTAATTGCATAGAAACCGTTGTGCAGCAGAAACTATTTCACTTGGGATTTAAACTTGTCTATCGAATTTAATCGTTTAATGTCATATGGCAAAGTGTAAAATAATGTACATGTATTGTATGTGAATTTTTTGTAAAGAGCTGTTGATACTGCCACCTAATGAATATGATTACTACGTTGAGTGTTACAGTTATTGACATCAGCATTTTCTGAAAATACATTCCTGTCCTTAAGCACGTCATTTTTGACAAAAAACACTGATTCGCAAATCAACAGACATAGGTAATGGTAAAATTCCTAGATAAATAAAGAGAGACTTACAAGAATCATGTGGGTGGAATTTGGTTATTATTCATACAATTCTTTTTTGTAATCAAAATGTCTGGGAGCTACAAGATGTATTTCCCTAGAATATTATGCCGTATCTCAGACTGGAATGAACATTCGCAAAATATATACATAACGACCAGCTTGGTTCCTCTAACCACTAAGCTATCGTGACAAACCAATTCTTTGAATTGTTTCAAGGCCTGAGAATTGCCCATTGTATGATTTAATTGTCACCTATCTCCTTATTGCAGAGGTAAATGCATCGGAAATATCTTCAGCAACAGTAAATGCATCCAAGATGTTCCTTAGTAATCAATTTATTTTAATAATTCAATTTGTTCCAAGAATTCTTACTTTGCTCTTTATAAATGAAGAAAATGAAACAAGTTGCTGTTCTATATTAATGCAACATGTAAATGGCAAATGTGTAAATGGCAGGCGACCTCTTCCTTTGAGCCTTGCAGTTAAAAGACATCAGCCAAGTCGTAAGCAGTGAGAATTCAGTAGGCTTGATATGGGAATAGCGGTATAAAACAATTAAATATTTGCATTTATCACTAAAAATCGAAACTCGTTTCTGTATAGGGCCAGGGGCTGCATGGTTTTCTTTCAATTTCTGCACATATTGGAAATTAGTAATAAAGTGTTTATTAAAAGTGCTTGAAGTCAACTTTGTGGAACAGAACAGTAATTGAACCCGAGTTACTTCTTGCCCATAAAAGTTCTTCTAGTATGTGTCTATAAAATGTCTGTCACTTCTTATATATTAGTTGAACCTATTTAATTCTTAATGTTTAGATTTTAAAGATATTTTTATTGAACGGTAGAAACATTTTTCCTTGGAAAGTTCCATGAAGATAATTGAAAGCCACTTCTAATATTTTTTATGCATTCCTTATTTTTACTTCATGATATACCTTACAGGTGTTAGTGTCACATTCATTTCATGTAAGAAAAAAGTTTTTATTTCAATTATTTTTGTTTGGGAGGATAGGTTTATATTGCTTTTTTAACATGAATTTATGATGTGAAGAAAGTGCGATGTTTAATTTTGGCTATGAATTAGATATGTCTTTTATGAAAATGGTAATTAATCAATAATGCTCCCAAAACACAGTGATTTTTATAATTGTATTATTAATTTAACATGAATTGGTAACTGTCAACAATGCCTGATTGCTAATAATGCTTATGAATCGGAAATTTCTCTACTATAGATTTCTTTTTTGTGATTTATGTGAGAAATAACCCTTTTTTTCCCCTTCTCTTTCAGTCCTTCTCCATCACTAAAGCACAAAACAGTTGCACCAGCCTCAGACGAAACAACAGAACGCAGAGATGACTTCTCGAGTGGTTCGCTGGCTGGTTCGATAGCAAGTGGAAGTTCAGGATTTGGGTCACTACCAAAGAAGCGCCCTCCTCTTTTTTCTTCAGGTAGAACTTCCATTTTAAATAATATAAGCGTCACTCTTGTGTTCTCTTTTTCATGTTTATTCTTTCTTTAAAGAAAATTGTTTGTTTGTTGGAGAGATGAATTAAACCAAAATTATTAGTGGTTCAATATTACCTTTTTGTTAATAAGCACATATTATCTATGAGTTGTTGATTTTTAGGGCCATTTGAAACATCAGTTACAGTTTCATCCTCAAAATTAAGAATCCATAAAACAGTATTAAAGTTTATTAAATGTTTTAACTTCAGTTTAACGCATTAACTGCCAAATTAATTTTGTGTGCATTGCACCCGCCCACTGTAATTTTGGGGATTTTGTCATCTATTAAAGAAATAAAATTAGCAAATTATAGTACACAATATCGCACAACAATGAAAAAGTTCTGAGGTCCTTCATTGGGAACAATGGCAGTTAATTGATTAATGTGATTTTTTAACTGCATTCGTAATACTACTTGTTTTAGTTCCTCCTAGAGGTCTTCAAATTACTTAAAGTTGGCTTACAATAATAGTTTCTTGCTGATATTTTCAATGAACTGCTTGTTCTGATTCTGTTCATTTAATAATTTTTTTAAAACAAAATTCTTACTGAAACTTGAAGATACCTGCCTCCATGATGATCAATGAAATGTGGATTTGTTGAAGTTAATAAAAGCAAATGAAAGGAGAAAATAAATTTTAAATTTTGTACTTTTCTTTCCAGATCTTGTGTCTGGTCCTGGACTTGGACTAACGGACACAGGGGAGTTGGCCACTACAAGTGGAAATGTAGTTGTTGGTTTGGCAATTGAAGGTCACCAACCTGGTTTGGGGACAGATGGGGATGAAGCTCATGAACTTGGTCATAGTCGTAACTCCAGCAATACCAGTCAGATGAGTCGAGCATCAGGATATAGCTCACTGAATAGCCAATCGCAGCACAGTAGGCAAAGTTCATCTGGAGATTCAGGACATATACGGTGAGTTTCATTTTTTTGTGTGTTTAGCTGTAAATTTTAGTGCTTGATTCGAGTACATATTAATTACTAGTGGCTAGCAGTATTACTCGTTCTGTAGTGATGTCAAGAGTGATTCTGTAATTAGAATAAAGAGTGATTGCTCTGTATAACATTCTGAGAGCTTTTAGGGAGTGCTGTATAGAAGCTTCTTGTAGCAAAAATATTGGATGTTTCATTGAAAATGATTCTGTATGTGTAAAGCTTTGCTATTATGAAACAATGCTGTTGTAATAAATTGTTTTTATTTCATGTGGAGTATCAGCAAGAAAGATTTTTATCTATTGTAAACTAATTTTAAATAAACATATCGTACATTACTTTGTCTCCTCTTGATCCTTCTCCTTGTGACTAAAATGTACTATGTTAGTTCTTAGGAGAAATTCTGGAAAGATATTTATCAGTTCGTGTAGAGAAGTATTGTTTTTGTTTCAGAGAGAATCTTGTATTTATTGGTTTGTGTTCTCGACTAACAATTCTTTCATAGCTTTTGTGACTTACATCAACACATGAATGCAAAATGCATTCATCCTTCTTCATCCTTCATCATTATTGGAAAGAGAAGCGTTCTCTTTTCTTTTCAATATAAAAATGACATATTGAATATTCTATCTTGACGGATGTCCCAAATTCAACACTTTCACTGAAATTCAATGAAATTTTCTTTGAATTTCAATAAAACAGGTTAAGACCATTTGAAAAACATGGCCATTTGTTAATAGAGCAACATATAACCATTAGGTGTACAAAAGTATTTTGTACTATGAATTGGAATATTATTTTGTTGAACCAGAAGATAGAAAAGAAGATAATATTTTCAAAGAGCCATAAAAGTATATATTTATTTGAAGTAGAAATCATATTTTCTTACATTTAGAATTATTGTGTTCTATAAAATAAAAATTCTAGGTATTGTAGTTCTTTGTTTTACTTCATGATTCTTCTTTATTCATTACACATAATACAGTTTGAATTCTATATATGATTCGTAATTTTTTTATGGTAGCACTGTGGTCATAGTACAAAATCTTCTAGAATTGTATATAACAGGTTATATTTACAGCTCAATATAAAAATCTTCTTCTTTAGGATGAAGGTTTCAGAGAAAAGATATTTCAAATTCCTCGAACACTAATGTGTACTTGTTAATTTCTTATCAAGGTGTGCTTGTTCTAGGTCCATTTTTATTCATAAAAAGCTGTAAATTATTGTTTTGTGCATTTAGTAGCTTTAGCAATTTATACTGTGAATCATTTTAATTGATAGTTTTTGAAAAAATTCAGTGGACCATAGTACATATAAGTACTTGTATTCTTGTTCAACTGGGAGAACATCAAATTGTTATTATGTTGTCATTTTGAAATCTCTTGATGTATGTTTTTAAATTTGTGACATTTCTTTTTCTTGCCTCTCATGAGTTCTCTGGTGAGTTAGTTAGTTAGTTAAAAATGGAATAAAATGCCATCAATGCTCTTTTGAGTGAGAGAACTTCATTTCAATCAAAAAAAGTGATTTTAATGCCTGACTGTTCACAAAAAAGAATGTGACAATAAAACGTTCATTACTTTCATGCAGTTTTACTTCTGCAATAAGTACATATAGGATTATTAGACTACGTTTCAAAATCATAATTAATGCATGTTCTATGTAATAATCATAAATGCTTTCATTAATTCCATTTATTTGTGGTAGAATGTATTGAATTTTATTGATTTTAAATAACAATTTTGTGTTAACACCACAATCAGCTAATATGTGTGACTGATGTTTTTATGTTGTACATCTTTAAATCTACTGCACCTGACAATTAAAAAAAGATGGTGTTCTTCCAGATTGCTCTAGATCAGATTGTAACTTAGAACCACTTAGTTAGATGTGTTTACTCCCTTTATATTATGTAATTTTGAAAAATTATTTGCTGTATATGGTCGTACAATTTACCAACCATATGCATCTTGTTGCATTGTAAGAACTGGGTTTAATAACATTGCAAACTGGGTTCCTAGAGTACTAAAATTTCATGGCTTATGTTCTTTTAAATAGTAGTGTGACCTGAATGCCACAAGGTGAAAGTGCTTGCTGTAGATCAGCAACTTGAGGAATTATCTTAAACTAATTTACTGAATGAGGTGACAATAAGGTAAATGCACAAAACAGAATTTTTTAATTTTTAATTTTGAGTCTAAAGGTGGTAAAGGCCAAATTTTACAAAATTTACTGTAGTTAATTTTTATTAAATCCCAAATAACATCAACTCTGAACATTTTCTAGATGATGAGTGTAACTTGCAATGCTTCTATAATTATTTTTTTTCACCCTAAAATATGAAATGGGAATTAAATTTCTATGACCTGATTGAGCAATAATAAAATAATAATGTATTTTGTGGGTGCATTTGATCTTGTTACCCTCACGCAGTGGTTTCTTCCCTGGGGAATGAACCCATCTGATCTTACTGCCTGTCAATGTGTGTGCATGAACCTGCTTTGTGTAGGTCCCCATCGTGGCCAGTGTGGGCTCCACGGCTGTTGCCCTTGCCTTCCTCTGCAACTCCCTCTCCCGTTACTCGCCACCGCAGCCAGGTCCCCTCAGCAACACCTGTTTCGACAGCAGCTTCCACACGCCCCCCTGCAGGGATGCTCTTGTCTCCTACAGCCTGCGCGTTGCGTTGCCTCCCTCCTTGGGCCTCCCCTCGAGCCGCGCCCCGTGCCTTTTCCTCCCCTGGCATGCTCAGCCCAGCCGTGGCCAGTTCATCGCCCATCCATGCCGAGGCCTATATCAGCTGTCATGACACAAGAAGGTAGGCACAAGCGGGAGCTCTTTTATTACATCACTGAATCTTCAGTCGTAGTTGTTATGCCCCTCATTCATTTTGAAAATACAAAAGATAAAAGAAAAGAAAAGAACGGTAGGCAAGTGTCAAATGAAATCGATATTTCAAATGCACTTCAGGCTGGACTTGGAACTGGTTTATGAACTGGAAAGTAGACCCACAGTTAACTTAAAGGGTTACCTTGTAGAAATATTCCACTGGCCATAAGTTCAGGTAATTTGTGGGTTTTGTAACTCTTGCATGAGAATAGGCATTTGGTTAGTATCCTCAAGGAACTTTTCCGGGGAGAGCAGATGACTTTCCAGGTATGATGGAACAATTCTGGAAATCTAATGGAAAGGTAAGGGTGAATACTCTTCTTACATGTGTCTTTTCAGGGCAGCTTTGTTCTTGCTGTTTAATTAATGTTCTGGTGGTTGGGCTTAATTTTTTTCAGCTTCTTTTTGTTTTTCAGCACTTCTTGGAAAGGAGTTGCATTATGCTGCTGGCTAGCTTAATGTTTCTCTATTTTCATTTGTGCTTTTATGTTTGTGATGTGTGGGTGTGAAGTATTTGATCAAGAAGAAAACTGAGATATAACATTATATCATTAATGGTTTTTGACCCTGTTAAGAATAATTCATTATTTTTGGCCCATTTTGATGTACTTTCTTCTAAATTTTTAAATACATCCTCATTTATAAGAATACTTAGAAAAAATGATTCATCACGATTGTCTTCAAATATGTAAAATTGAGAAACCTTTGTTTCCATGAATCCATAGCTACATAACCATTTTAACTTTATATATGTATGTTCGTACATCTGATGAAACATGTTCAGTTTTATCAATAATTTTAATTCTCTTTTGACTGATCCAGAGTTAAAATCAATACTTCATTCTTCTGATTATTTTTTCTTTTTGGATGTTACATTTCAATCTTATCTTAACTGTTTTATAATTCATGGTTTTTATGAATTTCTTTGACTTCTTCACTGATGCTGTCCTTTCTAGCTCTTAGCCTTCACTCATTACTTAGTCTATTGATAAAGTTTATTCTTTATCTTCATCTCTTGCTCTTTACTCTTCTTTCTGAAGAAAGTTGAGGAATAAGTTAATATAATGCTGAAAAAGTTTATGTATCTTTGTGATTATTTGTTTGTTTTTTCTAATTGCAAATTTTTGCCAACTCATAAGGAACACACAACTATTTGCAGCTTAGAGCATTCAGTATTTACAAATTTTATGAAGATTAAATTGCTTTGAGAAAAGAATGAAGATTTTAATTTTTGACAATAGTTCTGCAAAAGTATTTCATCTAAAGGAGCTGATTATTGCACCCACAGAGAAAAGAAATACTGTAGAACCCCATTATTAGATAATTCACTTGTAAGAGTGAATATAGTTGGTCTGAGTCTCACTGTATAAATTATAGACCTTTCTTTCTTCATGCAAGAGAAGTTTCATGCCAATAGAAGGCAGCGGACAGTTCACAGAAATATCCTTCCAGCAATAACCCTCCTCTTACATGAAACATGAAAATCTTATTTCCGTTTTGTTTTGCGGAGGGCACTGTGATGTGCGGTGTTGTCAAGAGCTTGTTCATGGTATTGTCCTGATTGTGTTCAGGCATGCAAAATCAGTTGAAGCTGTGCAATACTTGACAAGGTGTAAGGTTCACCATCTTAACACGTACTTTGTTGAGAAATTTTTACCATCTTGATTATATTGATAAAAGGGAAAACATTGCTCAGTTTATGCGGAAAATAGCATCTCAATAGAGAGATTATTTGTTTGAAAATTTCAATCGTGATGGCTCCAAAAAGAAAGTTCAATATCAATATCGAAAAACTTGAGATTATCCATCAAATCAAGTCAAAATATAAGAAACTTTTGTGAAGATTTAATGAACTTGTATTAGCATTTCCCACTTGTAAGAGCTTCTGGCTTTAAGAGACAACAATCTTGAATCTCCAGATTTCTCATGTAATGAGGTTAGTCTACATTTTCAAAAAATAAATGTTTTAAAAAACCCTCTAATTTGTCAATTTAATGTGCATTTCCCCATATGACTGTTATAATGGGGTTATACTGTTTATAAAAAAAAATTATTACATAAATTGGGGGGGGGATTGTCAATTTATTGTGCATTTCACATAGAAGCAAGGGATTCAATGTATTTTACCTTTAAGTTAATGTTGCTCTGTGTTTATGTATAGTATGTTCTCTCAATTTTACACATTTATTCAAAGTGCAAGTTCAAGTATATAAATATTTGGTAAATGTTTCAAATTTGTCACATCCTGCTAAATTTCTTGTGAATTGTTCTTGTTGCACCAGTGCACAATGTACATTATTGTGTGTTTGTCTCTCCTCTTCGACAGGAAGATTTTCTGTTGATGTGAATTAGGGCTGAAGGCGAGCACTGCAAGGGGGATTCTTAGTCCCTACCCTACCCTATGTTCTTTCTCTTATGCTTTCTGTAAATTGGTGGCAGTGGGTTGGAATGAATGGGCAGCTTCTTGAATGATGGGGCAAGCTTGGCGGACTTACAGGTCCCAACACCACCACCGAAAGCTGTTCGAGAGCAACTCGAAGCTGCCAACTGTAGCAACGAGTCCCGATGACCAACCTGAGGAGAGCGACTTGCTGTCATTGCCACCACCGCCCCCTGTGGCAACCATTCAGCGACGCAGCAGCACAGTGTCAGTGCAGTGTTGTGTCAGAGGCCTTGCTGCTAATGCTTTGTCTTTGTTTGGTGCTGCTATGCAGGGCTTGCTCTACTACATTCTGCTCTTGTATTAGTAAATTATAAATTTATTGCAACTGTAATATGTTGATTTTGAACTGATCTAAGAGAGCACTTACTTTTTGAAAGTATAAACAATTGCTACTTGTATTCATCTGTAAAATAATATAAGGAAATTCCAAAAATCAACAAAGGAATAAAAAATAATTTAATTACGTATTTTAAATAAATGATGTGACATTGTTTTATTATAGACTTCATAATGGTGTTCCCTAAGCAGATCTTATTTTCTTTGCTAATTTCTAGAGCCAGCCCTGCTCCCATGTGTTGCTAGAGCTACTGATGCATGTTTGATTGTATATTCTTAGCTTGTGGCTCACATCTCTACTACAGAGGCCTAACTTTTAGTTTTATTCTTAAAAATTAATAAGGGCAATTTAAGAAAAGGCCTCTCTCTTACGTATGTATAATTGTTATGTATAAACATTTATTATATTAAAGAACCATATTTTTCAATTTGTGAAGTAATTCCATTTTTTTTAAACAATTGCAAACATATCAGTAATGAATGAATTGAAATAAGGCTTTAAATTGTGGAAGCAATGATATTTTTTTTTCTTTCTGTTGATAAATGTAATTTTATGAGCAGTGAAATATTAAGTGATTGTTGTCATTTAAACATTCTATTGACATAATAATATGTCTAATGTCTCAGCTGCACAATACTCTTAAACTCTAAAATAATTGCTTATTAGTACCGATGGATTGTGAGTTATTAATGACTTGAATCTTGAAATTACATAGAACAATATTTTCCTTTATTGTTATTAGTTTTTATTTAAGAGACCTGAATCCTTCAATCTGCCTGTAACTGTTACACAATGAGAGATTATGGCACAGATGATTCTGTTCCTCATTTGTCTTTCACTGTACAATTGTTGCATGTAGTTTTTGTCATTGCAGAGCATGTTTATTTGTTGAACGCTTTCATCTTATTTGCTTGTTATTGACCTATTACAATTTATTACATTTTGTAAGATACTCTATGAAAGGATGTACGTGTATATTACTGTAGCATGATTTCTTCATTATGTCCAATGTCCAGCCATGTTATTCTGTATCAATAATTCTAGTTATAAAAATCATTGCACTTGAATAGATGCATGGACATTCGAGGGAAGATGGATATCCTGTTTGAGTTACACCTCAAGTATGACCATTACATATCACTGTTATTAATTTGTAATGCTCTTTTATGCATTGCCAGGCCTTCAGATTTGTAGATATGTGTATGTATTAAACATAGAGATTGTAAATGTTAACTTAATGTTATTAAAACTAAGTGTAAATAAAAACTGTTTTAATTTGGTTTATTTTATTTTATGGGCACACAAATTTCAGGCTGAAACGTATTTTTAAATATTGACAAAAATTAGAATTTTTTTTCAATTATGTCTCTGGTATATGTTGGTAGTTGCTTTGCTGAAATATTGATGCATGTTGATCTTATGTTGTCTAGTGTAGACTTATGACTCCTGAAATTTGTGTTGTCATTTAAAAGTTATTCAGTAATAATTTAATATAATATTGACAGATCTATTAATTTAAAATTGCTTTCAGCATCTTTTAATATTATGGTTCACTGGATGCTATTCATAGAAGCTTTTGGTCCAAGCATTCATTATGAAAATGGAATTTCATCTCCAACTTGCACATTTTTGTCTTTTTCTGCAGGAATCCAAGTTCTGGTTCTGGTTTGAGTGAAACAGGCTCATTAGATCGAGCCAAAGCAGCATTGGAGCGACGGAAGAAAGCTGTTGTTGGGGGGGATGATGGAACAACAGGAGGAGGTGGTCGCGTAGAAGTAACTCGACCAAATCCTGACAGTCTAATAGATGAACTTCTCCGTGCTACCAATTTAGAACAACCTGATGATTTAGCAGAAAGTAAGAATTAAATATATTGCTATACTCGTGAAGTGTAGTAGATGAGAGAAATAATCTAGGTTGTCATCTTTACCAACACTATTGTTATTAATCTGCTGAGTGGCTTTCAATGGCTTTGCCATCTTTATTGAATCTCCAGTATGAAACAAGAGTTAAATGTACCGATACATTTTATTCTTGACTTGCACCCTGCAGATTTAATGATGATGATGATGATGATTACAATGACGATGGTGACAACTAAGCCACTGAAAGGTCCCCTTCAAAGTAATAATAAAAATGTTGAAAAACAACTGCAGTTAGGAATTTAAAGTCTTTAATATAACTTTTCAGTGTTTATATCATGCAAAATTGAATGTATTGTATCAATTCAATTATTAATTTTTGATTGTTTGATAAAATGTGTATTCATTTCTCTTACTTTTTTCAGCTTCCGGCCTAAAATTATTTATTGCCAAAGATGGCACTACTACGTTAGGAAGTCATGAAGTGAAGAGTCAGTTAGGTGCAGGTCTACTGAAGCAAGTGGTCATGGATTCAGATAACAGGTAACATCCACATCACCTGCATCTCCTGTCGTGTGCTGGGCTGATCTCGAATGATTGGCAGGGAATGCTCAGAGAACTTGGAAAAGACTTAATATAGCTGTGTGATGCTGGCACCAATGACACAAGTTCTGCTTCGAGTTAAATGATTAGTGACTGATGCAGAATGGTTCTGAGGCCATTTCTTCTGTTCCAAGCGTTTTGTAGCAGTTTTTGTAAAAATGTGTTTAGTGAGTTTTAATGTGTACAGAATTTGATATATGTACTTGTTTTTGTTTTCTCTCTGTAGAAGTGACTCAGATAATGAGGGTGTTTACAATAAGAATGAGCCAATTGAGCAGTTTGTGCTAGCTTAATGCATTTCCCATTAATTGTAAGCCCAATGAACAAATATCAAGATCATTAAGTTGATTAGACTCTCTCCTAAGTTTTGTATTCTGGTTTTTTCATGTTGCACTACATTGTATCTTCCCTTTGGCACTTGTTAAAAAAATGTACCTTTCTATATCATTAGGAAGAAAGTATCTCCCTTCCTGAGAACTTAGTTATCCTCTTATTGAATTGTAACTTTTAATTGAATGCAGCTATTTTTGAATTTCCTTTACTTATTATGGAGTAAATGTATTTAATAATTTGAAGGGAAGAGGAACCCAATGAGCAAAACAGAAATGCTATTTTTGACATATAGTTTATAATAACTGAAGAATCAATTGAGATTATTTTATTAAAACTATATATGCTTTATATTATATTTCAGATCTGAATTTACAAAAATAACATTGGCTATCATTCTAAAATACACATTTTTGTACTAAGATAGCTTCTCTACAACAAGTGGAACCTCTGGTTTTCTTGCTGCTTTAGGCTAGTGTGTTTGTTAACTGAGAATATGTATGTTGGAACAATAATTTTGTTGTTGAACAAATTTAAATGGTATTTCCTGTAGAAATATATTTTGACTCCTCCTTTTGTTTCAATTTGTATACAAGATTGATATTTTTGCTGCTATAAGACATATTATTTATCACTTCTGCAATGTTCTTTTGTCTGAAATTACCAAACATAGCTTATGCCAAAAAATCTACGGGTTTTTATTTTCTTGTATCCCTTTTTTCATCCATTAGTGATACATTTCATCTTTGTGGTCAGATCCTTAGTACTGCAAAGTAGCATAAACTATGCAGTGTAGCAGTATTACAGTTGACAAATGGACGTACATTCCATTATGGATCAGTCTGCAAATCACTTGGGCTGTTAGTTAACCTGATCAGTAATTATGAACACAATTGAGAGTTGCAGTATGATTTATAATCTTCCTTGAAGTAGAATATTTCTAATGCAACTCTAATTTGCCAATATTATATTCTTTTATTATTATTTTTTTTTTATTCTTCTGCTGTTACTGCACAAGTTTGAAAATTGTGATATTCATGCTTGAGAGTATGAAAAATTACATGGAATTGATATAAAGCACATGGAATGCCAAAGGGTCGATAAATATACATAACGGAAAGGGAACCCAAAAGATCTTGGGCAAATACTTTCTGCTTGAAGACCTGTGCAGGGCTCCATAAACTGTTCCTTTTATTCCACTTTCCATTATGAGATTTGTGTATATATATAACAATGGACATAATGAAATAAATAATTTAAAAATATTGATATTCATAAATATTGCTGTCTGTTTGCTTTTGAGATTCATTCAAGAAATAGTTCCCATTTTATTTCAGGATCCTAATAAAGAAGTCTGAGCGATTCATTTTTTCCTTACTTTCTTTATATCATCATTAATCAATTGAAGAGAACTATGCTGAAATATATTACATAAGTAATAAAGTACAAATAAGAACTGTGTGTTAAGAAGACTTATTTAAAAACATAACACAGTATCTATTGAAGAGATTTGTGGAGAATACGATACTGAAATCCAATTTTTACCTCGTACATATAGGAACTAATACAATTCACACTTGATCTTCAAACATTGTAAATGTTCAGTACATCTAGCAATCCTGAATTGATATAATTTCTGAAAAACTTTATAATGTAAATCGATTATTGTAGAAAAAGAAGAAAAAGAAAATAGTACACAGCAGTCCACTTTCCTCCATATTTTCTCCTTTTAGACTGAGTATTTCACTTTTAAACACAAAACGAGTCTCATTGCTATGATGTAGATGTCTCTTCCCTTCTGTTCATAGCTTGGAGGAGGATAAGAGCCATCTGGGGAGTTGAACGTCTTCGATATTCTTCTTGAGCCAAATCCAGTGGTGTTTGGCCTAGCTGCGTACGTGCATGCAGATCACACTGGTCAATATCCAATAACAGCTGAAAAAGAAATCAAAATTACATAATGAAATGACATTGTAAAAGAAACATGCTTCTATTATTTTAGATCAAAACTGCTACAATAAAAAACATTTTTAATTGCCATTTTTTAATATTTGACGCAAATTATTATGAAAATATGTACTCGATTACTTCGGTAGGTCCAATCTCTGGTAAAATAATAAATATGCTGACTTAGTGACCACTGTTAACTTACTATTCTGCTTCCCATACACAAACTGTCTACTGTACTCCCTAAAAGCACACAAGAGCTGCTGCATTGCTAGATATTTTAATTTAACATGAAGTAGAGACTTAGTATGCATAGGATGAAATTTTTAAACATATTTGCAAAGAGCAAGACGCCTATCACTGTTCAAAACTTGTTAAAGACGTGTAGATATATAGATTATATTCAAAATTAAATGGGTGCATTTGTGTCTTCATCAGGCACATCCCAATATTAAACAAAACGAATTTGAATTTGTAAGTTAATAAAATCAAAATGCAGAGTATTGCCTTCAAATCATATACGTCGAACAATCCAAATTGGACCATTTTTGTACTAATCAACTTTAATAATCTGTTATTATAAAATCACTTGTAGTTCAGAAATGTCACTGTAGAAATTGAAGTTGTTGATACATCAGTATATTAAAAAAAAATTCTATTTGTGTTTTTTAGTGCTTTTTTAGTGCTTTAGTGCTTGTAATTTGTGAATTAAGAATTATATTGTATAAAATATTATGTTAAGATTTCATAAATTGAATTACTGAAAATGGTATGTACATGGATGTCTTTGTACTGAAGATGATCATTGAAAGGTGAAAAGGGTTACATATATACATACACATATAAAAGTATTATTGCATATTACACATGAACATTCAACACAACATAGTACAAGTACATACACGCATACATACATTCTTAGATATTACGCAAGCTTAGTGTGATGTCTCCAATGGTTTAAACACTTTTAAAAGTATTTTCATATTTATTAATTTGAGGTTTCGTAATTAGATTAGTAGTAAGTGACAAATAGAAGCATGTAGGCTCCTCAATTACTGTTTATAAGACAGGGGCAGGGCTTAGCCCACTCAAGTGGTCATTTTCTTGGTCTTGCCCCTGGATGTCACAGCAGTGGCAGGCAAGAGAGGTAACTGAGCAGAAATGTTGCTGATAGCTCAATAAGTAAACAAGATGGGGTAGCATTTTTATATCAGAATGGTTTCTTTGATGCCAAGCATAATTCAATCGTAGAATAAGCCTGCACGTAAAGGAAACATAAACTATGTTTAAAAGTTCTTATTAAATAATATGTAAGGGAATTTGTAGTAACAATTTGTCATAAAATGACGTTTTCATTATGAGTTAATTGGCATTTGGAACAACAGAGTGTTGAGAAGTTGAGAAAATTTCAAATAGTGAACGGAGACCATCCTGTGGTTTGAATTTATTCCCCTCGGAGACTAAAAAAGTTGTTTGCAAATGTAAATGGTCCAACACATTGATACGAGGGTTTCAATAGATTGAAACAAACCTAGAAAGTGCGTGTGGGAAATTTCTATAAACTCAATAGAATCAATCTTTTAACTTTTACACCTGAAGTCAAGTAATTCTAATGAAAATCTGCAGGTACTGTATCAATGTCTTCTGAACAGAGCTGTTAGATGGTCCCTTTTTTCTGTAGAAGTTCTGCAAAGTTCTGTAGAAGTCTCTTTTTTTAAATAAGTCCCTATTTTTGCAAAAGTCTATTTTTGATTTATTTATAATATTAAAGTAATAAACAGTAAAAACTATGTGACACATGGGGACAAAATGTCTAACTTCACAGCCTTTAAAAATGTTTAAAAATAAAACCAACTAATCTAGATTTTACCCCACATAACTCGTATATGATTTCATTAAATATATTGAACCAATTGGCGAGAGGCCAGAAAGTCTTCTACAATATGCTGTTGCATGAAGCAATCGTTTCAAATGAGGGGGTGTTTATACTAAATAATTGTATGTATCCTTTAAAAATATATGCTAATTACGAGGCTTCTGAAGTTTTCTTTAGTAGTAATTTGCATTAGAAGTACTGACGGAATACATTACTATACTGTGCATAGACTGGAATCATGTTCTACATAACTTCGTATGGTACCAATGCATTAAAGCATGTTTAGCTTTAACTATTTAAGCTTCTATCCCCATATAAAGTCATTTCCCTAAAAGTTCATAAACTCTACAGAAAATGTTCTAGGGAAAATTTCAATCAAAGGACTTGTTTATTTTTTATGGTTTTGGTTTGGAATTGTGTGTTTGAGAAAAATCTACCTATTTTCATTTGTTCTGGATATTTCTGTGCCATATTAGTTTAATCGAGATTGGTTTTCAGAATTTTGTAGAGGATCAACAACTACAGAATATTGCTGACACAGTTATTCGAGTTCTTTTTTTTTAAATTTCATTTGCACGTTTTTAAAACTAGCATTTTTGGTTCTCTTATTGTTGAAAATTTTTGGCTTTACAAATCATTTTAATGCATTAAACCATGCAATACATCTGTAATGTAAATATTAACTAATCATATTATGTTTAATGCAAATGGCCATTATGTCATATAATTCGGTTATTTTACATCTTTGCATATACGTTTGGAAAAAAAGAAATTACAGTCTATTTCGAGATAACCTTGTATATGCATTTGTGGAAAATTGTCAGGATTTGAATAAAAATTACTTGAAAAAACAAACAAACAATATTTGAAAAGAAATATTACATACAGTAATTTAAAGGGCTAATATTGATAACTATATTTCATTAAGGAAAATATTTGTAACTTTATTAATGAAGGTGTAAGGAGAATTCAAAAAAAGTTACTTTTGAAAAATGTTTAAATTAGCAATTTTTGAAAATATTAATTTAATTAATGAAAATTGATGGATCAATGACATTGAGGTTTTAATGATCTCTGCTATTTTTATAAGAGCACTTTTATCTATTTGAGTAAAAGATAAAATTATTTTAAAGAAAAAAATTTGGAACCATTTTTCAGAAAATTTCGAAATTACTCTAGGGTCTGTAAGTAAAACACCCCCAAAAAATGTAATGATCCATTTCAAATTTGCATGGCCTTGAGTAGGGCCAGATTTATCTAGGAATTCCAATTTTGGAGAAAAAAACCTGTGTGTGATGTAGGTAATAGTGATGTTCATGGGCAAACAGAGGGGCTGTAATTTTGATAAAACACTTTTGGTACCAAGGTACCCCAAAACCCTTCATTCCATTGAAATCTCATCATCAATTTTTTGGTTGCAATGCATAACTTTATACTAAGTAATATTCCGTATATTCTAGAATATGAGGTATTAAAAACTTTTCGCAATTCTCGGAAAATGTTTTTCTTCTTGCGAATATTTTTCCTAATCAGAATTGATTCTGCTCCAGGACATATAAGCTTTTTTATTCAGTGGTATCCAGAATTTTGTTGAAGACAATTACTGGCATTGAAGTATGCATTAGTTTTTCTCTGTATATGTCACAATAATCTCCTTTGCAACATTATAACTAATATTATTTGTTCATTTCTAGTACTTCTGACTGTTCATAACATAAGATTTCTTTTGATGGAATCCTGTATACCGAAGCATGTACAAATTTATTTGCACACTTCAAGACTCGATAAATGTAATTTCATTTCTTGAACAGCAAGAAAACTTTATGCTAAAACAATTGGGTCATAGTTTTCCAATTGTAGAGCACATCATTGACAATTCATGTTTTAGAAAGGAATTTCTTGTTCAGAATTGTTGATAATATAATGATTTTATGCTAAAACAAAGTGAAGTCACTGTTTCAATCAGCATAAGAAAGATTATTGTGCAATTCAATTTTGGTTTGCAGAAAATTGAAAAGGGATATTTTATTTGTTCTTCCTTTATTATGCATTCAAACTATTGAGGGCAAAGGACATTACTTTAAACGTTCTGTTTTAGTAAATTATATCATTTTTAATATTACTAGATGTTGACTTCAAGAGCATTGTTTGTTTTTTGCAAATATTGTATTAGCTAAGTCATAGCACTTAGTGTAATTAGTCTAATAGCGCTGGAGTTAAAAGTTTTTTTCAAATTCCGTCTCCAACTTTCTCAGATCTGGAAAACGTGAACTTGCTTCTAATTCTAACGGCATCAGCTTTCAAAAACGACCAGTGTTAATATATTTGAAGCTATGTTAGTAGCTTTAGGGGCTTCATTGTACTTGGTCTTCTTAAGCAAGAAATAATGTATAGAATTTATGATTTGTTATGTGAATACAGAACACTTACAATTGGACTCGGTCAACAGTTATATCTTTATTTTCCTTGTTCTCTCCTTTAATTCATTCATCTCCTTTTCTTCTTCATTTCCTCCTGTTTTCTTCTCCATCTTTCCTGTCTTCTTTTTTCTTCGGTGGCCCCGATATTATTAATGGCGATGCACCACGATTGCAGACACGAAGTATAACTCGCAAACGACACGCGGGTTGCGTCGAGCAGGATGACAGCAACACAAAGGGCGAAGCAAGAATAAATCGACGATTTGATACAACTTCACTAATCGCCGCGTTACCTCGTGTCTTGTAGCCGACGTCCGCACGTTTGCCCACCACTTTGCCCCGCGGGCAAAACTGTTGCGTATGCCCGCCCGAGATGTAGGATATATCCAGGACTCGAATTCGAAAATTTTTTGAAAGTGACTTAAAAGTAGGAGAAAATGACTTATAAAATGAAAAGCGGAATATGAAATTTTTAAAAAATGCTAAAAAAAATGTATGAAAATGTTATTCGATGAATGTTACAATTTTAAATAAAATTTATTTATATAAAATTATATGTAATATAAAGTCTTCATTTTAGGAAAAAATGTAATCCTCCGATCATCCAACCGTCAATTTTGAAAGGACGAGGAAGTTACCGAAGATCCGTGTAGTTTTGAGAGTTTGAAAAACAAGAGTCGACTGCTTTAGTGAATTTCGCCATGAACTGACGATACAATAAAATCTTTATTTTAGTGTCATTGTAAGTTCATGAAACATTCACTAACAAAAAGCACGAAAAGGAAACAAAATGCATAAAAATAACAAAAATGACGCAAAGGTAAAAAAAGACCTGAAAATTGAAAAATGACCCAATAACTATGCATTTCTATTACCTCTAAGTCGTGATAAACATTCATTTACAAGTTAAGTATGTCTAGAATGCACGTCTAGAAAAGACATGTCTTCAGAACCCGAGCACTGCATATATCCTACATCCATGGTAACAGCTGTCATTGCGACGAAAAATACCGTTTTTAACCCAGAATTGAGATCCAACGACTGAGAAAACGTGCTGATTTTAATACACTGAAAACCAACGGATATAAACATGAGATTATTCACAGTTTTCAAACCCGTGCTCAATTACATTCAAACATTAATGTCGTGGGACTTGGGTATTAACCCAAGTATTATTTTTTTTACGTTATTTCAACCAACAGTTTTCGTGTTTAGTATTACATAATTGATCTAGAGGCTTATTACCATTTTAGCAATTCCAAGTGACGAAGCCTGGTTAGGGGAAACTTTAGAAGAAAATCAAAAGCTCCAATGGAGCTTATGTACATGTCAATAAACATGAATGAAGGACTGTTTCTGCATTCCTACATCATGGAATATATTTATTGAAATGATCTTTACTAATGATTGAAATTACTTTTGAAAGGAGCTTTTCACAAAACACACTAGCTTTAGCCCAAAGTGAAGAAGATACTGAGGGGAACTCCCTCGTATCCATAAAAAAGCATTGATTCTGGGAGAGCACGTATTGCATTTCTATCCCCCCACGCATCAACACTTTACATAAGTTTTTTTTTTCTTTTCTTTTTTTCATTAAATCATGACGGACCTTGTTACTCAGGGTAATTATTTTCCCTCTGATATTATCTAGTGCGGCTCCTTAGGGGTAGGTAAGGTAGGCAGTAAGCCCTGATGAAATGTTCTAAATCAACACATCTACATTATATTTTCTTAAATTGATGATTCTTACAATTTTTTGAATATTTTTCCACTTGTAGAATAAAATGAACATGGTCAACATCGGGAGAAGAGCTAACTCTTAGTTCAAAGGATTCAAAACGGTGCGGGCAATCCATCTATTTTCGTCTCTTCCTCGCGCCTCCGCATAGGGCAGGGCAAGAGCGCTCTTGGGCCAAAGTCAGCAGTCCTCCGGGAAAGTCCCCGTAGAGTTTTGAACTATAGAACGCTTTGAACCTCACTCGACGTATGTGCGTTCTGTTTAGGCAGGCAAATTTTGATGGTGCCTACTCGCACGGAAAACTTCGATTTTTAGCCACATTCGCAGTGTGGTGGATGTGTTTGATCGTTCAGTAAAAAGGCGATGTAATTATGTACGAAGTATGTATTATTTTACTTTCAAATTAATACATGCGAGCTACTCAACATTTTTAGATTTAGATTTTCGTTTTAACGTTCACATTATGACGGATGTGGGTGGATTTTTACGAACCTTTTTTGCTCGACTCAACGATGTAGCCTACATAAACGATCAATTTTGATCAATTGTTGGCATTCTTCTTCATTGAGAACGTTTTACATCTTTCTGGCGAGAAAAATGTAAAGAGATCATTCTTTAAAGGGCGTATTCAGAAAGTATTTCATAGGGAGCCAATTAAAGTTTCCTCCAATAAATTTCTTGAAGAAAAATGATAGTTCTTTTTTGGAATGTTTATTTCTTCTGGAAGTGATGTCCGCGCAGATTTAATGGGAACATTCTTTTGGAACACTCTCTCTCTCTCTCTCTCTCTCGCTCGCCCTCTTTCTCTCTTTCCCTCTCTCTCTCTCTTTCTCTCTCTGTCTTTCTCTCTCTGTGTCTTTCTCTCTCTCTGTCTTTCTCTCTCTCTCTCTCTCTGTCTTTTTCTCTCTCTCTCTGTGTCTTTTTCTCTCTCTCTCTGTCTTTTTCTCTCTCTCTGTCTTTCTCTCTCTCTCTCTGTCTCTCTCTCTCTCTGTCTTTCTCTCTCTCTCTCTCTGTCTTTCTCTCTCTCTCTCTCTCTCTGTCTTTCTCTCTCTCTCTCTCTCTCTGTCTTTCTCTCTCTCTCTCTGTCATTCTCTCTTTCTCTCTCTCTCTCTCTCTCTCTCTCTCACGCACACACATACACAATGTGATAGTGCAAGAGAATCTGGAATGCAAAGGGGAAATGGCTCAGTAAATAATAGTGTTTTAATATCGACCAAAGACATGCCTTATTTTATATACATATTAATATTTTATTTAAATACCCTGAAATACTTCACAAAATTTTTAAAGGAAATGGTGTATAGAATCCGAAAACGTCAGGGAAATTCGTCATAGTGGTCACCCTGTTATTCTTCAAAGGGTGCAATGTAATTTATCTTGATCTATTATTTACTTATTTACTTGATATATTATTTCCTTATTATTCGATTTACTTTATATACTATTCAGTTGTACGAAATAAACAATTTGCTCTGAAATATATTTCCGATGTCCTCAATTCTGTTGTTATCCTTATGGCAACCCTACTAGAGTTCGGAATTCTCACCAGGGATGCTCAGAGAGAACTAGGAGCCTGGGACAATAGATCTCAGAGGTCCCTTATATTTGAAACAAAAATAGCCCTGCCCTTAATACACAAATGCATTTTATCTCTCGATTCATCAGAAGTAACTTATAGCGATGAATTAAAAGGAAATACATTTTTATACATTTTGAATTTGAATAAAAAATATTCGGGGTCCAGGGCAAGTTGCCCCAGCTGCCCTTCCTCCCCCCTCTTTCCCCCTCTGTCCCTGATTTTTTGCTCCTTTCTTTTCTCCACACAGTTGAATTACGAATAAAAGAGAAATGAACTTTGATGGCAAATGCGGTGCGGCAAAAATATGCGCATATGTACAATTAGACGAGGCTGTAGTTCCATGAATATGTGAAACCTTTCGGCCGCGGTTCTTCTTTTGAGTGTTCAGTATGTCACCTAATTTCTCACATCTGCACATAAAAGCTCAGGGTGCCACTGAAAGTTGTTGTCGGTCTTATCTTGAGACTCTATTAAATATGTCAGTTGATAAAATAATGTTGACACCATTATCTCTGTAACCTCTGGTCCGATTTTTAATGAAAGGTAATAAGTTATTCTTTAAGAAATGTCCTTACCACTTTCTGATATCTCGCTTTGAATGAAAGGGCAGGTTTCTAACAAGGGAATTGAAAAGATGAGCCATTCCACGTCAAATTGCACAAGAGTTGACACGACTTTTTTTAAAATGCACGATAATTTTTTTCTTAAATCTGGACATAAAAAAAGACACATTTTTTTTATTTCCCTGAAAATTGATTATTTGGGTAGTTTTCCCTATATGAAATTTTGGAATTTACGCGTACTTCACAAAATATGAAAATATGAATATTCACAAAAATTGCTCCGAAAGTACTTAATATAAAAATTCTTGATTTGTTTCATTTAATACTTTAAAATGTGTATTTAATTCTTCTGTAAATACATTTAAAAAATAAATATTTCACTTTAAAAAATGTAATTAAAAAAATGAAAATTTCTATATACACTCGATGAGATAAAAATTTTACAAAAATGTAGGCGTTTTTCTCGTTCAATTTTCTATAAAATACACTAAGAAAAAGTGGACACTTCACATATACAGTTCTAAAAAATCAATTTTACGTATGAGAACGTGCTCTGCCTATCCACGCACTAGCGAATTGAGTTCGGTCAGTCTTTGAACTAAGCGCTGAAAAACTATAAAAAGAATGACCGTCTGCCTGATTAGGGTTACAAGAGTTATTAGTATTTCAGATGTTCACTCTGCCCCCAGAATGGATGGGTGACAGCCAAACTAATACAAATACGATCCATTCCACGTTAAATCACACAAGAATTGACACAGCGTTTTTAAACGTATGATATTTTTATATTAAATCTGGACATATAAAATGGAGACACATGTTTCTTTATTTACCTGAAAATTGATTATTTGTATAGTTATCCCTATATTAAATTTTGGAGTATACGCTTTCTCCGCAAAATATGATTGATTGATGCTCTGAATATACTTAACAGAAAAATTCTTGGTTTGTTTCATTTAATACTTTGATATGCGTGTTTTATTCCTCTGTAAATTATTTTCTCAATTAATAAATATTACATTAAACATTGTAATTATTTTTAAAAATATAAATTTTTTGTATGTACTCAGATAAATATTTTTAAAAAATATAGGCGTAATTCTCATTCAATTTTCTACAAAACACAACCAGAAAAAAGTGGGTACTGAACACGAACAGATCTAAAAAAATCTCTTGTAAGTATGAGAGCGCGCGCTTCTTGCCCCTGCACTAACGAATTGTGTTTGATCAGTCTCTGATACAAGTGCCGAAAAGAATGACTCCTGTCTTATTAGGGTTTCAAGAAGTATTACTAACTCATGTGTTTATTCTCTCTCCAGAAGGGATGTGTGACAGCGAAACGAATTCTACTACTGCTTTTCGTCGTGTCAGCGAAACGAATTTTACTGCCGAGTCCCTTTGCGTCCTAGGGATGGAGTGCCCTCCTGACCTTGCCCGTGAAATACAACAGACGACATGTCAAGAGGCTTGAGTAAAATTTTCTGAGCATCTGCCGCAATACGCATCTTATAAAGAGAAGAGTGCTAGAGTTTCTTGTGTGAATCTTGCGTACACTGTGCAACGTAAGTGGCATTCACCGTATGAGATACGACAGATGTTCCAATCAATTTAATCTTTCTGATCACGATGTTAAAAAAAATCTTGAAGTCGAATAAACCACGATTTACTTGTCAAACTTGGTTTAGAGGAATCATTAGATTGGTGAATTTGTGATTCATGTCGGAAAAGGGGAGTTGGTTTCCAAAAATGCTTTTTGTTAGTGAAGGAAGTGTCGATATAAGTGGCTTTCGTAGCATTAACGAAAGTAGCGAAAAGTCCAGTGAATATAGTGAAAACAGTGTAAACCAAGGAAATGACAATTTAAGTTCTTCAGATAGTTCGTAAAGTGTCTGAGAAATGAATGTAGAGAAGATAAACAAGATTAATTGCAATAGGAGGTACCCCCTCCAAGAAAAGAAAATTGCAACAATAACGATATTCCCATGAGAAATTTCAGACAATACAAAGTGCTGCCGCAGATAATTTTTTTCACAATAAAGATCCTTCGCCGTCAATTGAAAAATCAGGCAAGAAAGACATTATTAAGAAACTTATCGATTACTTCCACTCAACACATCACAAGACATTGAAAATTCAAATTTTGAAAATTTTTGAAAGTTGGAGATACAACAAAATTAAACGACACTTCGCAGCAACCAAACACGTGATAAAAGTGGCTAAAAAGTTGGATGAAGAAAATGGAATTTTGTCCAGACCTGAAAGTAAATTCGGTAAGGTATTAAAACTATGCATTGTGTGTCGAAAGTTCAGGAATTCCAAGGTAGGCGAGTACAAATATTTTAAGTGAGTAATGAGGGACCAGAAAATTTCAAAATATCAGTGATAACGTGAGAAAAGAATCCGTTATTTAATAACCAAACACAATCGTGAAGTTTTACTATCTCAAGAAGTATTTAAATTATTATTTCATCCAAAGAAACCCATCGCCAGTAACGCAAGAAAAGCGTCTATTTGCACACTGCACACTGGTTCGTAAAAAAGTAATATTTATTAAAGTTAATGAAATCCTACTTTGATTTTTTCTGGAGTTGTCAACAATACTCTAGCGCGTTTATTAATTTTTTTTTAAATTTTAGCTCATCGAGTTTACAAAAACATTCAATTTTCAAAATGTTTTTTTAAAATGAAAATTTATCAAATTAAATATTTTGCAAAATCTCAAAATTTAAACATATTTTTAAGTTTCGAATGGAATTTAAAACTAGTTTCTATAATTAGTACATTCAAATATGTGATATTTTTAAGTTTGTGTTGCGCATCATTTTTACCAAATTTCATCAAGTAATATTTCCGAAAATAATAATATTAGAAAAAATAAACATACACGTGGTTACTTATTTGTTTCATATCATAAATAGAAAAAAATAGAAAATATTTACAAATACGTTTTTTTTTTCTTTCTTTTCGATTTGACGAGGAATCGCTCAGATGTAGGCATGGAGATACAAAAGAGATACAAAAGTGTCATTCCAAGACAATTTTGGAAAAGTGTCCGCATTTTTGGATTCACAAACTTGTGTTCACAAACTTGACATCAACTTTTGCAGCATTTACTTAACTGTCTCTATTCAACGTATATGAGAAACGAATAACGCTGACGAGGCAGGTCCATACTCGAGGATGAGAGTTTTCCTCATGAAAATTAGTCATCAGGTAGAAATTTGAAAAGAATTCACGATAGGTATTGCCGATTTATGAGCACTTTTCATGAGGCTTAGCTCCTGAATCCTAATTTAGCACCCGAGCCATGCTCCTTCCCAGTCAGAAATGTTTAGGGTTCTGCGTAACTTGTGAAAAAAAAAACTTGAAAAACTACCCAGTGAAATAAATCTTAATCTTGAGGTATCATTTAAGAGCGAAAAAATTTTGGGAGTTACCGAGATGACAATGTATTTACCTAAGGAATATGCGCGGATTACTCAGATTCATCTGAATAAACTGATACATTCATTGAACTACCAAAGGGATGAATTCAGAATGGCTTTGTTCTAAGATAAGATCCTATTGAAAAACGGATACTTCCGTATATTATTATCTTTTTGCTTCGTCGTCTCTTTTTTATTGATTTTGTTGGTTGTACATAGGTCAGTTTTAGTATAAACTTTACATGTTTGATAGACTTTCATACTAACTTATATTTAAAACTTATTTCTAGGACTTAAATCTAACATAAGGTTGAGGATGCCCTATTGGGTCCTCTATTCTGGTTCAAATTCGGAGAAGATTTTGAGGAATATATTGTAGGGGTATCTGTTTTTTATTCTGGTATGGTTCGGGTTTTTAGCGAGTCTAAAGGTTGCAAGGGAAGGGATTTGAGGTAAACAATAATAAAAGTTGGTGGCTAAGTATGTGATGTGATGTTCAGTGAGTTCTAAGTTGAGTTCTTTGTGAAGCTGATGATTGGTGACAAACCACGGTGCATTGGTAATGGTTCTGAGAAATTGGTTCTGAATGATATGTAATTTTTTTAGATTGTTTTTTGCGGAATTTATCCAGATGGGACAAGCATACAGCAGTATCGGTCTTAGAATGGTTTTGTATATTGCAATTGAGGAATGATATGGTAATGGGTTGTTTCTATAGATTAAAGGTTTTAATTGCAGTAGTTTTATTTTAGCCTGTTAAATTTTTTCGTCTATGTGCTGTTTCCAATTCAGTTTAGTATCTAAGTTTAATCAGGGGTATTTAATAGGTTTGTTAGGGGGCATCAGTTTAGTTTATTGTTGTTTATTGTTAGGGGATGGGGAAGGTATAGGGTCTTAGTGTAAATATTTTTGCTGCGGTTTTGGATGGATTCAGTTGTATTTTAAGTTTGGATGCCCAGCTATCGAGTAAGTTGAGGTATAGTTGTGTTCTAATTCTGATGTCAATGATAGAGTTGCCAAAAGAAAATATTGCTGTAACGTCCGCAAATTGGGCTATGTGAATGTTCGTTAATTTAGGAAGACTTGCAACGTATAAGTTGAATAGTGTGGGTGAAAGTGGTGAGCCTTGGGGGCTTCCTCGTCTCTAAATACGTATTTCACTCTGCTAGTGGGAGAGGGAAGCGGATGTTTGCGTTGGACTCCCATGGGTTTGCACATGGTGGTCACTTAACATTTTGAAAAACCGAAAAAAGCCAACCTGATTGCACTGATCTGGAAAAGTCAGGGGGAAATCAAGAAACTTTTAGAAGATTGTTTAAAATTCAGAGACTTTTTTAGGCATTTATGAGTGATTTTTTCTAAAATATCAACGCTACAATGTACTTTTTACGCACAATTGTTATTTATTAAACACATATTTTTAATTTTAGCCTTGTCGAGGTAAATTCAGTGAGATGACAAATTCGTATGGGTAGTAAGCACTTGCTTTTATTAATATTTTCTTTGAATTATATGTGATACTTTACAAATTTTATGAGGACAATTTTGTGAATGAAGCATCCTGGAACTTCGAGAAAAGTCGGACATTTTTACGGTGTTCGGGCAAAGGAGTTAAGTCAAGGGAGTTTGAAGAAAACTGGACATAAAATTTCGTGTGATCATTGTAAAACGATATTTCAAAAAATATTCAATTCGCTATATTTTAATTGTAGATCTGTGATTTATAATTCCCCAAGCATCAAAACTTCACCATCACAAAAAATAACGTGCACATTTGTAATTTGAACCCTTGTACACTTTTGTTTGCCGCCACCGTGATCTAATGGTTTCAAGTTTGTTACATGGATTTCACTTAGTTTATGCAGACCTTTGACTGTGAAGTGGAGCGGCGACTTCGCAGCTGTCATGTAAGTAATAAAAGTATCCAATCTTATATGAAATTGATGAAATATCCGAAAATTGTATTACTTATACAATTTTTGCTTGATATCTGGCGGAACGCGACGGAACGGCGATCCGATACCTCGGGAGTAATATTATTAAATTATATTATAAACATATAACTTTTTCTATTAAATTAATAATTAATTTGAGGCGCGTTTCGGGACCTAAAATTTTATAAATTAAGCACTGCTTATACTTCTGTATTAGTGTATTTTTTCGGCCCGTAATTTAACACAAATATAAAAACTATTTGTGAATAGCAGAGCAAACCTTTTTCGTTTAAAATACAAAAATGTGAAAATAATGCAGATATTAAAAAAAAAATTTACATTCTTTCACAAATGCTGCCTTTGTGCGGTGCACTAGGGTTGGCGTGACCCAGCCCACTCCCCGAGCACTCATGTTTAGAGACGGTCGATTTTAGCAATTGCTATAAATGCGAAATGCCACCAAACGCTGAAAAATTGTAATTGTATGTTTGACGGTCCGTGCAGTATTCTGAAGTTTTTCAATTAGCGATAAAGTACGAAATTGATCGCAAATGGCAAAATCATGTAAAAAGTGCGAAATGATCGTGAATTTGCGATATAATTGCTAAATTGCATTTCATGGTTTCCTTCCTTTTCGCTCTCTAACTAGGGATGTGACATCGACAACAACACATCGATCTTTGAAAAGGTTTAATTTAACAGTGGCCGTGGTTATACAAATGGCGAACTATGAAATTAGTTTTCGTTATTTTATTGAGAAAATCTAAAAGTGATCAAAATATTTTTTATCTCAGACCTCCATTAATACTAATTTTCTAAACAAACGCCTAAATACGAAAAATCCTAAATCTGAATTTTTATAATGCTATAAGTACCCTTGTTTTCAAAACGCGATTTTTTAAAATTTCAAGTGCTAAATTCTTCCATCACTCATCATTAGGACCTAAAACTCACTCCATCACTCATCATTAGGATCGCCAAAAATGAACAATAAAATACCCTAAAAGCCAGGAAAATGACGTAAAACATGTGATCAAAAGCAGTTCGGATGAACAACTCAAGCTGTTGGATACGTTACTGATGTAATCGAGGCTGCTTCTATTCGTTCAAGTGAACTCAGCTTTCAAACTTTTGGTTTGGACTGTTCTGCACCAGGAAATCTGTCTCTAGCTATCTCGAAATCGGCTGAACCGACGCTGATAGGCATCACAGGTATCTTAGGTTACTTAATTACTTACTGCGGTTGACATACAATTTCTGTGCGAAGAAATCGAATTGGCTACTCAGGAATCCTGTGGAGAACATTTGTTCTATCTCGTAAATATTATTTGAAGCAAGAACTATTAAATGATATTAAAAACGATGAAATCAGCTAAAAATGCATTAAAAATGACAGAAAAGGTAAAAAAAAATGGCATTTCATTTGAAATTGACGAGAAAAGGGGGAGAAAGTATAAAAATGGGACATTTCCTTTTGTCATACACCGGGAGAGGTGTCTCAGTTCATCAACTGATGTCACTGCAGTCCCTCTTACCAAGATGTCCTAGGTTCGAGTCCTGGCAGTGGCAGCGACACTAGGTTGTCAACTACGACGAATTCAGTCGCTGCCTGGAGGAGAATGATAGCGGTCGGCTTCTCTGATCGGTAGTTTTCCGTGGTTTCTCGTATCAACACCAGGCGAATGCCAGAGCAGTACCCTAACAAACGGGCCACGTACCGCGCGCCTTCTTTCCTTCCTCTTCCTTGTCCTACCCTTACCCCTTACATACACACTTACACTAACATGCACTATACTATCACACACGCCAGAAGACCGGTCGGGACTTAGAACTTGTCTCGTCTGGGGCGGTGCCGCACTGGTGGGAGATACCTGGTTAGGGAAACCCAGCTAGCCGACGGTAGGTCGGTTAAGGATGTCTCTATCCAGCGGTGGAAGATCACCGCCACCTCCCGAGGAAAAACATGTACTACACTTACGGAACTAATGACCTCATTAGTTGACACGCCCGGAATCACTAACAACCAACTCACCAACCAATCTTTTTGTCATAACATAAAATGAATTTCTATTCTAAACGGCATTTTTCTAAAACAAAAAGAAAGAAAATGACATTTCATTAAACTCCCCCCCCTACTTGCCACGTCGTTGGCGCCGAAGCGTGCGCCGCGAACAGAGACGCACCTTGACGACGGGCACGAAGCCGCTGTCGACGGCCACGTGGAGCGGCGTGCAGCCGTCGGCGTTGGCGGCGTTGACGTTGGCGCCGGGCGCCGCCAGCAGCAGCGCCGCCACGCGCGCGTAGCCGCGCCCGGCCGCCAGGTGCAGCGCCGTGTTGCCGCGCAGGTCGCGCGCGTCCGTCGGCGCGCCGTGCTGCGCACACAGGAAGCGCGCGCGCGGTCAGCAGGTGCGCGCGAGGGGGCAACATGCACAAAGCGCGCAACCACCTGGCTGACGGGCATGCGTGAAGCACTCGTAAAAAGAAATAGTTGGTGCAGTGCTTCATGTCTCGGTTTCGTATTATTTGTAAATTACATTATTATTATTATTATTATTATTATTATTATTATTATTATTATTATTATTACTAGAGCCCGGAAGTTCTGGTATGGTTTGCCTAAAATAGGCAGATAAAAGGCATTTATTTTTATTAAAATAGACATGCAAAAAAGGCATTTATTCTGGCTAAAGTAGAGGAGTAAAAAGCACAGGAGACATTGAAAAATCACAATTTCAAAGAACTTATTGTAAAAAATTAATATTTAAAACGATTACATTTTTATTCTAACTCAGGCATAAAAGACAAAATGCCAAAAATAGACATCAAAAGCTAAAATAGGCAAAAAAGGTAAAATGAAAATCTACTGAAACTCCAGAAGTACAATTAAGTGAGTCCTACTGTTAAAAATCATAAAATCGTAACAATAATAAAAGGGCATTTTGCCGAATTTGCGGGCTCTAATTATAGCAATATAGATATTGTATTTATTGTTAAACCTTTGTACTACAAGAAACCTTCAATTGTATGATCGAATATAGACAAATGAAACTTTTGAAAGGGAGAGAGGGGGAAAGAGCGGAGTAATCATAATTCAACTGATTTTAGGATGCAACATTTCGTATATATTTCTTGATGTGTTAGAATAACAAAACTTATATTCTATTTACTTATACACTATATCTATCATGAAACTTGTATTAGAGTTCGAAAAATACTTAGGCCAACTTCCGCTAGCTACTTAACTTTAAATTCAATTTTAATGTAAAATTCCTCAATATGATAATGAGGAATGGAGAATTGCGTGTGACACGGTGCCCGTTGTTTAAAGAATGTGCAGCCCCGTCTCATGCCTGAAATTGATGAGGAAAACACGGAAACGACCATTCAGCTAGACAAGACCTTTCATTGTGACAGTGATACGCGTCGACCTAGCTATTTGAATTTCGTCGAAAATTCCCCATGGGATTCCTCCTCTACGAACTCCCAGCCTACGAAAATAAAGTTACTAATTTAATTTTATTGAAGAAATATTTTTTCCGCTCCCAAGAACAGAATGCACCAATAATCGACGACATGACACCTCATTTACAAAGAAACTGATCATTGAAGGCAGGTTAACGGAACTTGATCAGTAGAAATAAAAAGAATTTACAACATGGTAGTTTGCCGGCATTTCGGAAAATACATTTCCATCCTCAGGGCAGTATAATATGAGAAGGAAGCAAAACATAGTTACAGCGATAGGTGCTACAGAATGGCACAGACTTTCTAGTAGCAATTTTTTATAATTTCCTCGGTGAGGTCTGGCTTTAAGGTCTTGCTCCATTCTCTGGCCAGCTTCCATCTATCGTCGCCCAAAGTACGTTTTTTTGGTTGACATTTTCTCAACTTTTTGCTTTCCTAATAGTACAACCGAAATATTACTTCGAGCATTTCAAAGAAGAGTAAAACATAGTCCTAAATACAACTTTTCATTAAAAAATTTGAAGCGTTTTTTAAGAAAATGGCGATTAAGCATTGCTGTAAATGCGAAATTTGAAGTTCTTTTTTACAGGAATCTATTGAGATTGCGAAAAACGTCATTTGAAGCTCTTCCACTCACAAATGCAGTAATTATACAAAGCGATTATTTTGGGGTACTTTACATGAAGTCCCTGGGACGTTTTCAAAATTTTCAAAAAAATTGACCCACTTTTTTTTATTAAATTTCGCTGTCGGATAACATAAAGGGCATGAATAAGAATGCTGAAGGTCTAATTTTCGTTCAAGTAACTGATTTTTTGAAAATTGCAAAACTTTAAAAAATTCTCCTACAAATTCAATTATGAAGATACATTTTCTTTTCTTATTTAAATGTGTTCATCAAAAACAGATCATTGAATTAGGTCATGTTCAAGCTTTCGAAAATATGAGCACTTTTGCTCAAACATAGTCAATTTTTAAATTCCAAACAATTTTTTTTCAGAAATAGCTCCAACATTTTTCTTGAGTTTTTTTTTCGCGTATGAAGCAAAACGGTTAAGAATGAGATGCTGATCTCATTTATGGCACGCTCTCTGAATTTTTGAATATTGGAAAAAAATCGAAATGGTAAATTAGAATTTCCCGCGTTTCTTTTGACACGCTGGGAGTTCGCAAGATAGCAACACAGCTGTTTCAAATTTTATTCGAATGCTTCTCATTAAAGCACGGAAGTTTCTGAAAAATCATATTTTAAATTAAGGGCTCTATTATATGCTAATTACTAAATGCCCAGAAGACACTGTAAAACGAACAGAAATTCGATGATTTTATTTAGCATATTAGTGCATTTTGTGTTAATGCAACATATTTACGTTGTATTTAAGTTATTATTAATATTTTATTGCTTTTATTCTTAATGAGATTCTTGGAATTTCAATGAAGTCACATATTGTCTCCACAAACCGTAATGCTTCAAAAATAAAGCGTTGCCAGACGTTCCAGGATCCTGGTATTTTTACCAGGATTTTAATGAAGTACGGTGCACCAGGATGGTACGTTTAAATAACACGATTTTAAGTTTAAGGTAATTGATGATGTACGATTTAAGATTCGTTTAATATTTTTATTCCAAAGTTTAAGTCTATCACTAATATTACAAATAACAATGATATTGGTGAAAACAGAGTCGTAGGAACATAGGTTGACATAGGATGGTCTTTTTCTAGCACATGCTATAGTGAAAAGATGGGGTAGAAAGGGAGAGAACATCTTAGTCTTCCATTTAGTTAATCGATATAAAATGAATCGATATCGAGAGAAGTTTAACGAACTTACCGTGAGCGTTAAAAACATAATAGTTATAATATTAACAATTTCATAATTTAAATCAATTGTCATTGATACCAGGAATTTCATTGAAAGTACCAGGATTTTTGAAGGCTGGAACTGAGATATACATTTAATTAGCTGGCAACGCTGCATAAATATGACTCCATTTATGAGAAATCGTGGGAATGTCTTTCGCTAATTAAAGTAATATTTCCCTCGACTTCTTTTAAATCATATAACGGTGCTGGCACCCGGAAACAATGTTTTCTATTGTGAATGATATGGTAATTTATCATTGGTCACGAATTTGCGTCATTGGATTAGATTGGAAAAATATCGAAGATAAAAACCGAGCTTCCTTTAAGGCGATTCAATATAAAATAAAGCGGTAATTAAATTAATTTATATTATAAATCGTAGAACATCAATTTAATTAGTTTTAGAGGTAGTTATTTATCAACTGTGTTTGATGTACTATTACTAACCCATAAATAAATTGCAATCTGAATGCAAATGGAAATAAGCGTTTTTGCCAAGAATTGATCAGAAAATATTCGCCAAGCATGTATGCAAAAATAATTGCACATTATTGTTTTATCAATGGCTCGCTGACAACAATGCGTTACTGACTTCTGTATAATTTGCCTACAAATACTGTAACAGTTAAATTTATTCGTTTGTTTCATTTGTAAACGTATGAAATGATTGCTGCTCCTGACAATCGAAATGAATGCATATTATATATGCTGCACAAGTGTTTTGTTTGAATTGACGTTTTCAAGTGATAGCTGAGGTGTTAGTAGCGCAGAAACTGCAATATTTCCAAATACGTAACTGTTTCCAATAATGCGAGAAAGTATGTGCTGTTTCAGCACCACTAGTTTTTAATTGGTCAAAGTTTTTTGAGGGGGGGGGGGGCTTTTAATTTTTGAATCGGGACCCTAGAAGGGCTAGTTACGCCACTGGATATGAGTTCTGTTTTTTGATAAAGAGTAATTCGTGTTTCCTGCATTTCACTATCACCGAGAAAATACACCCTCAGCCCAGCCGAAATGTTGCTACCTCAGTTACCGATTACCATCTATTTCGTTTTGTTTTTGATTTTTAATTTCAATTTTCTCTATTTCGCCTCTTTAAGATACCAAATGTTGAAAAACATCTTAGATCTTTAACTTAATTCTAATGATGCGTGGAATGGTAATTTAGATTTCAATTGTGATAAAGAGATGACCCTCCCTCTTGAGTAGTCGGCAGAATCAGATCCTTTATGTCTTTTATCATTTATCACTGAGGAACGACAAAATTTCGTGAGCTATTCTGAGTGCGTGAAATCTGCATAACAATCGGATCTTCATGCACACAGAAAGCATCCCTCGCGATCGCAAGATAAACGAATGGTCGGTAAAGCCCACTGACGTCATTTCTTTCAAACTTTTCGGCAGGTTGCCAGAGGTGTCGTCAAAGCACCGCACAAAAGTTCGAGGAAAGAGAGAAGTTTCAAGAAAGGTCACAGAGAAAAATTATATTTGTTAATGACATTACCAGTATACCAACTACTGCAGGTGACAACCTAATTCCTGCAAGTAAATCGTTGTGATGTAGTTTTCCGAAAGAAGTCTGAAAGTTATTTGGCAAATGTTTAGGAACATCTTACATCTTACATAATATCTATCTTACATCTACAAACAAAATATCTTACATCTTTTTTTAATAAGGGGTATGGAATCCTCTTTGAAAGAAATGTATAACTTGATTAGTTATGTATGCGTGAACATTAAGGTTAAGGTTACAATGCAATGTCAGAAGTTATTAAAAATGACGTAATAATGATTTTATGATATTTACATTAGACAGACACCAAGATAATTAGAATACTTTTAACTCACACCGAATACGCCGTCGTCGACGCTTCAAACTGTTTTAAAAAGGTTTTCATATCTTAAAAATGTCTACTAAGCAAATTATAAATAAAAAGGAACTTTAAACTTACAGTTGTTTGTTTTTTTCATCCTCGGGCATAATACATAAAAAGTAATCTATTAAGAATTAATATTAAATACAAAAAAAGTGTGATCGCAAATCTTCTCGTCGGCTGCTCTTCCGAGCTATGGCCACCCAGAATAGGAAAGTACCATCCGAACGCTCCCAGAAGAGTTGTTCCAAAGAGTACATTCTTTCCGTGTATTTGCAGGCATCTTAATAACCCGAGATTACAAAGACATGTACCAAGCATTGTTACAAAGGCGTAGTCAGACTACTTTGCGTAAAAATAAAGAAAAACCCATTTTTATCGTGAAACACTAAATTTAATGTATTGAGCTTGTATGATGTATGTTACAAATTACATTCTAAAGGTTCCATAAATATACCTAAATGACGACTCTCACAGCAGACTTGCTAGCTGCTGTTCACACATGGTATTTGAGAAGCGTCCGCAGAAGTACCTCCTCATGCAACCTTTGTTATGATCGCCATCGTCCCATTATGATCGCTAAATGTTCAGAACAAAACTTAATTGCTACAAAACAAGGAGTGTAACGTCGCAGACTAGCTCTCTCATCCCTTTATGAGAGACGGTCCCGCCTGACGACCATGACAACCGATTACAATGGTTCCATGTGAACATGTGAAGGGTTGTTATTTGAGAATAATCATCTGTTTTCCGCAAACGACACGCGAATGAAACTTTATATATGCTCTGTACAAACCCTAAGCTATCCTTGTACATAATGTACACATATGAGATCCTGTCGTCTTTATTCATCACGCCACAGCGCCAAAGATATCACTGATGTAACTACAAAGGCCACTAGCCACTAGTCCACTAGACGACGCGTGCTAAAATGGCGTATACCGGAAATAGACACGCACCCAACGATACGTGTACCTCATTGGCTAGTCACACAATGAAGACACAGAGTTTCAGAAACGGGGAGTGAGTGGAAGGAGTTGGGGGAAGTTTTCGGCATTAGTTGCGTCGTCTGAGAAACGACGCTTTTGTAATCTAGGGTTAAAGAAAATGTGTTCATTTGCAAGTTCCTCTTCTAGAACATACCTTTCCATTCTTATAGATTTATATTGGAATATAATTTTGTAATTGAAATTATCTTACGAAAGATTATCTTATTAGCATTATCGTATAGGCTACACATAACGAAATTATCCTTTGAAAGATAATTATCCCGTGAGCTGGTAACTCAGACCAATGAACTTTTACCTTTCGAATGATCTAAGTCATGCACCTTATACAGTAAACAGCAGCTTCCAGGCCGAAGATCTCTAGCGACCTGTGCTATTCATCACCTGGGTGTCGGGGGCCGCCACAATGATATATTTAGCTGCCATCACAGCTGTTTGTGACGTCGATCGAGGCGATGCCGCTGGGACAGTGGTTCCCGCGGCCACTTCTAGATCGCAGCGCTAAAAAAAACCCAAAAACCCATTTTGGGATACTTTCTTAGAATCCTCCCGATGATCCAAAAACAAATCATTAGATCCCTACCAGGATGCCGAGTCTCGTTGAATAACACCTCAATTGCTGGACGGGAAGGCCTCTAACCGTGAGAGACGGACGGATGGATGGGCGCAGGTTATTCGAATATTATAGAAGGACGTGTATTTTTTTTATATTTACAAGTAATACTTTGTATTATTAGTTGGATAATTGCATTAACAAAGATATGTCTAGCTTGAATACTAAATGTGTAAAATTTGAAGTTATTAAATGTTAAAAATTCCAGAGATTTTAATAAAAATAGGGACCATATTAGAACTTTCGTCTATTTGAGCAGAATATATTTAAAAAGCTTGAAGCTTTCTGACAAAATATTTACTTAATTTTTTAAAAATTGTATCAATTTCAATCAAAATTACGCGAAAGCTACTCACATTTTGAAAAGTTTGAACATGACATTATTCAAAGACCTGTATAGAACATATACGACTTGTATAGAAAAGGTTTCGTTAAAAAAATATCAATCTTCAATAACGATGTTGAAAGAAGGGTTTGAAAAAAATTTATACTTGCAATTTTCAAAAATTTAAGGATGGTAAAGAAAATTATCCGGCATCTTTCTTATACGCGTGCTATGATCTATTCAAGAAAAAAATATTAGAAACATTTGGAGCCATTTTTGAGAACATTTCGAAAATTTGTTTGGGATTCCCAAACCAAGTACCAATGGGGGCGGGATTTTTTACCCCTACGTCGAATGTAGCTGCGAATTTAACCGAAACGTATGTAGGAGAATTCTAGCGACCAGATGCTTTGGTCATAAGTTTTCCTTCCAGATATTTTCAAAACAGCTAAGATTAAGTCGCTTTTAAAAAAGGCAACAAAAATGAAATTCAAAATTATCGGCCTATTTCTCTTCTGTCAGTTTTTTCAAAAATATTGGAGAGACTTTTTTACGCAGGAATGGAAACCTTTCTCAGTAAATACGACGCGCTTTCAGATTGCCAACATGGATTTAGAAAATCAAAATCTACGGAAACGGACATATTTTCTTTTCTTAAAGATGTCGCTTCATCATTGGATCAAAAAGAGGCACCTATTGAATTATTTTTAGATCTTTCAAAAGCTTTTGACGTCTTTGATCATGACATTTTACTTTCAAAATTACCTTCATATGGAATCCGTGGTATTGCTCTGGTTATGTTCATACCTTAAACAACGATCTTAGAGAGTAGAAATACCTTTCTGGAATGATGGAACATTATGTACACACCTTTCCGACTCTTTGCCAATCGCACGAGGAGTCCCTCAGAGATCGATTTTAGGCGATATTCTCCTCCTACTATACGTAAACGATATGACCTCGACGATTCGAAATTGAAGAACGGTTCTCTTTGCGTAGGATACAAACATTCTTTGCAATGAAGAAACCTTAAATAGTACAATACCATGTTTCAAATTGGTTCCGTAATAACAGGTTAATAGTACGTGACAAGAAAACGGTTTTAATGCAATTTTCCATTTCAAATAAATGATTCTGTGCTTCACTGAAAATAAACGGTGTACCATTGACTGATGTTAAGGCAACAAAATTTTTAGGTCTCTCCATTCCGTCAAACTTCAAATGGAACGTCCATTTGAATGAATTGAACACAAAATTAAGTTGATTATGGTACGCGTTCAGAATTCTTGCAAATTCAGTCAGCATTCATACTGCTCATTGTGTATATTTCGCGAATGTTCATTCCCGCCTAAGATATGGCATACTATTCTGGGGTAATACATATTATAGCTCCCAGACTTTTAGATTACAAAAAATAATTGTACGAATAATAACCAAATCCCACCAACGTGATTCTTGTAAGCTTCTCTTTATTAATCTAGGTAGTTTACCATTACCTTGTCTCTTGATTTACGAATCAGTAGTTTTTGTCAAAAATGACTTGCTTAAGGGCGGGAATATATTTTCAGAAAATGCCGATGTCTACTACTATAACACTCGACGTAGAAATCATATTTATCAGGTGACAGAATCAACAGCTCATTACAAAAATTCTCATACAATACATGTACATTATTTTACAACTTTGCCTGATGACATTAAACGATTAAATTCGATAGAAAAGTTTAAATTCCAAGTGAAATCGTTTCTGTTGCAGAACTGTTTCTATACAATTAGAAACCATACTGAGCATCACAAAGAAAGTAACATTAATTTGAACAGTGATATTTAATGTATTATTTACCATTTGGACTGTATAATTCTAAACAACCTGTAACAAGTAATGTACCGCAGTTTCTGGGTCAATGACCTCCATCTCGATTAGGTTTTACGTCCAGTCCTTTGAGAAAATGCTGAGATGGCCCCTTGTTTTGCTTCTGAACATAAATGTAACTTCATTATCTGTGCACGTGTTCTAGAATTCAGTGTGAAATATAATTATTCAAATTGTCGTTCTCCATGTTGTCGCGGCAGGAAGTATAATTCCTTGGCAAAGGACATGGTGAGGGATAAGAGCCCAAATTTATTGCATATTTACTCTTGAAAATATATTTTATTACATCGGAGCGAGTACTTTTGTTAACAATCCATGCAAAAAAACGCTCATTTTCTTTCTGTTTTTCACAATTCTAGTAGTATATGTCGTGGGGTAGGGATCACAGAATTTTGAAAACGTGCACAGAATTCACTTCTCCCCATAGCACGTCACATACAGTTTTTAACGCTTTCTGGCGTAAAATAATATAGTATATAATAATATAAAATAAATAAATAAATAAGTAAATAAAAGTTGTCCCGATCAACACCCAGGGAATGCTGGAGCAGGAAGTATCCTAACAAACGAGTCACGACAGCACGCCATCTTTTCTTCCTCTTCCTTCTCCACTACTTACACTTGCATGCACTACACTACTACATATGTCGGGAGCTTAGAACTTTTCGCACCACGGGTGGTACGTGACTGGTGGCGAAAACCTCCGCATGTATATTTGGTTTTTTCTAACGAGGAATCTGAAGCAGTGGCGTACGCTCAATGGATGTGTCACAATGGATGTGATGTGTCGAATCCGTAAGTTTTTCGTCTCTTTTAAAATTTTTGTTAAAAATATTTTTCTATTCCTCAAGCACACTGTTCCGTTTGTACTTTTCGTTTTTTCCCCATGCGCTTTCCGGTAGGCGTCTGTCACCTCTGTGGATGTGACAGACCGAGAAACACCCCTTCGATGGCTTCGCTTCGTTACCGGGGTCATTGAACTCTCACCATGTGCTGTGTGCAAGATGCGAAGTTTCGGACTGTCGCATCTCGGACTTCCCATTGGCGCTTCTGTATTCCCCCTTCCTAAGCTTCGCCATCGCCTCCCAGTTGTCACGTACTAACGACTGAGGCCTCCATAGCGGGTTGGGGGAGGGGGAGTTTGACCACACTATACATGCATGTGCGTATTATTGTTTTGTTTATTATTGTCAGAGCATGCAATGCACAATTAGCAATTCCCAGTGATTCTCAAAGAAGGTACAGTAGGTATGTACATCGTAATATGGATAGAAACCTTGTTTAATCCATAAAACTGATCGCATCCCATTGATCACTGGGCAGGAGACGCCACTGATCTGAAGGTAGTATTTCCAAAATGGAATATGTCACGGCTTTTCGCGACTATCTCGGTCATGCCGCTAGAGTCGCTTGATCTGCAGCACTGCTTGGTAGGCCGCGATCATGCGACATATTGGGGCACGACCGAGAAAGACGCAAAAAGTCGTGCCATATTCCATCTTGGAGATACTTCCCTCAGATGCCACGTTAGAAAAACCCATGTATGGGTGGGCGCCGGATCTTGCCATGCAGGGGGGAAAGAACACCGCCGCCTCCCGTAATAAATATGCACGACGCTTACGGGACTAATAACCAGAGCCGTTGAAGCGCCCGGAAACATGAAATAATCAATCAATCCACAAAAATAAAATATGTTTCAAATTTGAGGACCGCGACATATGCCAGATCAATTGAGGAATATCAGTTTTGGTGAAAATCTTGTGAACTGTTTTTAGGCGATGAAGTTGCTCACAGGCGGAGGAACTGACAGACATTTTGAGAAGAATCACTTTTCGGGAACAAGAGCCCTAAAAACGATTTTGTCTGCGTATTCAAGAAATTAATTTACTACATATAAAAGCCAGAAAATCTACATTTCAATACCAGAGACCCACAGAACGAGTGTTACCGTCGCCTTTCCCAGCAGTATTACAATGCTTGCTCTACACTTCGTATCTGAGAAAGGTCTGAACGATACTTTTTTCAATGTGTTTCGCAGTCATGCAGTAAGTGCACGATCGTTGCCAATACTCACGACCTAAACAGCTGATATTTGTGTGAACTGCTGCCCATTAATGTCTAATGGTTCACGCTTTGTTTACGTCACAATCAGTAACTCAGGGTCACTACTCAAGCGTACCATTGAAATGATGAGAAAATAGCCTACTTTCCTCCTGCCACATACATACGCACGTGCTGTTGAGCAATAATGTTCTAAAGGGTAACCATACAAGTGATCAGAAATTACTTCAAATAGTTGTAATTTTTTAGAGGTATATATGATAAAATATATCTCATGCATTTTCTAACACTGAGAAGTATTCTTACTCTTACTTACTACTATATATATACTATATATATATATATATATATATATATATATATATATATATATATATATATATATATATATATATATATATATATATATATATACTACTATATATATATATATATATATATATATGTCTTGATCAAAATAAGTTAAGTAATTAACTTTTTCTTTAAGCATCAAAGATTTCGCGATAAATTAGCTTTTTTTGAAAAATCGATGACTAACAAAGTGTTTAATTTTAATTATATTATTTAACTTTAATTGTAAGTGGGTAGACATACAAAATATAAATAAATGCCAATAAGCTCTTATTATAGCTGTATGATAGCTTATCATTGCGACAAACATAGCAATAATTCCGGAAATGGGTTAACATTGTTCAATTAGTAAATATCTCACAATTTCGAAAAAAATATACGAAATTCTATGAATGTTCACTTTTATGGCTGAGAAACTTAATATCACGCTCTTGAGTTCTTCGATTCACTGCCGCTTGATAACGGTGTTTCTTTTGGTTTATATTCATTGCAATTTCGTGATTCATTATACACAATGTAAGCCAACTGAAACAGCACTTTTTCACGTTTTTGATATCTAACTGCATGTGTACACATTCTTAAATACAAATAGCTGTTTATTAATATCTAAAATTAAAGCGAAACTTTAGATGTATCTTTGCTTCTTGCTCCACTGAGTATTTCAATATTACGCTCAATCTGATGTAACTTTGATGTATTTGAACGAGCGCAAAAGAATAGCATTCTCTCTTACCAATTGGACTCTTTAATTTCATGAGTGTTTCTCAAACTTTCTCAAAACAAACTCGGGAATTGGTCGCTAATGACCAAGAGGTTGAAAAGCGACCTAAAATAAATAAATACATTTTTTAAATAAAAAAAACTCGGGAGCGAACATTTCTTGTGTAAGCATGGAGCCTTTATCCCCTTTTGTTGCAACTGGATTTTCTTTTAATTGTAGAATCTCGCACTGTAAGTCAACACGCCGCAGGCGTGGGAATATTGTTTCAGCGTGAGATCGAGGCAAACACGAGATTTAAAAAGAACCGTTGTACAAATATTTCACAGAGTATGTTAATTTGATTCTCGGTCATTCTTTTCTTTTTGAAAACCAACTGTAGATTTATTACGCTACTAAAATAGGTTGTTTGTTTTCCTGATTGTTGAGAAAAAAATTTATTTATAGGCACATATAAAAAAAATATGTCAAATGAATGAAGCACATGGTGGAAATACAAGCACGTGTTGGAAATACAAACGAAGTGAACCTGTTGAAATAAGAAACATTTCCGCGACATTTAAATATTTTCCCTTATTCTTTCGTCAAGACTAGTTGGACCGATAGGGGCTGAATATGTATGTGATTTTTAAGAATTAGATGAAACTTAAACATAATATCCCTAGATTCTTTTTTTCCACGCCTAAAAACTCGGTGTTGTTTAATGTTTAGCGGAATTTCCGATAATTTCGCGATTATTGAAAAAATACGACCACTGCACTTTAAAAAGCACTTTTTTTGCGAAAAATTTTAATTGAATTTTGATTTCCATCAATTCAAATCAACAACAAAACACGAAAGTGCTTTCATTTAATATTTGTCGCTTAAAACGTTACTATAAAAAACTGATTTTAATAATAATAAATAAATGGTATCTTCTACAATATTATTAAATTAGGAAAGAGTACTGTGTGCCTAATTTCCATTCATTCATTCATTTGTCATTCATAGAGACCTATTATGTCATACAAGCAAGGTTTACGTTTGTGGTGCTAAATTATATCACGTTCCTTATATACTATTTATTTATTCAGTCAAAAACTGTATGTGACGTATGGGGGAAAAAATCATCTGCCACCCTTTCTTGAGTTTCAGTATCCCTTCCCAACAATTTAACTATTAATAGTTGAAATATGAATAATAATAATAATAATAATAATAATAATAATAATAATAATAATAATAATAATAATAATAATAATAAATTTAAAAAAGCGACAGATTAACATTTCAAAAGCTAGATATTTTCGTTGCCGAATTTGCCACTATTTCAGTATATTTGGGTTTCCGTAACGCGGCGCATGAGGGAGTTGTCTTCACGGTGCAATATGACCCGGCTTTTCGCGACTATCTTGATCGTGCCACTAGATGTCGCTTGATCAGCAGCACTGCTCGATACGGCCGCAATTGTGCGACATCTGGCGGTATGACCGAGAAAGACGCAAAATCGCCATATTACATCTTGAAGACAACCCCTCCCGCGCCACGTTATGAAAAACCAAGTATAGCATTGTTCGATCCGATTTACGGGCTTCCGTGTGACGGACGATTTCGAGAGTTTCAGTGAACGCGCGCATGCGCACTGGGACTTCTGTGGAAGAGACGCTGTGCGCATTCGCGCGTTCGCCAGAACTCCCGAAATCGTTCGTCGAAGAGAAGCGTGCAAATCGAATCTTACTTTCCAAGCATTTGGTCAAATGTCAAAGGGTGTGAAGAAAGGCATGAGAGTCTATGAAGACCGGAAATAACGTCATCTAACAGAATATCAAGACAGACGGAATCTCTCACACGCATCATTCACGCACATTTGATAACTCGCACGCGATAATGTCATTCCTTGACCCTCATTAACCACGCAATTTCATAAGCGAGAGTCTTTGAGCGGTCTCATAATCACCCAATTTAAAACCATATGCACAGCAATATAACACGATGATCCACACTAAAACTTAACATTTGTGGTCCTTTCAGGATCCAACCGGGCGAAATCCCCTGCGCTTCTCAGTGACACTGCACACAGCACGCTTTTCAACAGCCCATTGGACACTGATTGGCATAGGTGTGCGGGACGGGGGGCAGGGGTAGATTCCTCTGATCGGTAGTTTTCCGTGATTTCTCCGATTAATTCTACTAGGCGTATGGCCGAAATGGCCTTGAATTTGAAATCCACCAGCACACTTAGTCACTCGGGAATCTTCCTAGCGGCTATTTCCCGAGAGACTAAATGAGCTGGTGAATTTCAAATTCAACGCCATTTCAGCTAGGTGTACAAAGTTACATTTTATTTAACTGCAATTATTCGGTTATCTTGTAATATACTTTGCGTTAGTATCAATTTTCCATTTAAAATTAATGTTTTAGAGCAAATTATGGACTTACAAACAAGACTGTTACCAACAGTATATAGTTTGAATATATTTCACACACCGCACACAATGAAACGATGCTCAAATGCCGAATTTGTGATAATGTATTTGCTTTAAAATAATTAACTATTTAAAAAATTTCTATTGTGTCGCAGATACAAAATTTAAATGACTATTCCACTCGTGAAATTGAAACCAATAGTGTTTAAGTATGCATTCAAAATGCCCCTATCAGAGCAGTGTATCTCAAAAAGTTTATCGCTTTTTCTATCAGATTTTTCCTACTGCTCCTTCCTACTACCTAATCATAAACTGTGACTTGACTCTGTCTTAGGGACGGTATACAGTACATCGATCGCTAGGTCGATGTCCAATAAATTACGTATGTACTATAACATTACCTCTTTGATTTTAACACAGTTTCAGTTATTTTCACTATTTGACACATTTTGGAACTCTGTTGGACATAATTTTATTCGTGGAATAGTCCTATTAAATACCACTTTTGCTTTGGAAATTCTCAGATAAATCACTGACTCGCGAAGCGAGGAGGGGATTTATCAACAATTTCCAAAGCACTCGTAGTATTACCTATAATAAAGGCGATAGATTCGTAACCTTGTTTTTGTGCATTCATAAGACTTCATGTTCATTTATTTATGATTGGTCTTCAGCTATGAATGTATAATTTATGCACTTCTTTTACTTTAAAAAAGTTTGATAGCTGATTATGGTATAGCACTTTATGATTGGCATTCAGCTGTGAATGTTTAATTTAGGCACTTCTTTTACTTTAAAAAGATTTAATAGCTGATTATGGTATAATTAATCAAAAATTGGAAGCTCACTCCGATGAAATCAGCTTGTGTGAAATTATCCTTGATTGTATGCATAACGTGCTGCAACAATGGAAATTATTTTCTTCCTTCTTCAATCTTCTTTCTTCCTTCTTCAACTTTTCATTTTTGACATTCAAGAGTAATTTATTATAAAGTATATTGATTACATATAATATTTTTTGATTACCTAACGTTGCGGCTACACATTATAGCCATTTTCAGACCTTTTATAAAATAAGAGTTGGAATCACCGAATGGTACAGTAATTCCAACTCTAATTTTTCTCCAAATCTACATTTCTTAATGAAGAAATGAAGGAACAGGGAGCGGAAGTACACACGCTTACTATGTTAATAATGTATATCATGCCAATATTATAGCTTAGTAATTCAAAATCTATGGACAAACTGTGATAACCAGGCATGTTCGCTCCCGTGAAATAGAAACTATTTTGCATCGAAAAACGAACTACAAATTTGGTAAAAAAATCCTTGTCAAAATAACCAAACTTCCCACTCCTCACGCAACGATCGAAGCGAGGGCTCAAGAAAACGTGCGCGGATAATACCAGACTACGCGATTTACATAAAACAAACATGAGTCTCTGCCACGCATACTTTCCAACGGACTTTTATGCGGAAATTATGTGGAAAAATACATCTGGCTAACACACAAAATCCTTCATATCCTGTCAATCACATTATTTCAGCCAGCGGCCTGTGGTTGGTACCCACATTAGTCAAAGGAAGTCCGAAATGATCCGTGCATCATCATTCTTACAGCTTTAACCACATCGACTGAATAATATGAGATTTATAAAATATTTCTCGCCTTACATTAGTCATCTTTCAGTCTTTATCGGTAATACACACAAAATAGCTTTCGTTCATATATTTTATTTCAATTGTAAACTTCGTAAATTGGCGCATCATGACGCTCGTCTGCAAAACATTCACTCATGCAATAAAATAAAACAGATTAATGAAGTTGAATTATACTACAGAAGAATTCCGGTATTCCGAACTAATTGGTGGTGCGGTCCTTTCGGATTCGGAAATATTCGGATTATCCAAAAAAATGTACCGTACATATACGAATAAATTATAGGATTACTAGACCTAATGCCTCGTACCGTGTGAAGTGAATGTTAACATATCGTAGCGATCGCATCATCACATCATATCGTCAAACAGATTCAGATCCTTATGGTAAAATATTAGCGATTTTGCAAGTTCCTCTAGGTGAAAATTATTGCTACATAAATATGTGATATACACCACAGTTAGCAGTGCGTTTCATTTCCACAACTTGTATTTCAATAATTAGTTGTTCATTTCTACAGTAATTATAAAATCCTTCCAATACACCACAAATACGCATTTATTTTCTTTTTTATATTTATTTTATATTATTTTTACATTTATTATTATTATTATTATTATTATTATTATTATTATTATTATTATTATTATTATTATTATTATTATTACATTTATTAAATTTACATTCTTTCACATCACCCGGTACGTTGCATTGTGTCTGATAATCCTATAGATTTATTCCTATATGCACGGTATTTTTTCGAATCCGAACAGACCACACCACCAATTAGTTCGGAATACCGGGGTTCTACAGTAGTGTAATTCAACTTCATTAATTATTTATATATTTTCCTCCATCCCATATTTTGTTCGGATTATCCGAAATATCGGATTTGCTGAGTTCGGATTAGCGGGGTTCTACTGTATCTTCTTTGTTTAACGCGCATTGAGTACTTTTCGGACGTCCGTTTTGGCGGGGCGGGGCAGGGCAGGGCGTGGCGAGGCAGCACCTTCAGCGCGTGAGGTTTTATGAATGCCCACACGAAGGCCACACAAAATAACCCGCGACGCGACGCGACGTGCCACCCGGCCCGGCCCGGCCGCGCCCATTCCCGGCGCCGGGGAGTCTCGCGTGCTCGTTGCGATCGCTCCAGCACAACTCACGCCTCAGCAGGGGTGATGTATTGTTTTGTACCCAGATACGATATGGCAGTCTGTTGGAAGACCAAAAGTAGTGCGATGCGTTTATTGACGATCACGATCATAACAACAACAACAATAATAATAATAATAATAATAATAATAATAATAATAATAATAATAATAATAATAATAATAATAATGCGGTGAGGAGGCTGCAGGTTTGAAGCTTGCATAGGCATGTACGTATTTGTAATTGAGTATTCATCACTCATCATCATCCTACCCCCTCATAATTCATAACTTAAGTTTAACAACATTGTTTAATCAATGGATACAGCCCAAAAAGCTGATCCTTATAATAAATGAAACCACGTTAATATCTCCGGGATAAATATATGATTGGGCTTCGGAAGATAACGTATAGCGTGGTCCTAGATGGCCGATAATCGCATTATTTATTATTATTATTATTATTATTATTATTATTATTATTATTATTATTTTAATATAAAGTTATTATTGTATGTTGGAAATTGTATTATGATTAATAATACAATTTACCAAGATCGTAAATGCCGCATTTTCCAGGAATAAGTACAAAATATCATATTGTCTCAGCTTGTCCAATGCTAGCAAAAACCGAATACTTGAAAAGACACGATTGGGTGTACTGACAGATCTGTAACGTCCTCGAAGTTCCAAACACATGCCAAACAAATGGTACGAACACTCACCAAAACCACGAACGTCTGTTGAACTGAGTACAATATTGTACAGTACTGGAAACATAAATTGATCGCGGCCGTCTGCGGCTAAGTTCAGCTTTTGCACGGCTTGAACAGCCCTTGTCATGACGAAACGTCGCAGGCGGAGCCTCACAAACCATCGTAGCCAATCTCAACGCAGGGGGGAGTGCCCTAACAAAATTACGTCGTACAAAATGGCGGGCGCCGCCAGTTCAGATGTGGAAGTATTTTCAAATGAAAAATACATGAAAGAAACACTTCAATGAACATGAAAGTAAATTCATTGAAATATATATGAACTCATAGCACTTAACCACTGTTAACACAATTCTTTTTTAAGAAATTACATTGATGTCAGATAAAATAACACTAATTTTAGAACAGTTACGTTCTTATAGATATTTAAATTCCAATATTTTTGTCCAACCGCAATTTATGAACTTTATCAAATGACCAGTTTACTACAGAATCTTGCGATAAGAAAAACGATTATAATTGCATATTTTCAATTGTTCATATGTATATTACATTTGCAAAAATGCAAAATACTGTCTTTCTCGAATCGTTAGGACTTCTAGGGAACCATTTCAATAAGGGAAAGTAAAATTCAAAGACCAGCTGTATATTTATCATTAAAGTAACAATTAAACTAGATATTAAGCAATTAATTTGCATCTCATGTCAAAATTGTTATTTTGCTATCATCAAATCAGGGGCAATTTGGGGACAATCCCCGGCAGGAATAGCGCACATTTCGGAATTGTTTATAAAATTGTTAATTGTTGCAAAATTGTTAATTCGCAGTTTTTGGTTCTGGGACATCAGAAAACCCTTCCCACTTTAGAATTGCAAAAATTGGAAATTGTTTATAATTTTACAAATTTTGCAATTCTGTTTTATTCTCTCATCTCATTTCCCTTTACACAAGATGCAAAATTCCGCAATCTAACCGGAGCTATCGCCTTTCGTTTTCGAGATATGCAATTGTTTATAGGATCTTAGCGTCTGATGACAACCCTCAGTTGTTTCCAACCCCCAATGCATTCGATCTTGGCTGTCAAGTATAAAATTCAAATAGTTTTGCAGTGTCTTGCTTTCTGCTGATTAAATTGTATTAACGATTTGTGACTTACGACAAATCGGTGGAAATTGTTGCTCATAAGCGGTTTTTTAACTTTCGATTCTTCATGTATCGTTGACACACGTTTTATTATAAATAAATTCTCTGGCAAATTTCAAAACGCTGAGACGAACTGTTATCCTGCAAATTTGAAGATTTCTTTGTGGTTGAATGCATTCTATTCAGTGGTGCAAAGTGTATGCCAATAAGTTTAACGTCTAGCGAGGAAATTCATTATCAACAAATTATTTTGCAAAATGCTTTTGGACAGAGCGGTGGCATGAGAGATCATTTTCGTATTTATTCCACGAGGCAAGTTTTAGGCAACAGATGCATTCTGTGTATTAATTTTAATTTTGGAGAAATTGAATCACATGTGAATTTTCAAATACAACCATACATTTTTTACCTGTAATCAATATATCAATAGAGAAATTCAATGATGTCTCATTTGTTAATAATTTAAAGAGTAATAATGTGGATTTGACACCGGGCTTGAGCAATCCTTAACTCTAAGGCAAGCAACGCTTATCATTGGCTCTTCTAGTAATTCAAGTGGCCTAGCCTCGGAAGATTTCCCCGTTCTCCTCGCCTTAAAAGGCATAAGAGGCGGAGTCTGTAGAAAGTGGCACCAATTCAATAACACTTCCCTCCCCTCGAGAATGCTTCGTTACTCCCTTTTGTAGGAACACGTTCTTGTCGTGTATTAAATTGTGAAAAATAATTTAAATTCAATATAATAAACGAATAAGAATTTCTTTGCATTGTAATGCTACACACATTTAAATATAGAAATAAAACATGCAACTAAACAGTATACACATGTTTTAGGAAGACGAAACTTCTTTCTTATTATAACACTCATTTGTATACTTTTTACAGACAATATTGAGAAGTACACCATCAGTCTGATGATTTGTTCTGTAATAATCGATCTTATACCTAATTGACATGTAATGATAGAAATTTCTAACGTCTGGTATTGGAAATTAAGCATGAGCTCAGTTAATTTTAATGAGAGAGCAATTTTGTGATGAAAATATTTTTTTAATGCATATATTCCAAGTCCATATACATCCTTACATTAATTAACGTTGTTTCCATTTCCATTGAAGGCAAGGACATAACATCCCTCACGCGCCTATGTTTTTAAATGACTCTCAGAGAGGTCACTTGCTCTAGTCGCCGTGTTATTGAATTGAACTCTTGAAATGTTCTGTTCATACAGTAGTTCCCGAAACACGTAAATTCCAACAGGCGATCTCAAACTTATAGTAGTAGCACCCTACTTTCAAACATTAGTAGATACCGCGGACTGTGAGACCCCACGTCAAGTTCGAAACATACTTCATTGTCGTTCATGAGCATGTGTTAATCTGTCCAACTTTTTTTGTGTCGGAGGGGCTGTGATTCTTGGAGAGATAATAGTGTAGTGGACATGCAAACCACTCTATGCACCTAAGCGAGTTCGTTTCCTAGTGTGGACAAAACGTTTGGGGATTGGAACCCTTTCTGCGGACTTCATGAATTATTATAATACTGCGATACCGAATAATGCGTCCTATTATCATTATAGTTTTAATTCAATTTTTTGTCTTTCATTTTGTTTGAATTTTAATCAGTTTTCTGTTTCTTATATAATTTTGTTAATGTATTTTAGAAATGGGGTTTAACTGATGCCAATGTTATACTTGATTTAAGCTAAATTGCTGTTTCCAAGTACTCGCAGTTCAAGTCACGTCTTATTGCGATCGGTGAGCTGAAGAATACCTGCATTAAGAGTGGACTGACAATATGCCAAGCTTCAGAAAAAAATTTCCGGATCTCGAAGGGAATATTGATGACTAAAATAAAAGATTGTAAAATGTCGCGATCGTAATAGTTGTGACTGTCAATCAAATAATATCCTAGCTGAATCTATAGCAAGGGCGGTCAATTTTGCCCACATGGGCATTCGTGTTCCTATTTATGCCTCGCGGGTGCTGCCACTCAAAATCGTCGCTGCAGCGGGCAACGAAAGAAATTTGAGCGAGGAAACATTCTTGGGAGGTGGGTAACTTAATTACAAAAGAGAACAATGTTTTCATGAGGTTTTTATTCAATAAAACATAATAACTGTTGTAAAAAGCGCTTATTTATTGGAAAATAGAAAAATTCGTAATGAAAATTTTCTGAGAAATAGAATTATACAGAGTCCCACCAACTGTGGGCCACCTCATAACTTCTAAACGGTTCCCGATATCGAAATGTAGTTTTCGCTTAACAATGCGGAATCATGGGGGAAGTAATGTGCGATAGAGATATAATTCGAAAAATTTTTAGTTTTCGAAAAAATTAATTATCTTTGATTTTTTAAATGGGGCCATATATTTTTTTCACTAGCGATAGATAATCATATATAGACGAATGCATTCATGTAACATACGTTAATATTTTGATAGTATATTGAGTATAAAATTATTCTTTCAGACATATGATTTTGAACTAAATGTACGAGATTTCCTGTTAGCAACCGTTGCCATTGTCGCATTAGGGGAAGATTGCCTTCGCGGCGCCGGCACTTTTGCGAGAACAGGGGAAAGGTCGCGAAGGCCACTTTCCCAAAAGCGACAGTGTCGACGGCTGCAAGAAGAAAAATTGCACGTATAATTTCAAATCTCAAGCCTCATAATATAAATATATAAAAACGGGTTTATAAGTTTATATTATTATCGGTTTATTACATCACTACCAATGCGTGAACTATTTTTTTTATTTCATCGCAAAATATCAAAAAATACTAATACAGCCTTACAATCCGTTTGAATTCATGTAATTCTGCAATTACAAAGTTAATTGTGAATTAACTTAAATTAATTGAGTAATTTACATTAATTAAATTAAGTTTAAAAAATTAAAGACTATTGAAATATTTTATTGAAGTTTCTCAAGAAAATGTTTCAGTCTATCAGAACGGAGATGGGGAGGTACGCTTTCTCTAATTGTAAATTGGGAGTCAGAAAATAAACGGACGCAGAATATTGCCTGGGACGTGGGAAAATGAATATTACGCAACACTGTCGCTTAATGTCATCATTTGACGACTTTCCTGCTTTCGAAACATCAAAATATTTTAGAAGATAACATTATTATTCAGCTTCATTTGTTAGCATAAAGTACTCGATAAATGGAGTAAGACGTACTTTTTTCGTTGGTACTCATCAGGGCTCTAACTTATCGCACGGTAAAGAAGTTATTTCGCTCAATGAAAGTAAGTTAAAATTAATAGTTTTTTTACGAACGTTATTCTGGTGTTTCCATCACCAAACAATTGTAATATCAAAAACTAGACTATTACCATGCATGCCGCCATTAGTTTTTATTAATCAAAATTTCGAAAAAACGTACTGCTAGCACTTCGGTTAGAACATTATAATATGTAATTTCAGTACATTGTCCATAATCGTTACACTACGCAAAATTGTGTGGAGTGGATAGTTAACGTCAGAAAATAACTCCAGTTACTTGTATTGATATACAGGACTGTTTGGTTAACTGCGCCAGATATACTTTTTTTTTGTTTTTTGCATTTGTTCATCTTAAGTTAGCCAAACTTATTATATAATAATATGAAGTTAATATAAGAAACAGTAATACAAATTATTAATTTTCAAGTTTTAGCAAATTTCGTGGGATGCAGAAACGTAAAAAGATTCACTTAACTGCAGTATGGAATTAACTGATGCTCTTATTGTGGTGACGCGAATTATTAAGAGCATGCTGAACACAGTTATACGAGTATATTATAAATAGGAGACAGATTTTAATGAAATATCATTTTTACTTTCTTGCATACCTACGTATATACGGAGTGATATACGTAATGTAGAGAAAGTTATGTAATGTTGCGCGAAAAAACGGTGGATTTTCGGCAGAAAAAAATTCATTGCCGGATCCTGATAACGAAAAAGTGGATAAATGCAGTTGCTTAATTAAAAGAAAAAAGTCCTCTAATATGTGATGTAGCCAGAATTCCTATTTTGTTGGTCCTTGATACCGAAAACTAAATTGCAAGCGAAACGCCCGCCGTCTGTCCGTCTGTGAACACTACTAGCGCTTACACCATGCGTAGGATTTTTTTCAAATTGAAGAAACATCTATCTATCTGTAGTTGAAGATTTGTAATTTTGAAAACCATTCTTTAAAACTTGGGGGTTTTTAGATCATGCCCCAAGAACATTCTCGAAATTTTCTCAAAAGTTTTGTTCAAAATGTTTTCTTTAAATTTATTGTAATAACAGAGCAAAATACACTTATAAAGTGACATAGGTTCTATTTTCACGGTTTACAGGATTTTCAAAAATTGCAAAAGTTTGAATTTTTCTAGCGTCTTCTCACAACTGAAAAAATTGCAAATTTTTTTGCGAAAATTGACCAATTGAATAACAAAAAATTAAACTAATGTTAAAACGATAATAATATAGAAGATGTAGCATTACAATACTATGAAAATCGAAAACAGTACACTGATTTTTGGAAGGTTTAGATACCTGTAAATGCCATTTATCCAAAAGCACAATTTTTTGGAATTGATCACTTTTATCAATAATCCTGCGATATTTAAGAAGCTATTTAAACAGTAAAAATAAAAAAATGCCATTACATATTTATGGGCTTTAAGAGTGTAATATAAATATATTGGGGATCCTATTGTATTTTATTTCAATTATCTATGTCCCCGTCTGAAGTTGGGCCTCATGGCAGTTGCATAGGCCAAAGGACGGCCTTGCGAACAACTAGAAAACTCTAGCAGAAACTTCTACGAATCTAATATGAACGATATGTTAGAAAGAATAAAGATATCAAGTTTAGAAATTAAGAATACTCTTCTTATTCCCTTACAAAAGTTCAAAATGTTAGCAACTCTCTGATATTTGGAAACAAAATAAAATCGCCGTTTTTGTAAGCTTAAAAAGTCTTCGTACACACCTGTTGAACAAAACATATTAAGTTATTTAATACTGGGTATGAATTCCATTTGCTTTGATTATTGTCTCTAGTCTTTGCAACATAGATTTCAGCAACGTTGCCGTAGTCGCAGGGTCAATTGAACTTCGGTCTCTCAGACCTCTCATGTTAAATATTTTTTATTAGACAAACTGTATTTTCTATTTTCAATCCCATAACTGACCACATATGACCTACGGGATCATATGTGATCAGTGAATATTAGGGAATTTAAGACGTGAATGAATTTGCTTTCTTAGTGTTTTAAGGTAGCTATGATCTAGTGGCGCCTCTAGGGTGACCAGATTAGTAGCCAGGGAGGGCACCAAATATAAGAATATTTACCGCTTAAATGTCCGACCTATTTTCATTACTGGACATTTGATTGATGCAAAAGTCTGGTCTAAGGGATCCCAATTCTTTTGTTAATATTCTGTCTTCATAATTCAAGTTTCTGTTGGGTAAATATATTACTTTATTCATGTTAAAAATGGATGACAATATTCATATTGTTTTGTGAAATTTTTAATTTAAAACACGTTTACGAATTCTCGTACAGATCAAAATACAACCAATTTCGCACAGAAGCATTGAGGAACAAATTTTTTAAACACCGTGCTAACATACGTTCCTAACGTGTTTGCAAATGTCAAAATTCAGGCAGACACATGGCGCGGTCGCACATGATTTGTGACCGACGAGTGCAATAAGCTCACATAATTCTCTCTCACTTTCTTCCCTACAATGAAGAAACCATCCTCGTGTTAAAGAGCCAAGCGGCGGCCACAGGCCTCCTGTGTCCAATGCCCTGTTGCCAAATCCTGAGCTGTTGCCACTTGCTCGGTTATCGCTTCCCAGCTAGGATAACACAAATTACACTGCTGGCTTGAATAGCCGTTACAGCTTTCTTTCGGAAAATAAGGGTTTCAGTGCAGCTGGTAATTAGTCGATTCTCAAAAATATTTAATTGAAGAAAGCACCTACCATTGACGCAGTTATTCACTTTCTATTCATCTGACTACCAATACAAACAATAAAAAACCGGTCTTATTTTCTTGTTTTATTGGTAACGGTTACGTAATATATTACAACTTTTATACTACTAACACTTCATTCTTCTAATAAACCTTAAGGGAATGACAGAGACACGGCTGAGAGACAAAAAAATATATAATTATTGAAAAGCAAAACGATATATAAAATTCCACGTCTACAACTGATTTCAAAGTCATTTGTCAGATACATACTCTAATGTACAGAATAAAAAATGAGTAGTGCAGGCTAGGATTTGAACCCGAGATCTTCAGCACAAGAAGAAGCCACCCAACCAAATACGCTACGATATTGTCCTTGGGCAGGTCACTGCTGTAGTGTTTTGAATATTACAATGTTCTTGATGCCAGAAAATTCTTTCGAAAAATCGCAAAAGCTACTGTTTATTTCAGACAAAATTCTAAATAAAACGTATTTTAAAATTTAATATTTAAAACGATTGCACTTGGAAATAAATCTCCAGCATGTGTATTGGTGGTGTTCGAAAACATATATATATTGTCACTATATAACTCAAACTTTTGCGAAAAACACTCATATTTTAAGAAACGTGCACATGAGATGATTTGAAAGAGTAATAATGAAGAGCAGATTACATTAAGAAAGAAATATGTATAATTATCTTTCGTCTAACGCAGTGTATTCTTCAGACAACGTTCACAGAAGTAACGAATAGTACACAGAAAACTGCCAGAATAGCGAACATTCGTTTCGGTATATTTTTCAGTTTTAGAGGAATATCATTTTGTCACTCAATAGATCTTCATTGTATTAATTGTAATAATTAATTAATTGTATTGTAATAATTTTTTCAAATATACAATTTGTCCGATTTGTTACACACGAGGAAGTATTAAGTTAAATTTACTATGCGCACGAATAATATGAAACAATTGAATATTTGTAATATTGAAAAATTAAAACTTTGTATGAAAAAAGACTTACAATGTTTTTAAGTACACGTTGCAAAGGTTGTGATAGCTCAGTGGCATCGTTACAGTTTTCCCTGTAACGTTACTGACCGCGAGGCCCTAGAGTTCGAGTTCCGACGTTGGCGGATGTTCGACTGTGGTTACATATGTAGGTCGAAAACCTTTGGAGCCGTTTTTAAGAAAAGTTTGAAAATGCTTCCCAGGGACTTCAACTAAATTACCCCAAAATTTAAAGAATTATTTTCAAAATCGCAGGGCCTCGATTCTGGCCAGATCGTTAATGGAAAATTAGTTTTGACAAAAATTCTACGAATAGTTTACACACTAGTGTTCACAGAGAAACAGACAGACAGACCAGGGGACACATGGACGGAGAGACGGACGTTTTGATATAATAACAACACTCTCTTGGCAACTTAAGTCCCTAAAACGTGTAATTCCATTAAATTCTCGACATCGATTTACTGCAACATTACATACATACCTCTCTAAATATTACTTTTGTTACTCCGTATGTTTACGAGGAAGTAAAAATAAATATATAAATAAATACACTTTCACACACCCCACAGTAGGTTACCCGCAAAAAAGAATAATTACAGAGCCCGAATTCCTGCCCGTGAGAATGCAGTTCTAATGTTATTACATAAACAGGGGGTCCCACCAACTATGGACCACCCCCACAACTTCTAAACGGTTCAGGATATCGAAATAAAGTGTTTGCTGAATAATGAGGAATCATGGGGCAAGTAACGAGCCGTAGAGAAATTATCTATCATATTTTTAATTTTCGAGAAATATAATCATCTTCGATTTTTAAATGGAACTATATATTTTTATCACCAGCAATGGATAGACCATGAAAAGAGGATTAAAATGATGTATCAGTTGCTAATATTTTGATAGTAACTTGAGTATAAAATTAGGCTTTCTGACATGTGATTTTGAATTAAACGGGTAATCGTTGCAACTCTCGTCTTTTGGGGAAGGTGGCCATCACGACGTCTAGACTGTTGCGTCTTGACTGAGAGGGGTGGCAGTGGGGGATAAGAGGCATAACTACAGTAAGTCTTAGTGATGGCACAGACATCACACTAAGAAATACCAATTTTGACAATCAGAATGGGAGACATTTTCCATTTATTTATTTGGATTTAACTTGCCTTCTACTAAAATTTCAAAACATTGATCGTTCCAACGAACGATATAAAAAAATGGTAGCATAAAGATGTTAATAATAATAAATATCATTTTCAAACTGAATAAGAAGCCAACCACCGTCTCTTCGTTGGTAAATGTCATTTTTAATTAAAATGATCACTCGTCCACTTTGCAACCATACGACTGCTGTTCTTAAATGGAAAAGAAAACTATACGCTTCCGTCTTCTGCATTTTCAAGTTTGAGGCAGCACTTGGCGCTATGAAATGAGAAACTCACTAATCAGAATGAACAGTAGCGAATGCAGATATGCATTTTTGTTAAAGTTTGGTAGTTACACTAATAGAACTGTCAAGAGTATTTCAAGTTTTTTATTACTTTGTTCTTCTGGTAGTAGTACGTGTTTAAATAGGAAGTTAAGTTACTGTGAATAATAAGAGAAAATGTCTACCTATCTATTATTTGATGAATTAATCAAGATATTACAACGAAAATCTTTAAGAATTCATTCGCCTCCCATATATTAAAGTGATAGTTTGTTTCTGCACTGAGTTCGAGTTCGGTAAATTTAGAAATGACCTTTATAATTATTATTATTGTTATTATTATTATTATTATTATTATTATTATTATTATTATTATTAATTTATTATTATTA
>BLKR01002388.1:0-200115 GCA_011170035.1 Teleogryllus occipitalis
TTACATTACATTTTATGTACTATATATATTACTTCCGAATATACGTATGCATACGAGAAAGTAAACATCAAACGTATCACAAAAACATGTTCTATATTCCAAAAATTGAACCTACACCTTTTTCTGGAATTTTGGTCTATCTCTTATGTGACACCAGGAGAATCCATAGAACCAATACGCAAAATCAACATGTTGCAATTGTATTGGCGCTGTGTTTTAAGTTAGTATGTAAATACCACATATATGTTGGACTTTGTGTACCAATTGTATTCTCAGATATTATTTGTGTTCGCAAATTAATGTCATTTAGTAACTTTTCACCGCAGGAAAATAGAGTAACGTAGAATCCTCTGCTAAACAGTTAAGCAGTTGTGTCCATCATTTTTCTCATTTCAACCAACTTTGGATCTCCTAAGTGGTGAATCGAATAGCCCATAATTATTTATTCCTAAACACACACGGCAAATTCTTGTGGATATTCGAATAGGAAACTGCTACCTCAGTTACCTTCGATTATTATAACAAAAGGTCTGTGCGATCATGCCACTAGATATTCTACAATGGAGAAATATAAACAAAATTTCCTCTTTTCTTCATTTATGTGTAAATAATTGTATTTCGTATACTAAAGGGTATTTTCGGGTGCGTATTTTCATGTTGATCCCCGTAAGAATTACATCTCTTTCGGTTTCTGCATCAGTTTCAGTTGGGTGACATGGTACCGCATGAGCTGTTTTCATGACGTTACGGCAGTGTGTGAGATATGAATACTAATGCAATTCGCGTAATTCGATATATCAGTGATTTGTTAGGCTAATCACTTTCAGGGGAGTGATTCCGCGGCGTAATATGTGACACGCAACATGCAAATCGACGCAGGCTTATCAGAGCACAAAGTCGTACAGTCGGGAGTCGTAAGTCCTCCTGCGATACGACCAAGATTGTTATTCAAGAAATATTTAATTTCAGAAACACGCTTTAAAGCAATATAAAATAGAAACCCTACGATTATAAAAAATGTAAAGTGGCCTAGCTGGCTTGTGGTGGATGGCTAGGGGCCCAACTGCGCGTTACAGCATGGCTGTGCATTCAAATCTCGCCTAAGGCATGGTTGTATTCAGATGAGACTGAGGAGTGGGAGCAACCACAAGATTTCTTGCATCACCTTTAAATTATTATCCTAATATCTCTTAATTTTACTTGGTACTCACAACAAAATATAAATATTATTTTACTGTAAATTTTTATTATCAATTTTAATTATATTTTATATTTAATTTTTTATTTTTCTATAAAATAAGCTAATCTTTTTACATAACACTCTTAGTCTCTTTTTGAAAGCTAACAATACCCCAAAAGTTATTTACATAAGTCTTTCGATTACGAATGAAATGTCGAGAGACGAAGCGACAATCGAAGTCAAATCCGCCATCTTGAAATGAGTTACCAAAGACAGTTTCGGAGCAGTTGCGTACATAAGTTTTTAGAACGAATTCATGGAAACTTACAAGTGTATACTCTTAGAGTCATTCTCAATAAGCCAGGCACAAGCCATGTTGATTCATGTTGCCTCAGTGTTTTGTTTTACTTTGCAGTACCTGATTGTTTCGTATTGGTCTGAATTTTTGCGGTACGCGTTCTCCGAAGTGTATTAAATATCTAATATAATTATATAATATGATCCGGAGATACAGTAAAGTAAAATGAGAATTAGTTGTTTTCTTTCCTTCACCCTGTGTAATATTCAGAATCAAAACAAGTCCATATCTTCTCTACCGGTTTTCTTGCCTCTGAAATTCCACGTCGTCTTCATTTTTATGTCAACCTCGCATCGTTTGACTTTGACGTACCGTCCTCAGATTCCCAGTTGTGATTGCCTCCCTTCCGCAAAGAGAGACTCGACTCACATGCTCTCAAAAGAGAAAGCTTCAAATCTGAGTCGCTCTCTTTTTGAAATAAAACATTTCAGAAGCTTCGTCTCCACAATAAAGAAGTATCTCTGAGAAACACATTCCGGGGAAAGCATGTAGAGTATGGCACCATTTTGCAAAGAATTTGAATGCAAATGTTCAAAGAGAGATATTTTCTATTATTTCTTTATTCCAACCGCTGTTCCATATCTAATCAAAGTTGGGATTCAGAAAACAACTTTATCTAGTCTAGGGATGCCTTAATTCCGCAAATTTGGTATTTCTTCCTTATCCTCTTCCTGTCATTGTATGTAAAATAAAGTAAAATTAGCAACAAATCTTCACAGTGATTGAGCGCTGTTAATTCGTGACGACTTTTAAACAAAACCATAGAAGACAAACATTCGTTATAATTAATTGATATAATTTGTTGTTGAACGTAAAAATTTAAAGTGCCCTTTTTTGAAATCCTTGCATGTATATGAAATATTCACTGTACACGTTGAAAAATAAATGTATCACTAGTAGTAATAAATTTATTCGATGAATTCGATGAGTTGTTGAAATGTGCGGAGCTTAATTAACAACTTTCCGTAAATTTGAGTGCTAATGCCGAATGGCCCTGATTTTTTCATTTCTTTTATTTAAAAAATATTTACTGAGTGTGAAAAATACTCACCTGTTGAGCAATGTGAGTTCAATTCACACATTTACAATTTTCCTCACAAAATGTTTGTTTATAGAAAAAATAACAAATAATAATGTTGGATATAAAACGTAAACTGCACATTTTTGAAAACAGTAGTCATCCTGATCTATTAATTTCAAGTATTACACAGTAACAAGGCCACAACATGAAATACATTTACTTAACGGAACATTTTAGACGTTCTATCCACGATGCTAATGAAGTGTGACAATCCAGAAAACAAAATTCTCAACGGCACGAGTTTGATGTAATACTTATTGTGCACAATTTGAAAATCTCATCTAATAAATAAATATTAGTTTGTTCGTATTTTATGCACTGGAGTGTCATTCATTCGATTGCGGGAAAACTTTATCAACTTATTGCTTGCACGTGCGCAAAGACTCTATACATAGTACAATGTGAATGTACGAATGTTTGTCGCACCAGACGCGCGTTGATGATGGCGTTTATGCTCAGTGAAGCGCCCCTGAACAGAAGCTCTACGCAACCCGCCGTACTTTCAAGTATTAAGCGCATATTCACTGCATATTCTGCTCTTGCGATTGTGAAATATCCGCCGGAATTATTCCTTCAACGTTATCTACGTGAAGTAAATCAAATTTGTCCTGGAACGTGTCAAAGCGATTGCATGTCAAAACTTGAGAGAGAACGCTTTATCAATAGGATACATTACAATCATGTCCAAACCAGAACATTAAACAAACCCATACTCGCGAGAACGTCTTTCATCCATTACAATGTTTGCAGAGAGTAGCGTAAAACGTAATTATCAATCACATGACCAGTAGCGTGTGAAGGGAAGCATTCCGGGTCCACTATTTTTTTACATATTTAAAAAAGGAAAAAGAAAGAAAATATTTCTCAAAATAATGACAATCTTGCAAGTACATAACAGCCTCCGAAGGTATACCAATTTCTCTATATTTAACTCAAAACTGTTGAATTTAATAAAATATCTTATTATGTGAAAATATTTTTTTTTCTCCACGGTCAAAATTTAATCAGGTGTTGGATGCTTAACTATTCTATAATTTCATTGAGCAATGAAATACGTTGTAGATAATTCTAAATCAGACAGTCATCACACATTTCAATTCCAATAACGTGATTCTTAAATATATCAATAATGTCGATAGCAGTTTTTGTAAGAAATATAACGCAGTATTGAAGATAAAGAACCAGCCAGAAAAATCTAAAATTTGATATTTTCATGTTTACTATAGCAAGAAAATTACAAAACATGTTTTTCACATTTCTAGAGCGAGTGCGGCATTCCATCGTGATAATCGTTTTGGCGAGAACCATTTTGGAGAGAACAAGTCCTTCCAAACGAAGGCTCCGATAGCGATAAGCAGACTCCAAGAACGTCGGTTGTACTCCGAAGTTCACGATGTGCACGAACGAGCTGTCTCCATCGATTTCACGGGGAACTGCTCAATAAAATGTCGCACTCTCTCGTCTTTGTTTTGCTGCCGTTTTATTTTGTGCTTTACGAACGTACATAGTCAGATAAGCAAAATCCCTAAAAGAATTTCTTCAGAGTTAGATTAAGCATTTAGATGATGACCGAGTAAACTTAGCAGGATAAACTAACATTTTAAGACAATTAGTATATAGGGACATTTACTCGTCAAATTATATTTTAATTTTACTACTAAGAACGTTTCAACAGTAATCCACAATGTGATGTGCAGTATACATGTACATGATGCAGAAATGAACACTATGTAGGCAGTTACTGAAAAACGGCCCAGGCAGGTTTATAGGTTATTTCGCTGTATTATCGAGGATGTTTATTACAAAACTCCATATTCGTTTCCTTAAGAGTCAGTTCAATCTAATAATTGTATCTATTCTTTGCTGAGAGTTTGAGACTTTTTTCTCAGTGGAGAGTATTGGCCAGAATATTGCATAGAAAGTCGATTAAAAATATTATTACATTTTTAATAAAAAATAATATTTATTGGCCAAGAAAAAATAAATAGGGAACCACTAATAGGTATTTTGCAGATTTTATATTCTTCTTGCATAAAAATACGTTTTAAGGGACAAACAATGCTTAAGACGAACGATGATGGAACTAGTACATGAGGGAAGTTCTAATATTATTTTGTTGTAGGAAAAGCCAATAAATAAAGAACGCGAAGACTGAACAACAGACTGTAACAAGTCCTGTTATGAGATACCCGAGTCGACGAAAGCTGCGATCAAGAAAAAAAGCATGTGCTGAAAAAGAAAATAAATAAGGCCAGAAGGGCGAGAGGCGGCGGCGGCGGCAGCGGCGACGACGACAAGTGGACAAATCTTTGCTCTGAGACCTTCGTTCTGCTGAGTGCACAGTGCGCTCGGAGGCAGTCAAGCGCCAATTCCTGTGGCAGGCGGCGCGCGAGCGGCGGGCGCGATAGCGCTGCCTGGCGGCGGCGGGTCGAAGGCTGGCACGTTCGTCGCGAGGCGGTGGCGACGCGTCCGCCGGGGCTATTCCACGGTGCAGCTTCCCTATCGCTCTTTTCTCACATCCCTCAACCCCTCGTGCGCCTGGCTCTCCCTCCGTTCCTAGACAACCTGAGCTGCAGTCAGACCGACCCATCCGCCTCTGTCGTCGCCGTATGACTTCTTGTTGCACTCGCCGCTCCGTCTACCCTCTCTCTGCACGCGGCTTTTGCCGCCCTCGCCATCTCCACACTCGATATATTCAGCGCTCATCCCTCCTCGTCATCCCGTCACTCTCGCCACCTCTATGTGTCCGCCCGCCGCCCTCGCCGCCCTCGCCGCCCTCGCCGCCCTCGCCGCCCTCGCCGCCCTCGCCGCCCTCGCCGCCCTCGCCGCCCTCGCCGCCCTCGCCGCCCTCGCCGCCCTCGCCGCCCACGCCGTTTCCGCTGCCGCCGCCAACTCTCCCCCTCTTTCCATCCATCTCACTGCATTTGTTCCCTCCCTGCTCCCGTGTCTACCAATACCTTCTGCATCCCTCTTCCTTCAGCCTTCAGCCTTACCCCTCAGTGTAATGCCATCACCCCACGCATTCACCTTCCTATCGCTCTCATTCTTACCTGTTTTCCTCCCCTCCACCTTACCCCAAGACGCCCGCTCAAGTTCGTCCCCTCCCACCCCATCCTCGCTCTCAAAATTCACTTCCGGACATCTCATTTCCTTACGGCTTCATCCCCACCAGGCAAACTCTTCTATTCATTCAACCTCGCGCCATCGCCTGCGCCCTAACGCAGCCGTTCCCTCATCTACGTCTCCCCGGCGCGGCGGCCGTCACCCGCCGAGGGGGAGCGAGGAAACAAGTTCGTTCGAACAGGGCGACGCCGACGAACTCAATCTGCAAAAATAGAGGCGATCGTTTCCTGTCCGTTATTGCTCTCTTTTAGAGCTCTGGAAACTTGTGCGCTTGTTGCGAACTCGGCGCGGACTCCTCTTTCATCCCGCAGCCAGCGCTGCTCGGGGCGGCGGGGGGCGGCGGGGGGCGGCGCGCGCTGACGTGGCAGAGGCGCAGGAGGCCTCGCTCCTGAGGCCCAGGGGGCGCCCGCCGCGCACTGGGCCCGAATGCGCCCAAAAGGCCTCAGGGCCAAAAAATTACCACGGATGAGGACAATAATATAACAAAGATAATAATGATGATGATGATAATAATAATAATAATAATAATAATAATAATAATAATAATAATAATAATAATAACAACAACAACAAAAACTAGGACCAACGCCATCTTGGAATTAGAGGAAGTACACCTAGCAATCTGATCGAATATTTGGAATTAGAGGAAGTACACCTAGCACTATATTGTGCAGCATCAACGGTGACCAAACTGAACGGCCAAGCACCAAGGAGGCAAGTTCAACGGTGTCTTAAAGAAAAGAAACCAGCCTGGAAGAGGAGACTTGACATGAGTGTTGATCATTTCCGAGCAAGAACAGATTTGATTAATGAATTCCTGAAGGGCACCCGCTCCCGAAAAATATTAAAGATAATAACTGTGATATGTGCTCAGTCATAAATTAATCTAGGAGATTTTAATTGTCAGTAAAGACTTCTAGAACTGAAGAATTACTACCGACAGAAAGCTAAGCTGAAAGGAGCATGATTGAAAAGGTATAATGCGTTATGTAACAGAAAGAAGCAGAATATCGATTTCAATAAAAACATAAAAATGTTCTTCAAACAACTGGAGTCGGGGAGTCAGACAGCTTCATCTCTAAATCTGGAGTCCGGTGAGTTTGATGATTATTGGAGATCAATTTGGTCGAAAAGTGAACATTTTAACCAGAACGTAGACTGGATTCTGGATATCAAAGAGCAAAGTTCTTCTATATCACCTATGGTGGTCACCGGTTTCATGACCGAAGACATATGTAGAAATATTAAGAAGACCAATAACTGGAGGTCACCAGGACTAGATGGACTTCACAATTTTTGGTTGAAGTATTTCACAGCAATCCACGAACCATTGGCCATCTGCTTTACAGAAGCATTAAATAACCCGAGTAAGATCCCACTTCATCTTACTGAAGGAAACACCTTTTTGCTTCACAAGAAAGATGATGGCTCACAACCACAAAACTACAGACCAATAACGTGTTTGTCTAGTATTTACAAATTATTTACATCCTTGATCAATGAAAAAATCTATGAGCATTGTGAAAGAAATGTAATAATAGCAGAGGAAGAAAAAGGATGTATTAGAGGTGCTCTAGGTTGCAATCACCAACTTATAATAGATTCTGTAGTTTTAAAACAAGTCCAGCGTAAGCAGAAAAATTTTCACATGTGTTATATAGTGTAACGTTTGTAGGGCTACAGCAAGCGACCGCCGGGGGGCCACAAAGGTGCGGCGGCAAGGGATTAGACGCCAGGGGACAGGTAGGATGTGACACGCCGAGGTATTCTGAGAAATCCTAAGAGCTAGGGAAAGGGATGCCCAAAATGCGGGACAGCGCATTTTTGCCGCGTGCCGCGTGACAAATTCTTGGAATCCATGGAAATGGATGTCCAAAAATGCCTGGCAACGCGACTAGCGCGGGCCGTGTGCAAAACCCAGTGACGTTTCAGGTCACGTAGGCGGTAGCTATATAAGAGCGAACGCAGAACGCGGGGGCGGGATTTGTTGAGCTGAGTGGGAACCCTCGTGCGAACGCCCAAAACTTGCGCCCAGGGCGGTGCGGAGCCGAGCTAGGCTCGTGCGGCAACCCATGTGTTGGGACGCCGTTGTGGACTATATCCACGGGTGACCGAGGTCGCCGGAGCTGTCTGCTGTGTGCGGGAGGCTCGCTGAGGAGTGGCGCGGGCCACGAGTCAGTCATTTCATTTTTAAGGATCGCACCTGCGATCAAGGAAGTAAACATCTACCAGAGCTGAGTAACTTAAATTATTACTGTACATATTGTGAATAAACCTGTACATATTTATCATTGAAGCTCGTGTCTGTGATTATTGTGTATGCCCACGACGTCACAATAGATTACACAAAAGTGTTTGATTCAGTTCCTCATGATTGGTTGATAAAAATACTTGGAATCTACAGGATTTCTCCAAATATCATAAACACACTGCAGTCATTGATCTTAACGTGGAGGGTAAATCTGCATGCTAATAAGGAGAAAATATGTACAATGGACATTAAACGTGGGATATTCCAAGGAGATTCTCTTTCACCCTTATGGTTTTGTCTGGCCTTAAATCCGTTGTCATCACTGTTAAATAATAGTACCATTGGATACAAAATTAATTCATCATATCATAAGACATTAAATTATCTTTTATTTATGGACGATCTGAAGCTTTAGACTGGAATACATAAAAAACTCTGTTCTTTCATAGATACTACTAAGATTTTCAGCCAAGATATTTTGGATGAGCTTCGGTTTGGATAAATGCGCCATCATAAGCATACGGAAAGGTAAAGCAGGAAGGTTGGATAAAAATGTCCAAGGCATAGAAGAGCTGCAACTTGATGCTGCTTACAAAAACCTCGGAATACAACAGAGTATGAAACTTGATCACAGCGAAATTAAACATGAGTTTACCGAGAAGTACAAGAAGAGGGTAACCAAAATATTGAATACGAAGCTAGCTGGGAAAACATAATTAATATTCTCCCATTTCCCCATGGTTATATCCGTTGAAGGAGTCGTCACCAGGAACTTTAAAAGAAATCTGGAAAATTTAGATATCAAAAACATCTTTGATGAAGCCCAGAAAGCCACCCTTCTTCAAACATGTCATATTGTCAGAAAATTCGTAAATGCGTGACATTCATGTAGGTCAGGATGAATTTCCTTCCTGAGCAGTCCGAGCCTAGTCCTATAACATCAATTGGACAGGTGATAGATTTTTCTGCTAAAGCAGAGAAAGTGTGAATAATAATAATAATAATAATAATAATAATAATAATAATAATAATAATAATAATAATAATAATAATATCTACCTGGTCCCGGGGGCACACGATTGCGGCAGCCGTCGTCTGCACCGAGGACGCTGCAGGTTCGAGTCCTGCGTAGGCATGGTCGTATTTATGATTGTACACAGTCCAACAGACGTCACCGGTTTTGGTGAGTGTTCGTACCACTTGGAGCATGTGTTTGGAACTTTGAGGGCGTTTCAGATCTGCCAGTAGATGTAACTACACCCCCTATTGTATCTTTTCAAGTATTCGGTCTTAGCTAGAATTTGACAAGCTGACACGATAAGATCGATCGTTTCTTCTTTCTGACAAATACGGCATTTATCATCTTGGGAAATTTTGAGAACTGCTTTATCATAATGTCGTGTTCTCATCGCCTGATCTTGGGCAGCTATCATAACTGCTTCCGATTCTACCTTCATTCTTCCCCTTTTAAATCACATAAATGATTGATCTTTTCTGATCTGCACCTTGTCCGTTCTTTTTAGATATTGTTCTTAAGTGGTTTGTTTCTCCACTATTTCTTTAAGATCTTTTGTGCCTCACTTTGCATGTTAAGTAGCATCAGAAGTTCAATGCCTGTGTTATTCTGCGTGTCTTTTTCTTCGCAATGCTTCTTGCTACACTTACAATGCCTCTTGCTTCCCATTCTTCGGCCAGATTTAATGACCTACCTGATTAGTGAGCCATCTTGATGGTTCACTGCATACTTTTCCATCTCGACTATTGCATTGCGCCAGGAAGCTTCAATTTGTCTGTGACCTCTTTCTACTTCTTTACGTGACTCAAAAAATCACGTAATGTAGATCATCAGACCGAAGGTGGGCGACATGACGCGTTGTAAGCAGTTTTCTGGTTTTTCAATCCATGATTCTGCTGCTCAGTCCAGTTCACTAGTTCAAAACTGTATTCGGCTGCAGGCACTGCCAAACTATTTATTGCAGATATTTATTATTATTATTATTATTATTATTATTATTATTATTATTATTATTATTATTATTATTATTATTATTTGCGTAGTGGTGGTTTCTGACCACGCTATACGTTATCTTCCCAGGCCCAGTCATATTCTGTCTCGGAGAGAGCGTCGTGTGTCGTTATGGGGATCAGCTTTTCCGATGTCTGGTGGACAAAAGGATCAGTGGTCATAAGAACCAACTGGTAGACGATTCCACTGTCAAACGGTCCGATAGCAGAATGAACAAGAGTCGATAAGACAAAGGCGCAGGTGGAACAAACGTTAAGAAGACCTGCCGTCAAATGAGCCTGGAGTCAAATCGAACTATGGGAAACGTACAGACTCTCCAAATATTGACCATTCAACGGGACAAAGGACGGACGGATGTACAGACGAAAGGACGGACGGATGTACAGATGAAAGGACGGACGGATGGACAGACGAAAGGACGGACGAATGGAGAAACGAAACGGACCGACATCTCGAAAGACGAATCAAGGATCAAGAGACGTTTTTGAAAATTCACATTTGAAGAATCAGAGACCGTCAGAAAGAACTATATTTCTGATGATTTGTCGAGTTGGATTGTTTCATGATAAGTACACTGTTGTAAGAAACAGCCGTAAAAATCCTCGTACCTCTAAATCAGTAACTTAATTGATACAAGAATGATTTATCCCAGAAGTGATAAACTGCCATGGTCATGTTTCCTATACACACAAATAAAGAGCTCTCGAGCTATAAGTAAATTACATGATTCTTGCGGTACAGCCCACTGTGTGTTGAGAGTTTCCAGTAATTATAGTAAATGTACGAATAATTCATTATTTAAATACACAACAAATTAAAGCTTAAAATAAACTTTTGATCTACTAACTGCAAACTATAATTACATTGAAGAAGAATAGTAAATTGTAGTTTCAATTTATTTACGAGTTTACGTAATGGTTTATATTTGTTAATTCATTTTAAATAATTGCTGTAAATGCCTTTTTGCCAAAAAACCCTGTGGCATACAGCTAAATGTTACTCATTTGGAGGTAATTATGTATACACAACGTTAGTTATAGATTGATTGATTATAATCATTAATTAATGATTCCGGGCGCGTCAACTGCTAAGATCATTAGTCCCGTGAGTGTAGTGCATTCTATCGCGGGAGATCTTCCTCTGTTGGATGGCGAGATCCGGCGCCGACATACCTGTGGTCTTGCATGTTTTCCCTCCTTCAAGTGTCTCTCACCAGCGGGGCACCGCCCCAGCATGGACAAACCCTAAGCTCCCGACTCGTCTCCTGGCATGTGTGGTAGTGTAGTGCATGTAAGTGTAAGTGTGCGTAAATAAAGGATGAGTGTAGAACAAGCAAGAGCCAGGAAAGATCGTGCACTCTCCGTGGGTCGTTTGCTAGGTTCTTGTACGTATGCGAAAAAATAAAACTTGTATATTTATGTATATTTTATTTTCTATACACTATGACTTTGTATAGAGAAAATGTTTTTATGCTGTAGCGAAAACTGCCTATTTTTCGACAGAAAAACCCATATTATATCCCTTATACCAAAAAAGTGGATAATTCGTACTCCGTTTTGTAGAGAAATTATTTCCTTTAGTAGATTGTGCTGTGAGAATTCTCATTTTGTGTGTTCTTGAGGCTGAAAAGGTAGTTTTCGGCACAAAATTAGTCCGTTCGTCTGTGTGTTTGTGAACAACTCTAACGCCTAAACCGCGCTCAGAATGACTAAATTTGATAACTCCTCCATCGATATGAATGTCACAAACCCTTGAATTAGAAGCTGAAATTTTAATTAGGGAGAGTACTTTACACGATCCCTAATAACATTTTAGAAACTTTCTAGATTTTTTTGCGTGATCATATCAAAGTGCAGTTAATCTCATGAGATAGGTCCGATTTTCTTCCAAAACATTTTTAAATATAAAAGTAAACCATTTATACATGTTCTTTGACTCTGGCTTCAGAGATATTAGTTAGTTAAGATAGATTATTTATACAATGTGTTGGTACATAGAGTTGAAAATTACAATATTTTCTAAAATTACCACGATCCTAAGATATTGTTTACAGTGATACGAAATAGAGTAAGTTACGAGGACATGTCATACTATATATATTTTTATTTTGTTAAGATATTGAAATAGGACCACATTCCATAATTTCTCTGTCGTAGCTCGCTCGTATAAGTCGGAATCACATTATCTTCATTTATCTCTTATCCCAACTTTCCTGTTATTTTACCAATTACAAAAGAACCTAACTTTTCTCATAAAAAGATCTCGATTCAGAATCCATAAAACTACAGTTTGAATTTTTTACTGCTTCCAGAATGTCGTGTGAAACGAAAAATAATACATTTGCTTTGGCAATTTCTGTAAATAATAGAGTTCCAGTGCATTCAAATATTTGGTCACACTCATAGAGAAGGCTTTTTGTCTCATATCAAAGGTAATGACAACCAAGTTCTTTAAAGCGAGTACTTCAAAATTGTTATTATGAATTTATATTATTTTAAAATGATAATTTCCGCCATCGCTATACTTTCCAATTACTCTTCCGGCCTCTTCTTTAAATACTAACTTAGAGGACTCGTTTTTTTATTGATTTATTAGTGATTCCGGGCGTGCCAACTACTAAGGCCATTAGTCCCGTGAGTGTAGTGTATGTTTTTGCCGCATGAGGTGGCACATCATTCCCCGCTAGATGAGAAGATCCGGCGCCGACCTCCCGTCGGCAAGCGGGGTTTCCCCAACTAGGTATCTCCCACCACCCCAGCCGGGACAAGCTCTAAGCCCTAGACTGGTCCCCCGGGATATGTGGTAGTTTAGTTCATGTTAGTGTGTGTGTAAGGGGTAAGAAAAGGTCAAGGAAGAGGAAGTAAAGACCGCGCGCGGTTCTTGGCCCGTTTGTTAGGGTATTGTTCTCCGGCATTCGTCTGATGTTGATCAAATAAACCTCGGAAAACTACCGATCAGAGCAGCCAACCGCTAGAATTCTCCAGACAGCGGCTAAATTCGACCTTCCTGAAAAGGTAGTGCCGAAAATCCTGCCAACGTCGGGATTCGAGGCCTAGGTCCTCCCGGTCAGAGGCACTGCAGTGACATCAGTTGATGCCCTGGGCCACTTTTGCCGGTATAGAGAACTATAAATGTAAATAACTATTGATAAACTTGTTTTATTTAGACCATTTTTCAGTAAACGTACCATTAATTAAAATGCATCTACTTACATGTACACACACAACTTACTTACATACTCATTGCAATACTTACATATACACAACAGAATCACTCATCTCACAAGCACTATCACGCATGTCCTCTCCCAATATTCAAAATTTACGTAGTCGTTCCTACTGTCTAGACCTTCTTTACTTTCCTGTAAGCATATCTTCTCAGTTTTTCAACCTTTTCCATCCAGATCACTACCAGCTTCTCAGGTCACCCGCATTGCTAACTACTTTCATTCTCTTTTGTTTCTCTCTGGTAGCTATCATTCTCTCTTATCATTCTCATTTCGTTTTCCTTATCAATTTTTGTTTGCTTTTTTGTTTGTATTTTTTTCCATACCTCGCAAGTTTTCGGATTCTTTTTTCCTCTCTACTATCGAAAATTAACTAATAGTTTGATATTAATAATATAAAAATTATTACAAAAATGTTTAAGAAAATGCTCATTTTACCCCCCCCCCCTTCTCCATTTGTCACAGTTGTGCGAACCCCGTCCACCTAAAGCGAAATTACCCCCATAACTTCTAAACCGTTCACTGCATCGACATGCAATTTTATCTCAACAATGTGGAATCACGGGGCAAGTAATATGGCGTAGATTAAATGATGCCGATGATTAAATCATATAACATGATTGACATGTTTGTTGTTATTGATCATCACGTAACAGTCAATCATTTTACATCGGACTGTATTATGTTTGAAAAATTTTTAGTTTTCGAGAAATTTAATCATCTTTGAATTTTTAAATGGAACTATATATTTTTGTCATCAGCAGTGAATAGATAATTAAAAGAGGAATCCAATTATGCAATCCGTCCGTAGCAGACTCGGCACCGCAAAGACTACCTTCCTAAGTTGCAAAGGGAAAAATTGTTCCTTTAATATAAAATCAAATGTCAAAAGTCTATTTTTAAACTAAAATTTCTAACAAAATACTAACATATGATACATCACTGAATTCCTCTTTTCATGGTCTATCCATTGCTAGCGAGAAAAATATATCATTCCATTTAAAAAATCAAAGATGATTTAATTTCTCAAAAACTAAAAATATTACGAACAATGTCTGTACAGAATATTAATTGCCCCATGATTCTGCATTGTTGAGCGAAATCTATATTTCGATATAGCAAACCGTTTAGAAGTTATGGGACTGGCCCACAGTTGGCGGGACACTCTGTATATCTTATACTCGTATATTTCCTGGAGATGACATGTCGTCCCACTGTGGGCGGCGCAGCCGGGGCGGGCTGTTCGCAGCCGCCGAAGAAAAGAATCACAGCGAGCGCGCCGGCGCGGCGCGAACAGAACGCGAGGCACTGGGGCGGGCGGCGCGCGGAAAGAGGAGGCTGAAGCCCTGGGGAAGCCAGAGACTGTAATGAGATGAGTAACCAACAGGAGTTGAGGCGGCCAACGAGAAAGAGGACGCAGCGGTGAAAGCTGCGGAAGAACGAACGAAAATTGGCGGTTTCGCGGATAATTGGAAAGGCTGTCTCGTCGGGTGGAATGCTAATGACAGATGGGTTGTTTTTGGTGGATGTGAAGGCAATAGATATCTTCCGGAATAATGGTTGTACTGTTGAACTTATTTCAGTAGTGCTCTAATGATGAATGCAGCAAGGGAAAAGATTGGAAATATTTACGTTATGCAGGAATAACAGCTAGATTTGAATTTTCGAAATTTAGCTCAGAGTAAGAAATAATTGTTTGAGTATAGATTGGAAATTACTTAAACGACTTTGAAATGTGTTAAATGGCGTGATTTTAAATACAATATCTCTGAAGAAGTTTTCATAAGAAATAATTTGGCAATGAAACATCATGGTTTCTAAACATTTTCTGAATAGAATTATGTTAGGTGAGTATTCTGTAAGATGGAGCGGTCGAAATGGAATACATGATTTAATAAAAGATAAATAGGAGAAACAAAGATCGCAGTATTGAAGAATGAAGTGGCTGGGAAATGTAAAAGTAATCTGAGATATAGGAATTGTAACCAAAATGTGAATTAAAGAAACCGTAGTGGGTTCATCCCATGGCCAGTGTTAGCTACGGGGCAATCCAAGTCTCTGAAGTGATAACACCCCGTTGGCAACGGCGACGTAGCAGGCGGTTCAAATACGCGTGGGTGGCAGAAGCGTGCACAGACTGTGCGGGTCCTCGCGACCGCGTCGCTTCGTTGCGTCGCTCTCCTCCCCCTCTCCCCTCCGCGCCCTTCCTCCCACTCAATCCACCCCCACCTCCCCAATCTCCTCGCCCTTCCCCCGCCGCGCGCCGGAGCGAGCGCAAGCAGACGGAAGTTGGAGAAGTAACAGGAGCTGGGGGCGGAGGCTGGCAACGGCGGAGTTGCGAGAAGCGCAGCGGCAGCAGCAGCAGCAGCAGCGAACGTGTCGCTCGTATTCTGACGTGTCGTAACATCGGGTTTAGAGACGAATGACTTCGCTTTTTGCTTTTATTTCGTGCCGTGAAAAGCGACAATTTGAAAGGAAATCTACGATGTTCACGATTCGAAGACTGTTCCAATGTCTCAAAGACCGTATCATTTACTGCGCCTCGGAAATGTTGCGCGAAAACGCAACATATAAAGAAAGGGTTCGTTAGCCCTATACTCTCGGCTGTTGTAGATTTCTAATCCCTGATGTGTTCGAAATGTTTGTGAAAATGTTTCAGATGGGAGATACGAGAATTTTTAAAGAATATTATCAAGAACAATTAATCTAAATAACTAAATGTACTGGAACTAACAAATGTGAATTTTCCCATCACCATCAAAATACTTTTAACCTTGTAGGAGATGCAAGTATTCTGATGCGAGAAGGCAAAGGAACATGTAGTACTTAAATGTAATGAGTAAGTATTATAATAAGCTACTCAAGCTCAATAATTTATAGATATACATTTTTCAGTAATTTAAGTTCGATAATTATATTTACAAATTGACATTTTTTGAATACTTTTAATCACGTTTGTCTTCTTATAAGATCATCAATGTCTGCTAGAACATTCATTTTTAAAGAGCGATCTCTAGCTGTGAGTAAGGTTGAGTTGGACAGAAGTCTTGCACGTAAATCAACTCTTGCTACCTCAAGCAGTTACCAAAACAATACAAACAATGAATGCAAATTTTTATTAAATTCTGACTAGCAGTTCCTCATTTTTCCTTGAGAGCGTGAGTATCGAAATGAGAAAACTCTCCATTAAGTAGAGTTTCGGCGCAAGTCCATGTAATACTAGTGCACATTGTGACGTCTGTTTTTAATCTGAACTGAGGTAATCAATACCGGACATTATTGAAAGTGTATTTTGTATGCAAATATGGACGGTTGAATAATTAAATCCCACCATATTCAAAAATTCGTAATGTGTCAAACTATAAACCATTATTTATGACGTAGGAACAATATTTTTTAAAGAATAAGTTATAAACAAAAGGCAGAAACAATATGTTTAGTTAAACGAACTGTAATTAGCCGATCATAAAATATATTAGAAAAGTTAAATATAAGAAAAAAAGAATTGACCCGCAGAATAAACAAGATACGATATTAGGTTCGTCTTGCGTTCATTTGTCAGGGGATTTCAGTAAATTGAACTCAGACATTTAGCCAATCAGCAATCGAGCTGACAAAAAAAGCGTGTCGAGTTTTGCGGAAGGTCAATGAAGTCATAAAAGGGTAGATGCGGTATTTACTAGACTGCGGGTGTGGATGTGGTGATGCACAAAATGGTAATGTCTAGTCGCATTTTTTATAAGTTTACAAGTTCATTATTAAGACTAGCTTTAATTGATTGATTGATTGATTTATTCATGTTTCCGGGCGCGTCAACTGCTATGGTCATTAGTCCCGTTAGTGTAGTGCATGTTTTTTCTCGGGAGATGGCGGTGATCTTCCCCCGCTGTATGGCGAGATCCGGCGCCGACCTACCGTCGGCTAGTGGGGTTACCCCCTAACCAGGACTCTCCCACCAGCGGGGCACCGCCCCAACCGGGACAAGCTCTAAGCTCCCGACCGGTCTCCCGAAATATGTGGTAGTGTAGTGCATGTTAGTGTAAGTGTGTGTGTAAGGGGAGAGGATAGGACAAGGAAGAGGAAGGACAGATCGCGCGCGGTCCTTGGCCCGTTTGGTAGGGTACTGCTCCAGCATTCGCCTGGGGTTGATCGGAGAAACCACGGAAAACTACCGATCAGAGCAGCCGGCCGCTAGAATTCTCCTCCAGACAGCAGCTGAATTCGACCTAGCTGAAAAGCTAGTGTCGAAAATCCTGCCGCCGTCAGGACTCGAACCTAGGACCTCCCGGTTAGAGGCGCTGCAATGACATCAGTTGATGCACTGAGCTACCGCTACCTGTACTAGCTTTAAGTGACATTATTTTGGTGCAGAGTCAAGTATTATTAATATGGTTTATTGTATTACAAGTTCATTATTAAGACTAGCTTTAAGTAACATTATTTTGGTGCAGAGTCAAGTATTATTAATATGGTTTATTATATCCAAAACATTAGGTGTGGTCTGAAAGAAGAATGAAGACTTCGGTCACGTAAAATGGTATTATCTCCGCAAAGGGAAGTAAACAAAAAACTAATTGGATAAATATCAAGTATTGCAACCTATTCATCAGTTTTTCATAAATCTTTCTTAATATTCTTTTGGATTGGCACAGTTCGTTAAAGTCAACATATTATTTCTGTCGTTTTCAACTCCAATTGTATAAGTCTGTCTTTTGATAGCTGCAACCCGTTGCATAACGATACTCATTACGATACCGATTTCGTTATGATACAGGTTCTTGACCAATCCAAGAGAAGTTTACAAACCAAGTATTGACAATTCATTACTCATTGAGAATCATTCTAGTGAATGTTTTTTTCGATTGTGTACATTAATTTTTTTTAAATATAATATTATGCTTCTCAGTTTTGATTTCATTTATTACTAGATTTTTTTACATAGAATATTATTTGAAATAAATTGGATCGTAATTTCACTTTAGTCCAATTTGACTAGCGCAGTAAACCAAAGCCACCAACGGTGGGGTAAGGAGGGAGCTGTCCGCTAGGTGGCCTTGACTGAAACTTGTAAGTAATTTGCCATGAAACGATTCAATATAAATGTTTAACTTTTAAAAGTTACCATAAGTCGTAGAAAAAGAAGCGCATGAAACTCGATGAAATGGGTTTTAAAACACTCCTGTGAAGTTTACGGTACTCTCTCGTTCCTCGCTCGTATCGTAATATCACTCTTGTATTAATACCTATCATTACATCATCGTTTTATACTGTACTATTTGTTTACAGTATGTTCTCTAAATCGTATCACTATTTAGCAAATAATGTTTTAAATTTCGACGACACTTCGATAATTTTCTAATACAGCGGAATTTAATTATTCAATCGTCCATAGTTACATATTATTGGCATTGCCAATAATATATTTACCTCGGTACATCTGTTCTTACTTTAAATGAAGATCTTCATCAATTTCTCTTCATAAAGAGAATACTACTGATATTAAAATACAAATTTTAATGGTTAAATTTTGCTATTAATCAAAACCCAAATCAACTGTCCGCCTCGACTTGAGGAATTTAAATGATGAATATTATATCAATCATAGGACGTAATATTGGAACAATTGTTTTCTTTAGATAAACTTGAATATAATAAAAATTTAAAATTGCATCAAATTAACGATATGCTACAAAAATTGCCTGCGGAATCTTTAATTGCAGATATGCAGTTAGCAATGCATTTAAACAGAATTTCTTCAAGACTTATTGTTTCCATTCTAGAACAGGTGAAGTCGTACACAATTAGCATGAAAATTCATTTATTAAGAAACAGCTTACCTTTCCAGCTGGCCTATTCGACTTCTCTCCTTAACATGATGATATACATTTTGTTGGCATTAAAATCTTCATTATTACGTATCCTTATTTCGTGTTGTCCTTCCATGAAATTATCACAACGCGAGGTCCTCCAACTACGGAACTGTCTCGCCTGTTTCCACTCCCATCCCGTACGATGAGCAGCTTTAGTTTGCGGTCACACCAGAGAGATTTGCGGTAGTATCGCAACAGTTCTCATGAAACCGTCACTTCAGGAGGGTTACCGGTGTCCAAGAGTAATTAGTGTAATCTGCTACATTTCAATTTCAATTTCCAATTTCACCTCTCTGCCGTTTTCATTTATGGAATTTTAATACATTTTATCATTTTTAAATATCGGTTCAATAAAACAGATTAATTTTACGATCGTGAAAAATCGTGGCGATGCAACACTCGAAATTCAGTTGACAGACCAATTCAGATGTACTGTGAGCAGTCACTAAAATATTGCAATTCTACAAAACAAGCCTGAAATATTCATAAGATAATTCGCTCCAAAAATTGGTTGAATGAAAATTTAATTTAATTTTACTTTCACGTATACGTACGTATTATACGGAGTAATACAAGCTCAGTAATGTTGAAATACAGAGAAAGTTGTCTAAAGCTGCGGAAAATCGTTTTCGAGATTTCGAGAAAATTCTTGATCTAGAATATTAATTCACAAATATATTTGTGACTAGTACTCTTTGTAAATAAACTGAAAGATTCTTTTTCACTTTACTAAAGTTTAAATATGAACAGTGTGGTAGTTATTTGATTGCATATTTGTTTAAATTTCCTTCAAGTGGAATGTTTTTCATGTTCATGTGAAAATAGAATTTGTATATTCTCTATGTTCATTTATTTTTCAGCTAGTGTTATTTCATTGTGATTATTGTGTTTTATTTTCTCGTGGTAATTACTATGTCAAATGATCATTTAATTTGTAGAATTCAGTGAATAAAACTGCCATTTTCCTTCTTTTTTTTTTTTTGTATTTCTCGGAAAGAATATTTACTTTGTGATAAAACTTAATACGTACTCGACTCTTTCTTTGTATATTTGGCTTGCTTGAGTGATCTGCTCAGGACCCATAAAATTCAGGCAGTAAGGAAGGTGACAGTAAGAATAGGATGAAATACACTAATAAAGATGGCAGAGGACCGATTTTCAATAATAGCTCTGAATTTTCGAAAATTTCAATTTGGACCCTCCCGTACTATTTCATTGTTGAAGAGATATTGTTTCAAATAAAATTTGTTCTCCACAATTAGATCTTTAATTAAGTCATGTAAATATTTTGAAAATATGAACAGTTTTGGTGTACTTTCATTTAAATATGGGCAATATTTTAAAACAAGATTTTCTAAAGAATAGGTCCAAATTTTAATTTCTCGCTACCGCTTACGCAGTGGGCAGAAAGTTATGTAATGCTGCGCGAAAACACGGAGAATTTTTGCCAGAAAAGTCTTATTACTGGGTCCTGGTAACCAAAAAGTCGATAAATTTAAATGCTGAATTTAGAGGAACCAATCCTCTTAAACATGGTGTTGCCAGAATCCATGTTTTGCGGGTCCTTGATAACCAAAAATTTATTGACGATAAGACGTGTCCGTCTGTCCATTTGTCCGTCTGTCCATATTTCGGTCTGTCCATTTTTCCGTCTGTCCATTTGTCCGTCTGTCTACTTGTCCGTCTGTCCACTTGTCCGTCTGTCTACTTGTCCGTCTGTCCACTTGTCCGTCTGTCCGACTGTCCGTCTGTCCGACTGGCCGTCTGTAACAACGCTAGCGGCTTCTAAACCGTTCAACCAACTTTCTCCAAAATTGATATTCCCCAATCGATCTGGCTGATGTCGCGGGCCCTTTGAATTTGAAACCGATATTTTAAATGGGGAGGGTCTTTACATGAAGCCTGTGGGATATGTTTAACATTTTCAAAAAAATGACTCAATCGTTTTTGATTGAATTTTGTTGTTGAATAGTGTGAATGACGTTTAAAGGAATGGTGCAGGTTTCATATTTTTTTAAATCCTGTTTTTTCTAAAATTGCAAAAGTTAAAATTTTTTTCGGCGTTTTCCTACAACTAATTTACTAAAGATATATATTTTTTCCTTAATGAAATCTGTTCCAGAAATTTCTCCAAAACTTGAAGGCACTCAGTTAAAATGAACTGAAAACTTTTTTAAACCTCTGTCTGTGGGTAGTACTAAACTCACTGACTAGCATGACATTAACGCTATTTTGATGTATCCTTTCGATTTTTCAAAATTACACAAATGTAAATGTAAACTATTTGTCAAATACTTTTATATTAAAAGCGTTTTTCTCATAATTTATTGCATTTGAAAGTACGAATTCAAATGATTTTTTATAATATATTGTGACATACCAATATGTCACTGAATATTGTACAATTATTTATTATAAATGGCGTCAATTAAAGGGGATAAATTATGTGAATATGCTAGCATAGCAACGGTAAGCGAGCCGTCGTCAAGGTCAACATATTCATGCAGTGACAATCGCGGAGACGGCTAGTTAATTCTATATAGAATTCTGGGATTGGCCGAAAAAGCAGTGACAGTCGTGAAGACGGCTAGTTCGTTTTGCAAGAAATTTAGAGATTGGCTAGGTACGAAAGTATATCAAATGTTATCTGCAAATAAACAATCGAATTTATGAACCGAGCTTTGCAAGGCTGAAAGAATACGAGAGACATTCATTCTGACTGATGCCGTGCTCATGAACGGATCGTGCTCCAATTAATGTTAGGAGTTTTTTTTCTTTGGGGACTTGTAAGCATCTACTAGGGAATGGATGTTGAGAAAACATCAAAATTGGAACTGTAAGTGTGACAGTGGAGCTTAAAATATTTCATGTGAACGAGTTGGAGGGACATTGAGGGCTTGGGCGAAGTTGTCAGTGATTGGACTGGAATGTTAGCAGCAAATAGTTTGTTGATCTGATGAACGGTAATTGAAGTGAGCTTCCGAGAAAAGAAGAGAGAAGATGGTGTCTGGACCTGAGTACAGCGGCGTCGGAGATGGATGAAGATGGACGAAAAAGCGCGCGAAGACATAAGGTTGGAACGGTCATGACAAACATTTAATTTTATATTGGGTAAAGTTAAACAATACCAAAATTTGTTATAAATTATTTAATAATTTTCCATGTTTTCGTGAAATGAATATATGATTTTTCATTGAGCCAATTCTAGCAATAAAGTAGCAAGATAGATAGATATTTGCTTTTCAGATTCCTCGACCGAGTTTGTTTGAGTATATAAATTGCAGTTTATTTCAAAATGGCGCACCAACTGGGGCCGATTTTCTTTTAAATTAGTCAAATTATTTCAATATGTGAAAATGAGTTCAGAGTCGTTTATTTTTGGAAACACTCAAATGACATTTTCTCAAAAGCTTTAAGCTTTACATCGAAAATTTGCGCACAGGACCAGAAGACTCGTTTATAATATTCATAGGTCATATTTCATTTGAACTATTTAGAGAACCAAAAAGTTGTGAAAATGTTGAAAAAATACGTGTTTTTTGATAAAACACTGTTTCCTCAATATATATATATTACAAGAAAAGTAAGTAATGTCTTGTGCTAACCTACATGTGCTGTAAATGTTGAGTTCTGAAACATTTTCTGTGTTTATTTTGAGAATACTGTTTATTGATGAGTGGGATGTTGATAGATTTATTGTATTTATTTGTATTGTTGCTATAGAAATAATTGGAATCAACAAAGTTGAAATGCATAGATTCATTGCTGCAAAGCATATTAAAATGGATAAAAAACTTTCGATTAAAAAATTGACATAAAATATTATAAAGTTTTGTAACCCTAACATGCTTACAAATAGTAATGTCGTAGCCTCATGAGATAGGTTTTGGAGCAGAAGTGCCCAAATTCACAGGCACTAAAATTATGGGTTCAATACCCGGTAAGGACTGAATGTTTTAAATTTTAATCATGGTGTGGGGGCATTCCAAGTCCCTAATGTATTACATCTATATCCCATTCCTTTCATTACGTCTTGGCTTGACAGGTAACTGTTCAGTCTGTGTAATTAAAGAACTGTATCCCTACATCTGAAACAGTATTAACCACCGAGTTGGGAGAACCGATTCCATGGGCAAATATTTAAATGTAAATAACCGAAATAGGCCTATGTTCGTGATGGGTAAAGATGTTCTTCACTAAGAGCATTTACAGAGAATGAGTAAACCAGCTGAGTCTACTGTATGTTATGTTACTCCACGAAGGGTGCTGTGCGCAATATTTTCCTAGGAAAATGTTTGTAAGAATAAATACATAATTTATTTTCCTTCTGCTAGTTTTTCAGAATTGATGTGACGTGTAAGTGATTGTAACGCGCTTCACAAAATAGCAAAGAATTAACTCTTGAATGAAGAGAAGTGTTAATAAGGTATAAAGAGACCGCAAAGTAAAATATGGGAACTCGTTTCATTAAATATTTTTGAGGGTGTTTCAAAAGGCACATTTTATTGCATTTCTCTAAAAATCATCATTCTCTTTTCGCATGCTCCCATATTCGTAAACCCTGGCGTTCCCTGCATATATACAAATAATCTGAAATGTAAATATAAATTCTTGTAGGAAGAGAGGGATCTCCGTAGAATACATCCCAGCATTACTGAGAGTAATATATCTTCAACTATTACGTTGCGATAAATGTCTTGCAAGCTATTCACTTGCTTACTCTGTGTGGTTGGCTACATATGTCTGCGTATTTGCGCGCATGCCTGTGTTTATTCGACGTAAATCCGAAGAGAGAGTGAGAGCAACGGCGGTGGAACTTGGAAATGGTAGCCCGCAAGGAAAGAGAAAGAGATTCAGTGCGAGAGTGACAAAGGAGAATGCGCAGTTGCAGCAATATTGTAGAGATCCCTTTTGAGTCAGGAGACGATTCTCACAAAACATTATGAGTTGTAGCCCTAAATGTGACGAACGGTTATTGAGGAAAAGCAACTGGTGCTGTTTTCCAGCGATGTTTAAGTCAAAAACTGACACAGACAAGCTTTCAAGACGTAATCATTCTGCTACGCCAGGAGCAGACAATAACGGGGAACAAAAATAATTTCCAGTTAGAAATAAGATTGAGCTCCTTATTCTTCTTTCGCATTTATCTTAGAGTTCTAATAAAGTTTCATAACACGTCTGGTAGTGAATGTAAGTCATTCGAGTTTCAAGCAGTAAAATATCCGGACAGACAAAAGCTCCGTGTTTTTTGTTTGTCTACAGAACCTCCGGACTGCAATTTAGAAGATGCTGGACGAAAGCCGAAACGTACAAAACTATTAAAAGGTACAAAAAGTTTCTGAAATTTAATATAAAGAAATCTCTTGTTGCTTGGTATTTTGTACCAAAAATCTTTTAGTGTGTTATTTAATACTACTAAACAGTTATAAGAGATGTAAGAGTAGCAAGGGGAACTATATTATTTTTCTCTCAAGCGCCAAATTACATATGCTATTTATTCTCCTAAAACTATTATTGTCAATGTGACGCATATCGCTTCCAGCTCTTGTTGCGTGTAATCAACCCCTCTTGAATTAAATCGTGCAGAGCACGAACAGAAAGCACGTAATATCTCGCGGGAATTACAGGAAATATCAGTTTCCTGTGCTGCCTTCGAGCTTCATATTTTGCGGCCTTCAATCTCAGCCAAATAACAGAGCGCGTGCTCTACCTGTGGGGTGAGGTTAATTCGGCGGCTCCGTGCACGCCCTGTTCTCGCCCCGCGGGCTCGTGTAGCTTGGCTCAGCGCCGCGATCACGCGCGCGTGGCCGGCCCGCCGCTCGCACGCACGCACGCACGCGAGCGACGAAATCACGCGACGCCATCAGCACGCCCGCCGACCCCGCGATGCTGTTTGCAGCATTCCCAGCTAGCTGCGATCTCATGACGACTGCTCTGTTTGGGCGGGCGGTCCCGTTTTCGTGCCCTGAGTGCTCCCTGCTTTGCGTTTCGCTTCTATCGCTGTCTTTCTGTGAACGTTTCCTCCGGCTGGTTCTTCCTTTCTGCTTGCAGACTTAACCCCTACAATTTCTCGTATATGCATCTCATAAATCATCTCTGTGGCTATTTGTCTATCCTCGCCACTCTGTCACTGCTTCATATTCTTTGGTTCGTTCTTTTCCTGAACGTCACCGATGTTCTTGGATTCCGTGCTACTTTTGACCTTCTTTACTACACTCATCTTCGTCCATCCAGTCCGTCTATTCTAGCTTATTACCGCTGCTGTTTTTCAACTTTCGCTCACTGTTATTGCAATCATGGTGTTATTGCATCACTGTTATTGCAATCATCTTGGTACAGTTCATCTCATCTTAGATGTGTTCATTGCCATTTTCTCTCTATCCGTCTCATTCACCAATTCCTCATACCGACTCATCCATCATAGCGCCATTTTCATTGTTCTCCTCCATTACTTACGCACTCTCTCACGCTACCATTGCCCACAGTTTCTATTCACTAAACTTTCTTGTTCTACCTTCTGATTTGCATTTGCCTTCATCTACTCCTCTGTCTCCCATCTGTTGCCACATCTTGATTCTTCTCTCCATCGCCAACTGCAGACTCGTTTCCATGTCCATGCACGGCCTTACCGCATACCTTCTAAGTCTCGCTTCTCCAAATCGCCCTCCCTCTTCTACATATCTCCACTGTCTTCGCTTGACCTCCCAGGGCAGACCTCTCGATCCCATCTGCCACCCCTGTGCCCTTCGCTTCCAGCGTCATTGAACCGTCCTCCGCATCCGCAATGACCACACTAACCCTCCGCCGCCGCCCAGCTCGCCTACGACCCCACCCCCCTCTTTCGCCAGGCTCCGCGCTCGCTCCCGCAGCCGCCCTCGTTGGCAACATTCCACTGGAGTACTATTGCAATTTATCGCCGCGGACTAGGACGTACGCAGCACGGGCCGCGTTGCTGGGCGTAGCCCCGTGCCGTACCCGTCTCCGCCGCCTCCTTCACCCCCACCGTCCTCACCGCTTTCCCCATCTCCGCCCCCCATTCTCATTCCCATCTGTGTCTCCCTTCCAGCCGCTTCCGCGAATGCTCTCTCCATCGCTTCCGATACCGTCGCCATTTCTGTCCTCCCCCTGTCCCCATTCCTACTTCCATCCCCACTCCGACAACCATCCCTGTCCTCACTCACCCCCTGTCCTCACCGCCGCCGCCACCAACTCATCCCCTTCGCCACTTGCACCGCCACCACTGTCATTATCATTGACATCTTTCCTATCTCCACCACCGTCCCTGGCCCCGTTCCCGCCCCATCCCCGCCGCCACCAACCCATCTCCGTCGCCAGCGGTACCACCCCCGCTGATGTAGTCACCGCCACCTTTCGTATCTCCATCCCCGCCCCGCTCCCAACCGCGCCGCCGCCGCCGCCGCCGACCACGGGCGACCGCCGGGAGCAACAGCCTGTCGTTCCGCGTCGCGGTGATCGGGTGGTAATCCACCTCGCAACGTACGTCACGCGGCCGATGAGGTTTTACGACGCGGCGTGAGAGGATTATTGCCGGAAGCGGGCCGCGGGAACGCGGGGGGAGGGACGGCGACCGCGCGGGACGGCCCGGTTCGCGTCGCGGCGAGCCAGAGCGGACGGGGCCGGAAGCGGGTTGGGGAAGGTAAAGGTGAAGGGGAAAGAGGCTAGGAGAGAATGGCAGAGGCAGATCCTAAAGGGAATGATCATGTCGAAAAAGTACAGAGAGGGAGGTATATAGGTGAGGTGTGTTACGGTTTTGGTGAAGAGATACGATGGAAGGGTCGGGTAAGTTGAAATGCATTCGCACGGGTGTATTAGAGACGGGATATGGAATGCAGCAAGGTTTACGGATGCTATAATCACAACAGGAAATAACTGAACTATTTGAGAGAGGAATTGAGAGCAAGTTCACGAAGAAATGTTACATTCTGCGAAATGAACGCAGCAGAAAACAGGAGATGGCGCACCGAGGCACGGACCGTAGTAGAGAGTAATATCAGTGTGTACACTGTGACTGACTGAGTAGGCAAGTACAGGGTTGCAAGAGAGAGCAGGAAGGTCCGCAGTGCATTGAGCTATTGGGCTGATGCCAGGCCGGCACGAGGGAGGATGGGACGAGTTGACATTGGGTAGCGCTGGATATCGCAAAGCAGTGCGGGGTCGCAGAATAACGGGCGGGAAGGTCTGTGGGGGAGGGGGCGAGTTATGACCGAGTGGGAAGTGACGGAAAACAACGCGACGGAGAGTGTGTGGCGAGGCGAGGCGAGGCGAGGCGTGGTGAGGCGAGTAGTGGTAAGGCGTGGCGGAATGTGACGTGACGTGAGGGGATGAGGTGGTGTGGGGTGTAATTTAGCGTGGGGGAGTGGGGTAGGGAATGTGTGATGGGGCGGAAGAAGGAGATAGAGAACAAGGTTAGTTGGGGTGGGAATAAGGCTAGTTTGAGTGTGATGTGGCGAGGAGAAATATATAAGGAAGGGGCGTGGAGAGATGGGGTGGACAGGAGGGGGCGTAGCGAAGAGGGGCTAAAAATATCGCGGCGAAATGTTCAGAGGCGGCATGTGACGTGACGCGGTGTGGAGAAGCGAGGTAGGCGGTCACAGAACGTAAATGAGCGTAGTGAAGCAAATAGTGGTGAGGCATGGCAAAATGTGTGGAAGCAGAGTGTGGCACGACAGGGGGTAGTGTGGTGGGACAGAAACACGAAGAGCAGAGCCAGACGCGGTGGGAAAGGGATATGATGTACGAGGAGTAATATAGAGAGAAGGGGCGTGAAGGGATTGGACAGGGCGACGCGGAAAGGAACTAGAAAGAGCGTGGCGTAATGCGAAGAAGAGAAGCAAGGTAGGCGGGCACAGGGCGTAAATGGGCGGGCTGAGGTGGGGTGTGGCGAGATGTGGCGGGGTGTGGCGAGGTGTGGCGGGGTATGGTGGGATATGACGGGGAGGCGGGGTGAGGCGTGGTGAGACAAACAGTGGTAAGAGTTGGCATAATATGGCGTAGCGTGGCGTTGCGTGGCGGAGTGTGGTAAGTTAGGGCGTAGTGTGGTGGAACGGAACGAAGAGCAGAGCCAGATGTGATGGGAAAGAGGTATGATGTAACGAGGAGTAAAATAGAAGGGGTGTGAAGGCACAGGGCCGGACACGCCAGAACGTGACGGAGAGGGGCAAGGAAATGCGTGGCGGAATGTTGAGAGGCGGTACGTGACGTGACACGGAGAGGCGATGCGAGATAGGTGGTCACAGAGCGTAAACGGGCGTGGTGAAGCAAATGGTGGAATGTGTCGTAGGGGAGTATGGAAGGACAGGGAGTAGTGTAGCGGGACGGAAAGAGGAAGAGCAGAATCAGACGCGGTGGGAAAGGAGTATGATGTAACGAAGAGCAACATAGAGGGAAAGGGTGTGGAGGGACAGGCCAGGACGTGGCGGAGAGGGGCTAGAAATTGCATGGCGGAATGTTGAGAGGCGGCACGTGACGTGACGCGGCGCAGAGAGCAGAAGCGAGGGAGGCGGGCACAGAGGCTGAATGGCGGGCGGCGAAAAGGGGCGGGGCGGGGCGGGGCTGGGCGAGGTAGCGAGGGCAGGGCGGCGGCGGAGCGTGGCATGGCGGTGCGGTGCGGTGCGAATGGCGGGCCAACGCGACGCGACGTGTGATAGTGCTAATGAGTGGTGGGTGACAACGTTAACGAGCCTATTCACGGCGCGCTGTTGTCTACGGGGAGAAAGAGCGCTCTGTTGAGGCCGCCTAATCACTGCCCGGAGAGCACCCGCGCCGACTGCGGAGACCGGCCGGCGACCGCTCGCAGGGCTCTCATTGCGTGTTACGCCGCGCTACTCGTGTTGCGATAAGCCACATCGCTGTCGGCAACAGCGAGCCACGAGTGGGGGAGGGAATAAGCTGATTGGTTGTCGTAATAAACCAGTGATGGAAAACACCTTCGTATGATAATAATGCGTTTTGATCAAATTCCGATTGTTTCCAATTTATTCATTTGTGATTACTGGCGCGTAAACAGCTTAGGTCATTAGTCCCATAAGTGTAGTGCATGTTTTTCATTGGGCGGTGGCTGTGAGCTCCCCCACTGGATGGCAAGATCTGGCGCCGACCTACCGTCGGCTAGCGTGGTTTTCCTCTAAGCAGGACTCTCCCACCAGCGGGGCACCGCCCCAGCCGGGACAAGCTCTAAGCACCCTACCGGTCTCCCTGAATATGTGGTAGTGTAATGCATGTTAGTCTAAGTGTGCGTGTAAGGGGTGAGGATATGACAAGGAAGGAAATATAGCGCGCAGTCCGTGGCCCGTTTCCTAGGGTACTGCTTGGCATTCGCCTGGTATTGATCGGAGAAACCACGGAAAACTACCAATCAGAGTAACCGGGCGCTAGAATTCTCTTCCAGACAGCGACTGAATTCCACCTAGCTCGCATGCTAGTGTCGAAAATCCTGCCGCCGTGGGAACTCGAACCTAGGACCTCCCAGCCAGAGACATTACAGTGATATCAGTTGATTCACTGTGCCACCGCTCCCGATTTATTTCCAATTGAGAAATGTACGACGTTGATTTCTGGAAAACGAGATTTATTGAATTAGAAATAATTGCTTCTATCAGTTACTCGGAAACTATTTGGATCTTAATTGTACCATCAGCATTTATGAAACACGTCTCGAAAGACATCGAAATAAATCACACCAATATTTCGTAGATGTAAAATGAAATTTATGATGTATCAGAACTCCAGTAACAAATTAACTTTTTCCTTGAATACTGATTATATATATATATATCAACGGTTATTGGAAAGGCTACTTTGTGAGAATGAGAACATCATTCAGTTACATTATTGAGTTTATGTTACCAAATAACTAACAGGAACATTTTGTATTATTGCTCCCAGACTTGAGAGTATTGTGTTGTAATGTATCTAATGTATTTCATATGGAAGCTTACACTGATGAATATATAGTCGATGCGCATTATATTCAACTCTCCTATAATGTGATATTCATAATGGGATTTAGAGATTTAGTATTGTGAGTATTTAGCTGAGGAATATATACTGAAATCTAATTATATTTTTGGTATTTTTTCAAAATAAAGCACGCTCTGCATTAGCAATTTTCTGCCACATCTATTATATTTGACATAAGCTACTATTTGTGACACATGTTCCAAACATTTTTCTCATCCTCAGAACACGATTCTTCCCTTCCCAGATCAACTTCAACACGACTTGAAATCTTGCAGCCCAAATGACAAACGGTTGAACCTGCTGCGCTTCGACAGAGAAAATTAATTAATATGAAACTTACGTGGCATTTCAGAATGTAACACATGCGCATGCTGCTCTCAATATGTAGTCGCATGTGCACACATTGATCAGAAGCAATGCGACAGGGGAATACTAGGAATGGAAGTGAGAATATGTGAAACTCCACGGGGGGGAGGAGAGGGCTCATTGCTCGCGGAGTGCAGATGGCGCACTGCGCGCCCCGAGAGCCCGTTGTTTGCAGCTGCCGGCTCAGCCGGATGACGCGACGAGCTGCTAGCTCGTGCGCGGAGGCGACGCGACGCGGCGCGGCGCGTCTAGCACCACGTGCTACACACGCTAAACGGCGTGGATTTAAAGAACAGACACACGGAGCTTAAGTAGATGGTTTCTGGTAGGAAAAGGACTTAAATAACTTGTGCGAGCAGTTGTTTAAAAAAATATGCTGTAAGGACATTAACTCTTGGGTTGGAACCATGGGGGAAATGTTTAAATGACGCGCTCACTTTGTCACACCACCATTGAAATCTCTTACTAAAATTAAAAATTACGTAAATTCTGTAGTGCCAGCGGAGATTTTGGGGTAATCCATGATAAACGGGATATCAACCATAATAGTAAGCTTTATAAATTTACTTATCAGAAAATTCAGCCATACACGTGTTTCGGGTAATTTATTCTTGGGTAAGTATTCTAATTTTTTAAATTAATGTTCGAGTATATTTTGTATTTCCTTGTAAGATATAGCTATTCATTTGTTAATTTTTGAATTTAATTTTATATTGTCGAGCCACTGATGATGGGAAAAATTTCTCGAAACACGTGTATGGCTGAATTTTCAGATAAGTAAATTTACATTGATGATCGTGAGGTGCCTGGTTGTGATACATATTGTGCGTTCTGGTTTAGTGTCAAGGTGTGAATAAAGCATTTTAATTTAATTTGAAATAAAGAAAAGGAACAATAGAATAAATAAAATGAAATGTATATTCCTCCTTCCCCACTAGATACGAGCCCAACGCTTCACGTGTGCATTTTTCTACCCCATGATAGGCACGAACGGTTCCAACTGCTGTAGTGGCAGGTGGAAGATTTTAGGGCTCGAGGAGGCCAGGGATTGAGAGGTCGCGAGTTCGATCCCCGCCAGGATAGAAATAGTTGGCCGACGACTCTAATCAATGTTTTCCCTGATCACTTCCAGGTGAATACTGGAGGAGCATGCTTATCAACGTACAGCGATCTTTCTTTCCTTTCCATGACTTTCCTATCATCATAATCATATCGTCTTCATTATCATCTTACTATTCTTTTTACCAATCCAGGCAGGGGCACTGCGTGGAAGTACGTCTCGTTCTGAACCGTTCCGATATACCCAAAAGTTTTAAAAATTAATGTATAATAAATTGTTTTCCGAATCTCCTGTATTCCTTCTTCAAAGCAGATTTTACGGAAATGAATACAGCGATCCCAGTGTTTTCTTCGTGCTCAAGCATCAATGAAAGCCATTTTGGACCAGTGTGTTAAGAGACTACTGCGATTCTGCATAGATTCTGAGAGGTTTGAAATCCTTTATTTTCCGTAGTAATTTAATTTTGAGTAATACAAAAAATACAGAGGGAATAGCAGGTGAATATAAACGATGCGGAATAATTATGTTTTCAAAAGTGAAATATGACCGAATATTAAGTGATGATTGAGCGGACACGTTGTCGGAAGAATAACTAATTTTTCTTTTTTTTCTCTTTGAACAAATTTCCTTAAATTGCTTGCTATCACTGTCTTCCAAACATCATCGGTATTTTGCCTATCATCTGAAACGAAAACGAAGGAATTTTTTCTATGTATTCCGGCATTGTGCGTCTTAGCGTTGTCCGTAACGACCGTCGTCATCGCCATTGAAGCATTTTTTTGATATTCGTAAGAAAGATTTTGTTTTAGCGTACGTCAATATTTCCAAAGGTTTTCAGAATTCTAGGAAAGAATTTTGTATTTCTTGCTTGAAATTTGAAACAAAATTTGGCGTAGAGTTTTGCTCACACGATTCAATATTTTGAAAGTATCCGTGTCACTAAGGATAACCGTGTAACATAGACCTAATAAACAATACTCCCACTCAGCTGCAGAGCCTTTGACACGCTGATACACAATTTACTGTTAGAATACTGCATACTGTGGAATTGCATTCGACGTCTCTTCGTTTACCCTGTTCAAATTCCCCGAGCCTTTGGGACCACTATGTGCATCGCGCACTTTGAGAGTAGTATGTTTAAATAACGAGGCAAACTATCACGTTTCCTTTTCGGTGCAGTGAACTCCAACTTAGGATGCGACATCCGTAAAACTACTGAAGTTTTAAAAACAGGTTTAAATCTTCTAATATTAATGTTTGCGAGTGGGGAGGAATAAAATTACTTCGACAGTGGGCGTCTTTATTAATTGATAATTAAGATTAAACATGTCAATGTAGTCGGCATAGCGAAACAAGTACGGTAGTGTGGTGTCAAGCTAAGAAATGTTTAATATCTGCGTAAATCTCTAATATGAGAATAAATTATTATAAACACATCATACTTTTGTTAATGCCTGTATCTTTAAACATGATTGTTCCTTTTCTGACAGGAATCATCTCTATTCTTTTAATTTTTATGCCTACATAAGATATGCATTGAATAGTTTTGTATGGCAATGTGAAGAACTTTTGCTTTGAAATGAGTTAGTAATTCATTGGTTATTACGTCTTGCATTCTCTGGCATTCTCTGGCAACTGCAAATTAATAAAGTGGAGTGATATATAATATCATGTCGGCTGTCCTCTATTCAGAGTGAAGATGTGTCGGTATTTCTGTACTTCGAGTTATTGCGATGTATTTGAACAAGAAAGCCTCACTGGCCGTTTCCCCCAAATTGCTATACAGAAACAATACACCGGGAAAACCAACAAATAAGGTGAGTACAATTTGAAGTCGTTGGTTTCATTTTTTCGATAAAATATCGATTTAAAAGATGGGTTAAATTAGTCCATTCATTTAGCAACTCCTTTTCAATTCTTTGCAAATACTCTTAGCCCTCATTTGAATAAGACATTTTATTATTGGTCTTCAGTTGTAGGGTTTTTCCTGTGAATTCTCATATTCCATTCAAGTTATCTTCCAAAAACCCGTATTCAAATCATATCCCGTAACAAACTATTTTACATGATAGAACTTGAAGCAACTAAAAGAATCGGGGTTTAGTGCACATGAGTATAGTATGGTATGTAAATCATTATATACCATGTTTGCCATTTTGAAATTATATTAGAACAACAATCAATAATCTCAAAACGCGGAAATCGCGAGCTTAATGCTCCTGCTTCATCACATAAATACATTCCTCAGGGCTCCTCAGTCTGCATGCTCGGAGCTGGAATTAAGCGACAGCCCACGCGCTTGGAGGTCCAAATTGCATAACCGCATGCCTAGCAAACACATGCCTCTGAACTCAGGGAAGTTCACAACATTGGATGGCTTCTAACTTGCCGTAATGAAAATGGAGGGTGCGATCTTGTACGAGTAGCAAAGAGATTTTCAAAGAATTAAACCTACTTTCTCCACACGCCTTTAAACTAAAAACGACTTTTCTCAGTATATATATGATCGGCAAATGTATCGTACATTTATGTACGAAAAGTATTGTATAGTTCATTTATATTAAAATAATTGTTCAAATGACTTTATTTTAATTTCTTGCATTTTCAAAATGATGGCCAACACATGACAAAGCAAATATCAATTAAAGTAAAATTACGTGAGCACTCATATTAAAGTAGGTCATAAAATATTCTAAAATACAAAAAATATATGAACAATCAGTTTAAAGTTCCAAAGAAATTAGTTAAAAATTAATTATCTAGTAGCGCTATGTGATTCATCAAATATGTGAAACCTCATAGTCTCAAATGTAATGAATGGTTCGAGCTCAAATCAGAACTATTTTGCTTGACGATCTAAAATGCTTCAACACAAACCTAGAAAACATATGCTCCTAAATATTGTAATTTCATTGTCTTCATCTTCAAACACTTTTCATTTTACTCGTACATGGGTAGGGATGGATGTAATGCCGCGAGAAGACGCGCGCAAACGCAGCTGTGTTAAGGCTTCCTTACAACAGCGATTGAGGGTTGTGAGCCCGACTGGCATCGGTGGTTACAAATCTTATCACTGCCCCGCAGCATTGTTAAGTGTATTTTAAGGGTTTAAGGGTACACGTTTCGAAACAAAATCAATTTTAAAAAACCAATGTTTTCAGCACTCGTGCATGCAAACTATTTCTTAACTTCACTGTTTATTGATTGGAACGTGTTACTTTGAGATACGCGTACGGTAAAGTCTGTTTTGGCGTATGGTAACACAAAAAAGTCATGGCCATTTAAAGCAAATGAGAATTGAAAAGTAAACAAAACACTGGGGCAATATGAGTCAACATAGCTGCCGCCTCGCGTTCCGAATGATTGTTACAGTATCTGAGTGTTTCCACGAATTCGTGTACCAGGAGAGTTGGCTGAGTGCATCAACTGATGTCACTTCAGGTTAACAAACGGGCCACGGACTGCGCGCGATATTTCCTTCCTCTTCCTTGTTCTATTATTCTTCCTTGTCCTATACCCCTTACACACACTAACATGCACTACACTACCGCACATGCCAAGAGACCAGTCGGGAGCTTAGAGCGTGTCCTGGCTGGGGTGGTACCCGTTGGTGAGAGATAACTGGTTGGGGGAATCCCACTAGCCAACGGTAGGTTGGCGCCGGATCCCGCCATCCAGTGGGGAAGATCACAGCCACCTCCCGATGAAAAACATGCACTACACTTACGGGACTAGCCAACCCACTAGTTGGCACTAAACAAATCTACGCAACTCGTAGTACGAGTGTTTCTGACATACTCATTTCAAAATGCTGGGCTCAGCTTCTATCGTCACCGCATGTGTCAACATTCCATTTTCACGTAAATAACTATTTTTTCATCTTCTTGAAAGTTTCACGTCAAGTGAATTTATTTTCGAATTACTAAGACTGCTTCTAGATAGTTTAAATCCTTTACGATGTCACTGGCCACATTAGCTTTCAACCACATTTTTTCAAAACGTACTCAACACAAATTGGTTTCAAAGACAACTTTTAAACTAAAGTATTGTTTTTAATTAAAAATGATAAATGTGAGAATAACTCGTGTGGATTTATTAGCTAAAAAATAGCAACATTCAACATTAGCAAATAGCAATAGTATAATTAGTAAATATCAACATTCTTCAAGAAGGTGAAGAAACTAAAAGTTTGGATATTTGCAATATTTTTTCATTCAAAATATACTTTGTCTTTATTGAAAAACAGCCAAAGAGACATACAAATGTTTGGTTATACATTTTTTCTTCAAAGGTATGAAATTTTACAAATCGGAAAAAATCTTGTTCGATGACTATATCTACCCTTAAAGCCTGAGCCACACGAGCTGACGCGCGTGAAGTAACGCGCGTTGTAGATTAACACTCTATCGTATGCGAGAAGGCCAAAGCGCTTGTGTTCCGTTTGACACGAGATATAGTGTTAACCTACGACACGCATTACTTGACGCGCGTCAATGCAATGCTCATGTAACACAGTCGTACTCGTTGCGCAGGGACAGCGTGCGTGACTCACCAAGGCGTATTGCAGGTGTGCGTGAGCGTCATGTAGCGCGCGCCCAGCTGGTAGAACATCCTGAGCACGGCGAGACTGGAGCCCAGCGAGTGGCCGCCCTCCACGCCAATCAGGCTGGCCACCTTCCCCTCGCGGTGAGCGTCCTCGATTCCTGCAAGCAGCAAAGGGCGCGGTGAGTATTGCCTGCCAGGCATTTAGACACCTCCCAAGAGTGAGTGCATCAAGGAAATATTTGAGAGGGAGGGTTCATTTTCAGACCCCCATAAATATATTGGAATAAATTTGTTTTAATTGTTTACTTGAAAATTAAAATGTATGTCCGTAATATATTTGGTGCGATTAATAAGTGGTACAGTGAAACCTGTCTAAGACAGAATCTCTGTAAGACGGAGACCTGTCATCCCGGGTAAAATGTCTCAGAACGGAACAATTTTATACGTGAAAATGACCTGTGTAACGAGGAAACGGAATGGTTTTTAGAAAACGTAAATGCAGTATTATCTGGCTAAGAAGGAAATTTATTTTTATATTTCCGGCAATATCTTTGGAATAGTATAGTGCGAAGGGTCACATGCTGAAAAATAGAATGGACGATGAGTTATTCTTCTTATACCTGCTCTCGGGGAACACGACGACTGTTTCACTACTACTTTTTCTTGCTTTAGTGTGATTAACAAGGTCTCAACGAACGCGCCTTCGTCGCTGTCATTCTGTATCTTTTATCTTGGTCGTCTGCATCCCGTTTAATTCTCAAAAGCGTCACCACGTTTCTGTCAGTCGACAATGGAATTCCGGTAAAGTAGTCTTGTCATCCTTCATAAGTAGTCGTTGGGTGGACGAGGTGTAGTCCAGACAATTTAGTGACCGCTCGCAGCATAGTGTAAGGCAAAGCTGTATGCTCGTGTGTCAAAAGTCTTTGAAGCGTAAGTGCAAAATCCTTGCGCTGCAGAAGATGAACACTTAAAGAAAAAAGTTCTGCAAAAGACCTAGTTGCGAAATTCAAAATGCATAAAACTCAAATGTATTACACTTTACGAAAGAAGGACAAAATTCAAAATGAAAAGGTGAAAAGAACAAAATTATATCGAAAATACTGTACTTAAGTTATATGGTGAATATTTGGCAATCCTATATAAGAGGAAAACCTGGCAAGAGGAACATTTTTGAAAGAACCGTCAGGTTCCGTCTTAGTTTTACTGCAATTGTGTTGAATAAGTTGAGTAAATATACAAAAAATATTGGCACAGGGTACATGCCCCTGACAGTAAAATAGGAGCATAGAGACCCATGCTCTCCCTTGGATCCGTATCAGCTTATAGCAAGAGGCAAGTGGTCCTCCTCCCACCGTTCTCGGCTTTAAACTAATAAAATAAATGATTAACTGATGCTTGAATGCGAGGTCTTTAGAAACTCTAGGCTTACATCTGTATACACGATTCCTATTTAGAAATTTGTGTAGACGCTGTACTTCTTAATTTAGCTACTTTTAACTGCGGTCCGAGAACATTACTGTTCCATGAGGCACATGGAATAGCAACCTTAGTGGTATTTTGAGATTCGAATACCATCAAGCAGCACGATACCTACGTGAAACATGCGCGTGAAAATTCTTTTCCTTACAATACTTCAATCGAAAGAAATTAGAAAGATAGCCATTACCGCAGAGGACATACAGCTATTTTACCCTCATCGTGCAGAAAATGTATTAACGTTAACGGCAAAACCCTCAGCTAATAATGAGCTTTCATATCCCAGTGGTATCTTTCTCACTACACATTTATTTTGTAATTGAGTGTATGGGAAAATTAAATTGTAAAACATAATTTATTTTTAAAATAGCATTTTTATGTCTCATTGATATTTAATTTTTCATTAAATGAACAAAAAAATATTTTAAGTATTCTAACTATTAAATTTAATTTTCAGGAACAGATAAGATCCGCGGAAGTCACTATGAGTGTATGGTGTGAAGTTCTTAAAATGAAAAGTGTTTCACGGCCAAAAACATTCGCGAAACTCTGACTTAATTCATCGTTTGTTGTGCATTTACCAGATACAGAACCTTTTTAAATTAAAACTGAGTATTTGTGTGTGCGTCATCTGCCGCTTTTCGAACATTTGAATTAGGTCGGATTGCCTCTAACCGCGCTAGCTCGAAAACTGATTTTAAATAACATATGATTCCTTTGAACTAAAGGTACATGTCTGATTTGCCCAGTCTGATAATACATTTCCCCATTTTTTGTATGAATGGTGAAGTTGCCATCAGTTTGAAAATTATAACGAATCTCTGACTGGAAACGCCGAGAGAGCATCAAAATGACATATCAAAAAGAATGCAATCTAATACGAATCATAAGTATATGAGCAAAGGAGAATTAGGCAGGATGGTGATTGCTTTCTAGTACAATACCCACGACGTATTGTTGCCATGCAAATATCACTGAACTTGTAGCTGATTTTATTAGACAAATACGCAGTAGTATATGTTTGCTGAAATAAAATGGATGGGATTCGTGATGATTTGGCTTCGCTGCAGTTAAAACTAACATTTCTGAACTAAATGGAAACAGTCGCAAAGTCACTTGAAATTTACATTTCTACGTTATTTCATTTTAATAACTGTGAATAAATGCGTGTTTTAGGTCAAAGAGAATTAATATGTGGCAAGTACATGTTCCGGCGCATTTAAAGAGGTTTAGTAGATGTGTCAAACACCAATACAAAATCGGTTACTTATCAATAACGGTCAAATGTCACATGTGTAACTTCGTTATATGAAATTTTACATCACATATTCATTAGCATCATCGACCCCTTCACATGCCCTAGAACAGCTTCACTGACCTCACAAGCCGCGTGAGCCACTTAAGTGCAACGTGAAAGGGTGGGGATCAGACTCATACTATGAGTTGAGACCACCAATAAGAATGAGCAATTCGTTCCGTAGTGCGTAATTTGAAAGAGCAATGGACAAGAATTACACACTGACATATACATTTCATGTAATATTGCTTGTTGTATTATAATGGAAATGTTTGTTGCCGATAGATGACAATGTCTAATTCGTCTTAGATTCATATTTGCCAATCTCATTTGATTCGGACGCTAAGTATTTTAAATGCTTGTAAGCTGAGGAAAAAAATCGCTATAGTGGGATGAAATCACAAATTTGTGATGCTAAATGCAAAATTGTATAAATTAATCGTTATTGTTTGACGATAACAGTCACCTTTCGCAATTCTTTAACGTCATTGGCTATCCCGATCGATTTGAGTCTCCGTTATATCCACATCACTCCAATAGCTATCTGCTCGGGAACTATCTCTCAGCAATGCAATTTCTGATTTAATAATTCCAATGGAATCATCTCAACGATATTTGCATTCTATAAACCCTTAATAGGTTGCATCATTGACAAGATAACATAAAAAGCAACAAGAAATAAGTTTAACTAGATCGTAATCAAGCTTCTGTAAGAATGTGGTCACATAAAGGTTCTGATTTCAAATAAATCCTGTCAAAAAGGGGGTTAAACGAATGTTGTCAAAATACTGGATCCGAAATGGACTTTACCCAGGCTCGTAGTGACGACGCAAAGCCGTGACACATCGCTCGTGTAATCTGACAGTCAAAAGTTTTTTCCACCAAAAATCCGCTTTTATTTTCATAAATTCCCTTCATTGTAGGATTAGAAATAATAGAGGCTCTTTTGCACGACCCGTTTGCAAACAATTTTGACAGCTTGGGTCTGGAAGAGTTAGTGCAATTTGTTTTTATTTCAATGTAAGCTTTAAATGAAACATCTAATTCTTGAGTTTAAAAAATATATTTTTAGTCAAATGATGTATCCTTTGATAATCCTGAGGTATTCGTTTAACTTAAGATCCTTACAGAATATTGATGCTTTTTTCTTCTCTGAAATTCAGGTTAAATTCCTACTCTCTCTATAAATTTCGTCTCTAAGACTTGCGCGCAATGCCCGCGGCACGGCGCGAGCCAGGTGACGTATCAGCGGTCAGAATGGGGAGAGGGAGATGACACGCCACTACCCCTACAAGGAGGGCGGACACATAAAGACGGCGGGTGACCGAACATTCCTTCTTTCTGGTTCCGATCGCCGTTCGAACAGCAACTTCGGTCTATAAAGTCAGCGAGAGATTACGTAGGAGTTTTCAGACGACAGAGAGACGTATAGATTAGTCACGAAATTTTTAGAATTTTGCTGGAGGAGAATTTATCTACTGTCAAGAACGGGAGCAAATAATTCGAATTGAATAGTTAAAAATGATTCGGTGGTCAGCAAAGAAGGGACGGTAATTTGCATGGTGACGACGCAGTTACTTTCGATTAGAGGCGCTGAGTAGACCATGATATCTAGTGCGACGCGTACGCCCGACGTAAGCAAATACGCAATTATTCAATCATTTGCGACGTGCAAGGGACATTCGCACGCGGGCGTGAACGAAACGACGGGGCAAGAAATAAGCAGACGAGGACGTGAGGCGCCGTGGGAGGAAGAAAGAAGCCGATGAGGACGTGAGGTGAAACGGCACGCGCCGCAGCCGAGAGCAGCTGGCAGCAGCAAGGCCCTTCGAACGCCGGCGCACAACCGCCGGCGTGCGCCGCCGTCACTTCGAAGTCGACTTCGAGGCGAGCAGCGAAGGTAACGGCGAACAGCGCAAAAGCACTGAAATCCCCGCGATCGGGGAGAACTTTGAAAGGGAACATTGGTAGAAAGAGATAAAATAGTGCACGGAGCTAGCAGAGAAACTAAACATTTCTGCCATTTTAAGTTATTTTCCAATAGAATTGTTATAAAATTGTGTTTGGTTTATATTATTCACAGTGACGATAAATTATTTGAGAGTATTATGTAAATGTTCTCAAGTTGATGTTAAATTTGTATTGAGAATAAATGTCGCAAATCTGAACCCGGTGTCACTGGGCAGGTTAAACAGAAATTGAAGTAAATTTCAAGTGTAAACTGATCGACGGGAATTCACAGGTTAAATATGCGAAAGAAATGAAAGAAGGTTTCATTATTAGAGAAATTACCATTAACAGAGAAAGGTACAATTGTTTCTTGTTGTCCTGTGTATTTTTATGTGTGTTCAGTGTAACCATTTAAAAGCGTTTCAGAGTATTAAACCCAGTTTAATTTATTTATATGTACTTGTTTGGATTTCCTGGCCCCTCCACTGCCCTGTGGTATCACAAAGCTCGCATGAGCACGATATCTGCGAATTCCCGACAGGCGCCTAGGAATTGCTGGGGGGGGGGATGTTCGTCAGAGTATCCATCGCGACATTTATTTGATTTAATATCTTTAATATATTTAATGTCTTAAAATTAAATGAAATTCTGATATTGCTTTTAGGTTCTTATTCTTTACATCAAACACTTTTCGAATACATAGCACATGATTCATTTCTAGCGTAATTGAATAGTTTATAACTAGGTAATATTTTATAATCGCATCCATACACACTCTGTGTGTGTGTGTGTGTGTGTGTGTGTGTGTGTGTGTGTGTGTGTGTGTATGCGATTCTCCGTCGTGAAGTTTGAAGAATCGATAAATAGGTGACGCTGGATATTATATAAAATACCTTTCATTAGGCAATGTTCATATTGTAGGCAACATTTTTTCTCACGTTATACTATCTCCCGAGACGCAATGAACTAGTTTGTATTCAATCTAATGAATAGGCTTACCATGTCAGCAATATTGCTTTATTTCATGCAACACACGAAATATGATGGGACTACTTATAGCATTTCTAATTCTTTCAAAACTCAAGAATCCAAAATCACACACTTTTCAAGTGTGGTAAGTAATTTTCCCCGTTATTATAATACACTAGAACCGACATTATTTAAGTCTTTTGATTAAATTAATTGCTTTAAATTGAGATTTGCTCCATTTCAATTAAATGCCATAATTTTCACAAGTATTTTGAATGAAATATCTAATTTAATTTATGACTGAGTGTTTGGTGGCAACACAAAGAGTTCTATAAATATTTTATTTCTCTTTAAAATAAAATGAGCCACTATTTAATTCAAAGAGAAATACTCATGTAGTGAGAACTCTTTCCCTCTCCGCGTCTTTACGATTATTCATGACAATCCACGACCGTTGAAATCAATGAATTTTTACCAATTCTTGTAGAGGAAGCAAATGACGTTCAGTTTTCTAAATTGGATTGATTAAAGATACTATTATCGAATAAATAAGTGTTGAATTGAATAAAAAAGCAAAGTGCTGAAATTATAAGTCATTTTTGATTAATTCTGTCCCCTTCTTCAAAAATAAGACGCGCTCCCTTACCCCTCTGAACCTGAAATATTGATCCTTTATACTACAAATTTCTGTAGAAATAGAATAATAGAAAGACTAGAAAGAAAGTAGTAAAAATGGAAATGAAAAGAAGTCTGTGGAAAGAATTAAATAATGAAATGCTTATTTATCTTCATTAGTAATGAAACTATGTAGCAAAACAATCGTTCGAAATGTTTACATTAATAATAATTGAAATTAAATTGAGTGAATTTCTACAATCCATCGAAATCATGTTTGGAAATATAATATAAAAACTTGCAGGTGAATCAAATAACATTTTTCGCATGCGTCTTATCTCAATTTTATCAAAACGTACGTAATGAAAATCTTTCAAAACAGCTCAATACTTCGAATATAATTTAAAAAATCGTGGAGGGATAAAAAGTCGATCCTTCATTCTCATTGTTAGGCTAGCTAATTCAGTGTCTGAATGGAAATAACTTCAGATTGAAGTTGTAGTTTCACATTAAGTTAATAATTCTTCACCTTATTCTCATTACATTGTTATTTACCTATTAATTGTCCATAGAAAAATATTTGTTAATGTTGCTGGTAAAGACGTCTTTGGAACAGTGGATATATCAGAATCAAACGATTACCAGACAGCGATTAAAAATTGACTCGTGTAATCAATAGTTCTGTGCTTTCTAGGCAAAACATAGAAACAGTAGTGAAAACACTCTAATATGCACATCTGTTCTGCTTGTGAACAGACTGACTCAACTAATTACGCGCAAGGCAAACATGTTGGACGCAGAAAACTGGACCTCCTGAATACAAAACGTGAATTAGCAATTCACTCGCTGTACATCGACTACTCTTCATTAAGGCACAGCAAACTTATCATATCGATTATTTATTAAACCAATAGCTCTACAACCCCTATTAGACTCAAAGCTGTATAATTGGGGCTTTGAAGAGTGCTATGGTATCATACTAGATTCGGTGAAGCCTGTGCTCGTTATTAACCTCTGGGAAGCACCAATATTCATTATCTAACTGCGGTCAATCCACTTCTATTACACGACTTGACAAAGTGTCAATATGATACGCACTCTTGCAAATATGCTCTTTGCTCAATTGCATGTCTATTGTGTTTTTTGTCAGTTACATGTCGGACATAATAACGTTAGTTCTGGCATAAACTTCATTAAGCCCCAGAGTTTTAACCAGAATTTTTCATTTCTGTATGAACGTAGTAGAGTTACATTCAATGGTGCTGTGAGATATGATATGTCACATTTAAACATGATATTAAGACATCTGGTATTTTCCCTAACAAGTTTTGAAGGAGTTGTGACTGACTGTATAAAATTAATCTTATATAATTCCCCCTCAGGATACGTTAATTTTGAATAATGAAAACGTCTCCCTATGAAGCATGAAAAGAAAAGTTCAGATTTCAGGAATCAGTGGTGTTAATTATAACTAAAATAATATTAATTTTAACTGAAATAATATTATTTTTATTGACACCAACCTCTACAAACGACGTAAGTACGAACTCATGTTATTCATTGCTTGAAATAAAATTATAATTATCACCTAATTTTGAGTTTAAAAATTCTTTCTTTGTTACATGGTTTACCAAACCCTTTTGAAAAACCATCTATTAAAACTTAAATTCCAGGAACTCGGTCAAATTGTGGTGATTTTCACAATTCACGTCCATACAATTTTGTAAAATTGATTGCAGTTGTAGTAAAATATTCAAAAACCTTGGCTAGCAACCTGTACAAATCATAATAAAATTAGACGAATTATTAGGCATTATTAGACAATGTTTTTTCTTGCATTAGAACTAAATTAATGCAGAATATTCAGTAACAGTCGTTAACAATGAAATTTTAATTTTGAAAATGAGATAACTTTCAATTTTTTTTTTGAAATCCACACAGGATATGTAGCGAAAGCCTTATAATTTCCTATTCAAAGGTAGTGCCTAAAGATGGGTTGTTTACATGTGGTTATTGAGAATTAATTCACACATGTCGTACATATTCGATGATAAGAAAGAATTGGTTAAAACGTCAATCAATCCCAGCTGACTATCACCAAGAAATTTTAATTTCTTAACGTCAGGGTAATTCACACTAATTTACCTTTCTTTTATTAGGCAAATAAATTTACTCTTTGAATGTGTACATTGCATTCTTCTGTAGAAACAAATAAACACTATTAATATTAAAGCCAATTAAACTTTACGGTGAAATTTAATTTGCAAAATATAGGAAAAATAAGCAGTTCAAAGGCCAAAAGTAGTGAGGAAAAACAAAGAGAGCGTATTGATAGAATGCTAATTAGTTTGCTGTGAAGGAAATATGAAATTTCTTCACAACCCTCAAACGAAGAGGTGTGACATATTGAATAACAGGGGCTAGTGATAATTGTGATTTCATAATTATTTATCAATTAGTTGTTTTTTTTTGTTTCTAGCAAATTTGAGAATTGTTTTCATATATGTTTGTTGTTACTAAATAAGTATTGTAGAATGTAAACAAAACATTCTGAATTAATATTCTTTATTTAAATTCATACCTTACATGAAATCATTTCAGGGGGCAGTGATAATCAGGTGTTTCATCATTAAATTGTTTAATAATATCACAAAATCCTCTTTTTCGTGTCGTTTGTTGACTTTATAGAATAGTATAATGAATATATTTATTATTTATTTACAAAAGAATCACACTAAATACAGCTGGAACAATGTTAATTCTCCTTAAGTCCACTTATCGCTTCATCATTCTTGAATTCATCGATTATTTCCATTATGAAAATTTGGTAGTCGATAATTGCCCAAGCAAATCCCTTGACGCTCATGTAAGGCAAATTGCCTATGGTTCAGGCGAAAAAAGTAAAATACATCAGAACAGGAAAAGGTATTTTCAAAATTCATAAAATATTCAAGAAATGTAATTTTTGTTTGTTCGCATTGTTAATACTCTTATGATATGTTTAAAAGTTCATTATTTTTTAAATATTTCATTGATAATTATTAGGCTGCGTTGTAAATTATTTTCGTAGCTATCCTGTTTTGATATTTTGTCTGCAATGCTTCTGTTTTCACTCTTGCACACTCCCTTCACATCTTAAGAAATCAAAAACAGGAAATACAACTCCCAAGAAGAAAAAGTTTTCTTACAAATATAAAGAAACACATATACTAATGCGGCTTATATTATGTTTTTCTTTATAATATTTCATTTCTTAAAACTAAATATGTGGTCATAAAATATTTTGTGTTCATTCTTCATTTTATTTTTTTCTGACACTTAAAACTGTTATCCAATATTTTCGAGCGCATTGCTTACATCATTAAGTAAGAGAATCTTCAATTACTTTCTCGGATTGAAATTAGTGCTAATAAACAAACTGAAATTGTAGTGTGTGTGTGTGTGTGTGCGTGTGTGTGTGTGTGTGTGTGTGTGTGTTTGCGTGTGCGTGTGCGTGTGTGTGTGTGTGTGTGTGAGAGAGAGAGAGTATTAAATTATTCCCAGCTATTGGAAAAAGAAAGGCGGCATAGGATATATGATGTAGGTTGAAACCCAAAAAGGTAATTTGTTGTATATACTACCACGCGCATATTTCGCCTTTTGCAGCTCAGAGCAACGGTGTTGGCGATAGTTAGATACCTGGTGTTAGAAGGCTGGCACCCGCGCCGTCTCCTACAATTACTAATTCACTGGAGTTTAGGGACCTTCAACGACTCAGTTCTTTGAGACCCAGAGTAATGATCAAATGATGTTGAGATTAATGATGTTAGAGAAATTGTGAAGAACCAGCCAAGGGTTCGCTTTGTCAACCACAAATTGCACGTGCCTTGGCCGAGGATCGGATCCAGAACAGATCAGTGTTAAGTGTACGTACTAGCCATGACGCCACGAGATGAATGATGGAGAAATGGTGGAATAAGAAGGAGAACCCTTAAACAATCTGCCAATAGATTGCTTCGTCCCTCACAAATTCCATACGGATTGACTGAGGATTGAACCCGGGCCCCAGCATTGAAAGATGTGCTAGTTATTACATCACGACGTGAATGATTATGGATAAATGGTGGAATGAAAGGTTGATAACTCAAGAAAACCCCGATAAAACCTGCCGAGAGCTTAATTCTTCCCCCACAAATTCCACCGTGTACTGAACCGAGCTTCAGTGGCAGAAGATGAATGCATTAGACATTTTATTAACATGGTGAATTATGGTGGATAAATGGTTGGGTGAATGATGATGGATAAATGTTCGAATGAGACGCAGCAGAAGCGGGAGAACCCCGAGAAAACCCGCCGAGAGATTGCTTTACACCCAACAAATTCCACACGGCTTCACCTGGGGATCCAACCAGGGCCCCAGCGTTGGAAGGCGTTTGCGCTGGCCGTTCCGCCCCGATGCGCCCTCTCTGTCTGCCCCCAAGGTCAGAGCGCGAGGGCGCTGGTGCTGGCGCCAGCTCGGGCGGCGGAATCGCCGACGCAGCGCCGCTCCGCTGAACCGATATTTGCATGCGAGGTTTAATGGGGATGCGCGCCCGGGATCATTATTAAGCCCCGTTCACGTAGTGCTATTTCTCGCTCGAGTTCGCCCGCCGACGAGATCCCGCCCGATATGCGGCTCCGCGCCGCCGCATCCACCGGTCGGGAATCAACTGCCGGCTGCCGCCCGCCACGCCCGCCCGCTCACCTGCAAGGTGGTGGTGGATCCGGGCCTGTTTGCTGTGTTCTGCGTTTTTTTATCAACGCCCTTCCAAGCCGGCACCAGTTAGTGTGTGTTTGTGTGTGCGTGTGCGTGTGTGTGTGTGTGTGTTTATATTCGCTAGATCCAATGGAAGTGATTCGTGGTGTGGTGGTCAGACTGCTCACCTTCCACCTCCGTGTACCGATGTTCACATCACGGTCAATTAGAGTGTAATTTGTGGGGGATAAAGCGGGTTCGTGGCAGGGTTTCCCGGAATATCCGCTGGTCCGCTGGTATCACCAATTGGTCCGTTATATTTATGTATCACATACATATACATATATATATAATCTTATGTGTATGTGTAATCTTATTAATATCATTACCAACAATCCATCAAAACCATTCAGCTCGGATACGGAGGCTAGAGAATGATAACAATAAACAATATTCGCCATGATCAACTTTGTTTTTGTAAAGGCGCTTTCCAATGGAAGTCAGTTAAAGTGCATCTCTCTACTGTACGCTCAGTGACATGCATCACAAACCATACACTACACCTAGTTGTTGGCCTGAGGAAATACATTAATTTTGAAAATTGATATTTACTCATTATGATTGACTCCTAGAGTGACTTAAGTCTTAGATCATTTTTCAACTAAATCCAATCAGTCCATCAAACACTTCATTGGGGAGTCCAGAATATCTCAAACTAGACAGACAAACTAGACAAACTCATTAGATCTAGAATCGTCTAAACGCAATTTCTTCTGTAATACAACATGGATGAAAGATAAAGCAAACACATGTAAAATCGAGACTAAATTCGAACAGTCAATCCTTCAGAACAAGACGATGAGACAGTAAGTAATTTAGCCATCATGACCATTCATATCGACTGCTTTTCTCGGCACATTTCTGACGGGATGTTCCCAGCAAAGAACCTGAGAACTGGAGTTGCTAGCTAATTACAAAATAATCTGTGATGGTTTGGATTTTAATATTCACCATTGTTTAACACAACAATATAAGAAGTAATGACTTGGCGAAGTGTATTTACACAAGTAGGGCAGATGTGTAATGCGTATGGCAATTAGGTCAATACACTGACATTATGACAATATCAGAATAAATGAATGTTCACAAGAGTATTTTTGTGCTTTGTACTGCACCTGATAATTTATCCATTTCATATCTTTGCCTACTTTCAGAAGGGGAATGTAAAACTCTGTGAGACATGATTGTTTTGAGAAGAATGAAAACTCAGCAACTGATCAATCTCTCAACGATTGACGACTGTAGTGATGTCGATTCACTATAGTGTTTATCTCATTTTAATCTCAGATCTTACTTTATTTCTTTAATCTCCTTTGTTTTTGCATTTTAGACGCATCATTGTGCGCATTTTCTTCCAGAAAATACATGATTGTATATTGTTAGGAGAAGGAAGTGATTGTCTCAAAACACAACAATGCCTTTTCCATGAACTGCTTCACTATCATGAATCAACTGAAACCCGGAAGAATAATCATGTTGCACTATTTGAGAGGCGACTCTCTGATACAATGTTTTGTTTTTTTTAAATCCACAGTTCATTTCCTCTTATCATAAGAAAATACCAGAAAAGTACTTTGTATATTCCTGTGAAGTCCCAGCGGGCAGGATTGGGATCACAGCCACGTAGAAATGTCCTGGTAGAGAATTGAAATCTCTGGATTGCCCAGATTCCCTGTGGTAATCACGTCCTTAGCATAAAGGTGTCAACGGTGAGAAGTATTGAGGGCTTCTTGCCTCCCGAGTGACTTCAAATTGAGCTCTTGGCTTCCTTGTGGCAGTGCCAGATATTCATGTATATTGAGGTGCTTTGTCCCAACGCAACGAGTGCCGTAAAATAACTCAGCGCCAACTTGGATAGACGGTGTACCTTCAGAAAGTGAGACCACCCCACCCAGGTTACGCGTAGAAGTTCGCTTTGCGTTCCGTCGTATCCGAATACCAGCTCAAAGGTCTTCGTGTACATCCGCAGGGTAGAGGATAAGAGATAATGATCAGGTACTCATTGCGGAGGTGTGACCCTCCCCTGCTGAAGTACAAGTTAAGTGGGATGGTAGGACCACAAAAAGCTATACTGTTTCTGTGAAGTACTGTTAAGTGTGAGAATTCTCTTTCGCTTCAATTCATGAACGAGGTTCAAGTGTTCAATGATCAGGTACTCATTGCGGAGGTGTGACCCTCCCCTGCTGAAGTACAAGTTAAGTGGGATGGTAGGACCACAAAGAGTTATACTGTTTTTGTGAAGTACGGTTAAGTGTGAGAATTTTCTTTCGCTTCAATTTATGAACAAGGTTCAAGTGTTCAATGATCAGGTACTCATTGCGGAGGTGTGACCCTCCCCTGCTGAAGTACAAGTTAAGTGGGATGGTATGACTACAAAGAGTTATACTGTTTTTGTGAAGTACGGTTAAGTGTGAGAATCTTCTTTCGCTTCAACTCACGAATGAGGTTCAAGTGTTATCCATGTGGATTTTTTTCTACCGGTAAACGTTTGTTTATTGCAAAAATAAACATATATTGTTAATTTTGTGAAAGCAATATTTCTTTTCTGAAGCATGTAGGCTAGTAACATATTTGAAATTAATTTAAAGAAAATCTAAATCTTCAATTGTCCCCAAAATTATTGATTTATTCATATTTTTAACGATTCATTACTAACCACTATTTGATTTCTTGCGAATCTGCATCTCCAGCACTTGTATTCCAACATCCACACTATCGTAACCAAGCAACTGCACCCTAACACTGCACCACTGCCATTTGGTCATGAGAGTCCTCTGTGCATCGCACGTGACAATTGCAGGCGGTATTTCAACCAGTCAAATGTTGACATGAAGCGATTAGCTTCCTGTTCATATGGCTCTTGCGGCTTGTCAGCCCTAAATCATGGTGAATTCCTAACATTTTGTCAATCTGTTCCAAGATTCATACCCTCATAATCGGATTTTTCCCGTTCATTTAAAACGACATTCACGCTATGAAGGGAGCTATTACGTGCAAAAATGGCGAAGCATTCAAAAAAATGTTAATGTAAGGTACTAAACATGAATTTTATGCAGCTAAATAAAAAAAATATTGCTAAGAGAGTTCTGCATGATATTTTGTTTAAGACCTTTATCTATGGCATGTGCACTATTACACTACTGCGATGTTTGTATCTATGCCACATTGGTGACTTTGATCCTAGTAATTTCTAGTTTTGATAATTTTATAGAGTTAAAAAATCACTTGACTAGTGTCCATGGGAATTATTAACACTTTCAACTATTGCTTGGACAATTACATATCCTTTTACGGTTTTTCACCTAATTTCCTTCATTTCATTTCAATGATTAAGTTCAGATATCATTTTACGGATTATCTCTTTTTTTATTAGTTCAGAATTCCACAATCATCTTCAGAAGGTACATGGAATTTACAGCGTGCATTATGGCAATTTAAATGAACAATAACATAGCGAATGCATGCTGGATGGTAGGCATTTTGCTTTTAGAATATTTCTATCTTTGAAACAATTATTAATATGGGTTTTGACACTTATTCGGCTTTTATACAAAATTAGCATTATTTTCGCGATGTTTTAAGAAACAGTTTTTTACAGGTACATTGACAAATTAGTTCTACTACCAATTACTCAATGTCAGAAAAAAGGGAAGATTCTTTTGTTTTAATTTTTAATTTTAATTTGAGTTTATTTTTAATTTTTTTTATTTTCAATTAAAATACGATTTTCCTGACTTACGGCTCAGAGAGAAGTGGTTATTCGATTCTTTTGGATATCACAAATCTATTGGTATAGTTCTTATGCGATTCCTCCAGGATATTCTGGAAGAAATCCAGAAAAATAATGTTTTTTTATGATTTCAAAGCCTCATACTGTCAAATATACTCTCTTTCTAGCATTACTTGAATCGTTACATGATTCATCTGTTTGACGAAAAATAAACCTAATTTTGTAATGAAACAAAAAATTACTCATGTTATTAACCAATTATTTAATAGATAATTTTTCTTTTAACTTGGTCAAAGATGGGTGAGTCGGGCAACTGTAAAATATTCAAAATTATTTTTTATAATGAAGTTACAAATCTCACATGAACTTTTTATAACATGACAATACCCGCTGAAGGCGCCCAGATAAGATATTCTGAATACAAATTTACCATTTTCAAAGTTTATCAATTAATTTTTTTTTCAAAGTTTTGGGGTCTTTCTACTTCTAGTTATTTGTAATTCGTTGAGAAACGAATAGAGGTCCTTACATTTCTTGTGTATATCACTGACGATCTTTTATTGTGTTGTACTTCAAGAAATATAGTATGTACTATATTCTTATAAAAATAATTAAATGTGAATATTTTAATCATGTTTAATCAACCGTTCATAACTACAATTTTATGTTTCAAACCTTGACTTGAACACTGCTTACTGTTAGTGTTACTCTGATTCAAGATAGGTTTGAAAATAATGGAAACTAGCAGTGACAAAAGACGACACTATTAAAGTAAGTTGAGTAAGAAACACTGAATGTTTTATTATGGAATTGGGACGTTGGCAACGCTGATACGTAACAGGAACCATTTGCTTCGTTTCCAAACGGTTCGCTTCTAAGAGCATTCACAGCAACAATATCAGATCACTAATATCATTTTGGACACGTTTCTAAAGTATCGCGTCATTTAGTTTTTGTAATGTTTCTATTTAGCATCTTCGTATGTAGTACTGTAGAATCTTTTGATTTTAAGATGCACTCTTTTAGATTAAAATAACTATATATTTTTTGTTTGTGATATCTATTGTTTTCCCACATTTTCCACGTTTCTCATTTTGTTAAATTTATGACTACATATTTTTTAAAGCATATTCAACAGTACATCATGAATATTTACGTACTCCAAGTTCCAATATTTCTTTTTGAGTGGTAATTCTGACAAATTCGTGTAAATTTCGCCACTAAAATACTGTGTTCGCGTTAGAAGACTTAAATTGTTCTGAATAAACTCTTTTATGTTCTCATTTCTATAGAGGGGAAAACTCATTTTTCTCCTTTAGAATTGACATCAGAATATGATATTGATTGCTCGGGGAGCAGACATTTGGAACAAGTGCTTCCTCTTCAACCCAGCGCAATCTGGTGGACTATCTCGCACAAAAACAAAATAGTGAATCCTGTATATGTCACACAGAATTCCCTCTTGCCCTTTACACACAGATTTAGTATTATTGGTGGTGTAACTGTCACTGCTGGCCGACAATGTTTCTAAAAGATGCGAAATTTTTGCATCTCTACATTTATTTATTGCTATACATGGTGTGCTCGAAGGGCTTGGCCGAGAATTGTCGCGAACACCACTCATCGTTTTTCAACTGTCAGGCAAAAAACACGACAAACAACCAAGCCCAGGAGCTTAAAGGGGATCATCGCAATCGATTCGACCCAACGTGCCGCAGCGCCACGCGGCGGTGGTGAAACGAAATAAAGCCTTGCCTGATGACTCCTATCCTGATATACCTCTCATTCCTTGCGTGTCACCCAAAATGTGATACACAGCATTAAAATTGTATTCCTTTCTGAAAAAAACATTCGTCAACTCAGTGATCCTAAAGGTAACTGCATTTTTTTAGAATTTTGTAATTGTTTACGGAAGTGTGTGTGTGTTTATGTATGTATGTATGTATGTATGTATAGATAGATAGATAGATAGATAGATAGATAGATAGATAGATAGATAGATAGATAGATAGATAGATAGATAGATAGATAGACAGATAGATAGACAGATAGATAGATAGATAGATAGATAGATAGATAGATAGATAGATAGATAGATAGATAGATAGATAGATAGATAGATAGATAGATAGATAGATAGATAGATAGATAGATAGATAGATAGATATAAATGTAGTAGCAATAATTTACAAATTAATAAAATTAATCGATTATTTAAATTAGGGATAGTAAATTTAGGCGGTTCAAGGTCATTTTCGATTTTGCATCGCCCGCCTTTTCCTTTTTCATCAATATTAATTCACCCCTAGTATACAATGATAGCGCCACTTTCGCGTTGTTCTGTCCTTGTATTGGAAGATGAGCATGCGACAGCGACTACGAGCTGCAGAGTGGAGATGTGGAGACACCTAAATATGTTTATGTTTTCCTCTTGTTGGCCTAAAAAAACTCTTTTTACTACTACCATAAAGATCGTTCAAAAACATGTTTTATCAGTTTGTCAGTGCATAACAGTATAAATACTATTACTGCTCATCAATTTTTTTAATTATTGTAATATCAGTTTTAGAGAAGAAGATTTTAGATCTGCATATGGAGGTATAGAAACATACGCTGTTAAAAATGCAAGTATAACAAAGACACCAAATCGGCTGAGATGGCGCAGGGCATCAACTGATGGCACTGCAGTGGCTCTGACTTTGAGGTTCTAAGGATGGAGACCCGACGATGACTGAATTTTCATTCCTAGCTAAATAGCGATGTCGAATTCAGTCGCTATATGGAGGAAAAGTCTAGCGGTCGGTTGCTCTGATCGCTAGTTTCCCGTAGTTTCTCCGATCAATACGAGGCAAATGCCAGAGAAGGGCCCCTTGTAATGGGCCACAGATCGCGAGCGATCTTTTCTTCCCTATTCTTGTTCTTTCCTTTCACACACACACACACACACACACACACACACACACACACACTGTAATGCAATACACTACCAAAAATATGAGGAGCTTGTCCCGGCTGGGGCGGTGCTCCGCTGATGGGAGAGAGTTGGATGGAAAAAAATCCACATGCCGGCCTTTAGGTCGGCGTCGGATATCTCTATCAAGCGTGGGACGAACACCGCCACCTCACTTGTTATAAACATGCAGTACACTGACGGAACTAATGCCCTTAGAAGACACTAATCTTTTGCAGAATATTTCTCTAAGGCTGACATTTTACGAAACACATCAAAAGGGAGCTTTTATAATTCAATATTTTTTTAATGTCGAACATTAACCTATTACTATTATTAATGTTATTCTTGAATCCAGTTTTCTTTCGAATGCGAATTATGTCGTATATTGTTCATGATTTTTTTTAATTCTTCTCTCACGTTTATCGGTTCGAAAATAAATAACAGACCAAGTTGAAAACAAAAGTAATATTTTGTAATTTTATTGCATATTCACAGTATGAGTTATGAAGGAATTATTTATACTAGTTCAATATATGAAAGAAGAACATAGATGAAAGAAGTAAACACATGGAACTGAAGAAAAATCATGTGTTTGGAAATTGAAATAGGGTTGCACATTTAAAACACCTTTTTATGGGTACATCTAGAGCTAGCAAACTTATTTTTATTGGTTATCTTTTCTTTGAATAAGCATTATCGTCTAAAATGAAGATCATAGACAATCAATATCGAATTCCTCTTTTTTATTGCTGCCCTCACCCGGACGAAAATATTCGGCAGCTGAGAGAATGTAATCTCGTCAACTCTATTATCCCAAATGGCAAATAACTCATTCGCTGTTCCCCGTTAAAGGAACCATCTGTTCTCGGTCTAAAATATAGCCCGTTCTTTAGTTCATCCCTTCAAAAGAGGCGCGATATAATATAACGTTTATCCCCCGAGGCGCAAATTCCTGGTTACCGGGCTGCAAATGGCCTTTCCGACGTATCTCGATTTGACTGACGGATGTGCGGCCCGAGGCGACAGGCTCCGCAGGGGCGTGACGGAGCGGGCGAGGGGCAGAGGGAGAGCTAAACGAAACGGAAAGGCAAGGTGGGTGGAGAAGAGAGGACGAGGGGTAAGGTGGCTGGTGTTGGGGCGAGCTTCGGCGAGGTGTTTACCGTTGGGAATGGACGTGGCGACGTGTAACAAGGGATTATGGAGAGAGAAGAGAAATGGAGAGCAGGGACAAGGTGAGAGGAGTTGAGGAAAGGTGGAGTGAGGGTTGACGAGGCGTAGCGATGTGGAACGGACTTTGGAGAAGTGGATCGGTCTGCGGCGAGTTGGGACGTTTTGGGGCAATATGGCGCTGGGTGAGGTGCGGTGTGTCGATGTGGAAAAGATTGGGGTAAAATGGGGTGAAGTGGGATGGGGAGGAGGCGAAGCTGAAAAAAGAAGAGGGGGTGCGAAGTGTTGGAGATGAAATGGTGGATGTGGTGCGAAATAGCGGAGGTGGTGCGGAATGGGGGAGGTGGGTATGAAATGTGGAGCGGTGTGCCGATTAATTGACTGTTTTTTAGTGATTCCGGACGGACATTACTCCCGTAAGTGTAGTGAATATTTTCTCATCGGGAGGTAGCAGTGATCTTCCCCACTGGATGGCGAAATCCAGCGGTTAGCGGGGTTTTCCCAACCAGGTATCTCCCATCAGTGGGGCACTGCCTCAGCCGGGACAAATTCTAAGTACCCGACCGATGTCCTGGCATGTGTGGTACTGAAGTGCATGTTAGTGTAAGTGTGTATGTAAGGTGAGGGTAGGACAAGGAAGAGGAAGGAAAGATCGCGCGCGGTCCATTGCCCGTTTGTTAGGGTACTGCTCGGGTATTCACCTAATGTTGATCGGAGAAATCACGGAAAATTACCGATCAGTGCAGCCGGCCGCTAGAATTGTCCTCCAGACAACGACTGAATTCGACCTAGCTGAAAAGCTAGTGTCGAAAATCCTGGCGCCGTCGGAACCCGAACCTAGGACCTCCCGGTCAGAGGCACTGCAGTGACATTAGCTGATGCACTGAGTCACCGCTCCCGGCTCGGTAGGCCGATGTAAGGGGAGGTGGGGAGAAGTGAAGACAGGTGGGCGAAATGGGAGTTGAGGCGAAGAGGGGAAAATGAGTCGAAGTGAAAAGAGGGGACGAGCAAAGGGGGAAGAAGTAGAGATGGGTACGACGTGAGGAGAGATGGGACGAAGTGAGAGGAGGGGGTTGAAACGTAGGAGGCGGGGCGAAGTGAGACGAGGTGTGCCAGGGGGAAGCGGGTGGGGGCGGGTAGCGCGCCGCGGGCTGAACGAGGGGCGAGGGGCTGGGGTGGGGGGCGAGGGGCGGGGGCGGCGCGGATTGGCAGCGACGTCGCCGCGGGGCTCCCGCGGAGGGGGGGTGAGACAGCGCCAGCGGCACGGCTCGGCACTCAACCCGCCACGGCGGCGAACACGTCGATTGCCAGCCGAGAGGAAACACGCGTTCGCGCCGCCACGTCGATCCCCATCGTCGCGATGCGCGCAGTAATCGACTCTGATGAGTCAGCGGCTGCCGTTCATTGGCTGCTTGAGGCGGAGAGTGCGCGATGTGCACTTTGCTTCTGATTCGTCTTTGTCTCGTCAAAAAGAATGAAGCACACAACCATCAGAATGGTCTTTCAAATGGAGATTTTTATATTGTTTTAATTGTCTATTATTGAGCTTGACTTTGATATAGCCTAAATGAATAGAACTAGTCTATACTTCTTCCATGAAAAATGGGTACAATGTCTGTAATCGGAAATGTTTTGATGTAAATATATCTATGTTTCGTAATCATTCTTTCAATTTTGTTTATTTTGAATTTTATGCAAATATTAGTGTGCCTTTTCTTAAAAAGAACATAAAAAAGTAGGTTACTACAAAGAAAATGTGAAAAGTGCACACTGACTTTACAATTATTTTGTAAATGCAATGTTTAATTTTATTGACTCTTCTGTATACATAATATCAGCATTCGAAGAAGATTTGCTATTTTAACTTTATTGCAAGAAGATGCAGCAAAAAAGAAGCCCAATACCAACTAACATTTCATCCTATATCATTACCGTTACCTTATACTGCGACTTAAAATTATTCCATGCATTCTTTAAAACCTGCCTCTAAATCAAATGTTGAAAACATGAACCGCAACTGCGTTTAAAAATCGTTCGTTGTGAATGAAACTTTATCGTTTTCCCAAAAATTCGGAAACCAATTCTGGAACTAAATGATTTTCAAATACTGAGTTCTCGATCTAAAATCAAATCTGTGTTCGTAACATACCAGCAAAAAGCTTTTCAAATTGTTTTCAAAATGATTTAGAAAAAGAAGCAATAAACCTTTGAAAAAGATTTTACTATTTATGATGTATAGAAAATGGAATCTCTCTCGTAATTTTACTTTTCTAACGTGTGAAAGGAAGTATTTGTAAATAATTTTCCTTCATTGTAATCAAGGAAAGAACGCACAGTAATCTCAATTAGTTATTTCTCTCTCTTAGACGTACTAATTTGCTTGCTTTCAAGCTTTTGTGTTTGGAAAATTTTCAATCTTGTTCTTCCACTATCAATAAAATTACTCCAAATTGAAATTATATTTGTGTTGTGCTAAAATGTAAATGTAAACGAGCTTACACGGACTGCCGTTTCTGTTCATTAACCACTTTATTTAATTAATTTATTCGCGATAAAAAGCGCGTAATTAAACATTTATTCTTGTTTAATATTAAATCATATAATTAACGCTTGTAACGCCAAAGCATTAAATCCCCCCAACACCAGCTGAAAGAGCTGCAAATGGATCCACGTCCTCCGCTGTCGAAACAAAACGCCCGGATACGGCCACACTTCCTTTGCGCTGTCTCCGGCGGCGGCGGGTGACCATCGCCCGGCGCTCGTCACAACCTGCAGCGGCCGTGGCGGGGTGGTGAAGGTGGCGGAGGCGGTGATGGCGTTGCGCGGCGGCAGTGGCGGTGGCGAAGGCAGCGGGTGGCGATGAAAGGCGCCGGGCGGCGGGCCGTGGGTGTTAGCAGCGGCGGCGGTGGCGGTGGCGGTGGCGGTGGCGGTGGCGGTGGCGGTGGCGGTGGCGAAGGCGGAGGTAGGCGGTGAGAGGGGGCGGTGGCGGAGGCGGGGTGGTGAAGGCGGTAAAAGGCGCCGGGCAGTGGGCAGTGGGTGTCGGCGGTGGCGAACGCGGCGGAGGCGGGGATGGCGAAGGAGGCAGGTGGGGGCGGGGGTGAGAGGCGGCGGTAGCGGCGGCGCCGGCAGTGGTGGCGAAGGTAGCAGGAGGAGGTGGAGACGGGGGTGGCGAAGTTGGCGGGTGGGAGTGAGAGACGGCGGCGGCGTCAGCGACGGCGGCGGTGGTGGCGAAGGTGGCGGGAGACGGCGGAGGCGTGGGTGGGGAAGGAGGCGGGTGGGAGTGAGAGACGGTGGCGGTGGTGTGGGCGGTGGTGTTGGCAGCGGAGGCGGCGGCGGCGGCGGCGACAGTGGCGGCGTGTGTGGGGGCGGCGGCGGCGGCGGCGGCGGTGGTGGCGAAGGCGGCGGGCGTCGGCGGCGCCGGGACGGAGTCGCTTCGCGCGGCCTCCCCCGCCCAGGCGGCCTCGCCGAACACGTCGATACGGCCGCCGCCGCCGCCGCCGTCGCTGCCGCCTTCGCTGCGGGCGGCTGCGGGAAGGAAGCAGTGCCCACAATTGGCGCTCGTCCGCCCATAGCCCGCGCCGCCGACCGCGTGCACCAGTGTTTCGCCCACGGCCAGACTCCGCTCCACTCCGGTGCGAAGGAAGGGGATGGTTTTCATTCGGGACGCGTACTCGGAACAACACTTCTTTTAAGAGTTGTTTTTTGTTTAATTTCCTAACGTCGAAAAGTTATGAAACTCAATGAGACATATATGGAAGTTTATGTTGTCAAAACTATTTTAAAATCTAATTATTTAACGCGGGGAAGTACAATATATTTCATAAACATATATTATATTTTCAAAAAACTGTAATAAAAATAAATATAAATATCTAGGTTGATAGTAGTTTTACAAAATATGCTAAACGAGTTCGAAACGTTTTGTGTTAAAGTACCTGGAATTTCCTATCTTGTAATGACAAGTACTTCCGAATAATTTCACAATATGATATGACTGAGAGCACGGCATCTTAATACTGGAACATTTAGATATCTAAAATACCATTACGAAACGGACATTAGTAAATATAATAGCATTAGGTCAATAAAAATATTTAACACACTGGATATTCAAAACAAAAATAACCTCGAGATTTTCAGAGAATGAATACTAATATTGAAACAGATAAATTAATACTTTTTCAGAATTCGCCTTTAGCTTTTAATATCCTAACCCCGCAATTTTCCGTTATTGTCTTGAGGTGTGGACGTTTGTTCGCACTGCTTATGTTACCTCAGCCGCACCGCACTGAGCGCTCTCGACTCGTCCACGAGCGAATGTTCGGCTTAGTTTCAATAAAAGATGAGGCATTTTTTACTTTTCAAAAAGAATGCCTAAGTCATGATAATTTTCCTTTTTTCGAAAATGACTGATAAGTTACATTAGTTATGTTATTTTTAATTATTTTTATAAATTAAATTTTAAGAGAGCAGATATATCGGCAAAGGACAATTATATTTATTTTAAAGTTGTCGTAGCTTTCAATACTCTTTTATTCAACACAAACTCATATAGCATCATTGTTTTATTTCTAAGAGATTACGTGAGAAGTTTGCTTATTTTGGGAAAATAAGCCAATTTCGATTTAAAAGCACTTTCTGTCGTTAATTAGCGAAGCAAATTATTGAATTTCAATGAATTGAATGACAATGACAATGACTTGAAATCTGGACAGGTTCATTGGTCAAGAATGCACGAAAACTCTTAAATTGAGGGTTTGTCTTTGATAAAGTTAATACGAAAAAACGTTCCTTTAGTAGGCGGCTACCACATCTTTCATCTGATTACTATCTTCTTGGACTGCCACACAGACACTTCTCTGAAGTTGGTTCGCCTCTTCTTCTTATCCCGGGAGTTTTTATTTTTATTTGTTTAAGAAAATAATAAGCGTTTCCTCTGTTGCACACAACGAGTCTTTTTCTTGAATCGTACTCAAGAGGATATTGTTTTCGTCCGTTGAAAGAAGCCGTTTTGGGATCTGTCATGAGAGGTTACATGCGATCGCACACAATATGATTTTCTTATTTTTTAAAACGCCAAAAAATGTATTCTCTTCATTATATGCTATCCTACAATTCCAGATTTTAGAATAAACTTAAGATAAATATTGAACAAGTAGATGTGATTGAAACATAATGAAATCAATTATTAAACTCATGATAAATTTCCTTCCTTGAGTGACAGCGTTGGTGCTTAGGGTGTATTAATAATAATAAATTAATAATAATAATAATAATAATAATAATAATAATGAAATAGAACACTGTTCCCCTTAAAGCACGAGGCGTTGTTTAAGTTTCATCCTCGAATACTCTCTTTTCCCATTTTTACCCTAACCTACATAAATGCTCCGATAAGTCTTATTTATATATTTCCAGACACCTATGCATGAGGTGTTGTGACGAGAGAGCCCAACTGCTGATTTGCACTGGAGCACCGGTGCACTTAAAGCTGACAATTGCCAATGTCGTCCTGCCGGCCCACGCCCGTTTTCCCTCGACACCAAATAGAATATTCGACCAAGCTCTCGCCACTTCCACATCCAATATATCGAGTCTGCTTCTGGGCTGCCTTTCCGCCCCCATTGCCCAGCTCCCTCCAGAGGATTGCTGAATTTCAACCCAATAGAACCCGCTTGATTGCTCAACCGCGTTTACAAATTTCGAAACGTCAATGTAAAAGGCGATAAAAGAGCGCTCTTACGTGTCTGAAAAGACTAGTGGTTATTACTAGCACATTTACAAATAACACATTTTGTCGCTTTCGTAAGGAAATAAAAATTTGAACAAATCATTTTGCCTTTTGCCAGTGACAACAGGATTTTATATGCCAAGAAATTATGTATGAATAGGGGTGATATGTAGGCTGGGTAGTCTAAGGCCATTTCCAGCCGAAGACTGCTACTGTTTAGCACCTCATACAGGTCTACAGATTCCAAACACCATACACGGATGCACTTACAGGCTCTTCAGTTTTGAATTCAGCAGAAAACGCTACCATCTGCGACAACATATAACTACAGCAACAACTATAACAAAAACAACAACAAAATACCAGGGACAAAAATGCATATCCATACTGGGATTGAAAACAGTGACTTTTCGTACCGAGGGCTTGAGACCGCACTTCAACAGTCTTGAACATCAAGGCTTGGATACATAATTAATTTCAATAATAACGATAAAGAAAAAAGTAGCTAAAACCCAACTAAATTTTTCCCAACATTTTTACAAGTGTGGAAGGCCCTCTAAGAATCTTAAAACATCGAAAGACCGCGGCAGATGTGATGCGCTAAAGGAGATTTCTACTCTCCGGATCTCTGTTCTCGCAATTTTCTCCAATCCCATCACGATCAGGAGCACAGCCGCCGTCTTTGCGGGTGCCGATCAGCACGAGGGCTACCTTCATAGAGGCTCCCCTCCCACGCTCCTCGTTTCGACCGCGAGCTCGGCTCCACAGCGGCCGCTTCCATTCAACTCGCAGCAGCGCTCTGACGTCGAGTGGTCGCAGCAGCCGCCACCACCATCGCCCACGTCATCACCACCACCATTGCCAATGCCACCTCCACTTCATCCGACACCATCACCAGCATCGACGCCACTACCACGCACATCGCCGATACTACTTCCATCCCTGCCGCCGGCAAAGACCCCACCACCGCCACCCATTCCGCCTTCACCACCGCCACCGCCACCGCCACCGAAACCGCCACCGCCTCGGCCTCGGCCTCCGCCTCCGCCACTGCCACTGCCCCAACCACCGCCACCACCTCCACGACCGCCACCGCTGCCGCCATCGCCCCCACCACCGCCACCGCCACCACCCCCATTACCGCCACCGCCACCACCTCCGCTACCGCCACCGCCACCACTGCCGTTACCACCGCTGCCACCGCCGCCACTGCCGTTTCCACCGCTGCCACCGCCGCCGTCGCCACTGCCACCGCAACCACCCACACCATCATCGCCATCACCACCAGTACTTCCACCATTAGCACCATCACCAACGCCACCACCATTAGCACCACCACCACCACCACCCTCACTCTCGTCCCCATCACTGTCGCTATCACCACTGCTGCGCCGGCATTACCGCCGCGGCTACTCACACCGCCGCCGGCGGCAAGGCCGTCTTATTAAATCCCTCTCGAGAGAAGAGAGAACAGGGAGTCTGACGGTGCGCCATTGGCCTGCAGGCGGCGCCGGGGCGGAGCGGGGCGGGGCGGGGGTGGCGCGGGGTGGTGCAGTTCCTACACGGAGGCTCGCAGGGGGCGGCGAGAGGCGGTCCGAGTGAAGCTTCCGCTCGGAACCGCCGACATCAGTCTTCAAAATAGGTTCTTTTTTTACGTACGTTCCGCGAATTATGGAGTAAATGGCTTTTTGGGCGGAGAGTGAACGCGGTCGCCACCGCCGACGTCGCCGCAACATTATAAATCTTCCGAAACGTTACGTCGCATATCGCTTTTCGGCGACGGGGTTTTGTGGGTACGAGCTATTTCTTTCCCAGTGAGGCGCGGCCGCTGCGTCGACAGCGTTGCGGACATATCTACTTGGCGCGGTGCATCAACAGCCTGTGTTGCTGATAATGGTGCTAGTTAGTTTTGATCGTGATGATAGTATTCAGGTAACTTAATTATTTTTAATTTTATTAGCTATAATTTTATTAATTATAATATAATTAACTTCATTAGTTTAAGAATTGCACATTACTCAGTTTGACAAGAATTAAATTAGTGTATATTCTGAAATAAGTAAATTGTGTATTGTAGGAATTGGAACCTTCATTCCGATTGACGAATGTTGTCGGATGGAATATACTATTAACAGCATCAAAACGTGTAATAAAAATTAGCATATTTTGATAACTATGCTAGTTTCTATGTGTTATAAATGTTCTGTTGATTTACTGAGGTACATAACAAGCTCCTGAATATCACAAATTCCGTGTCACATTCTTGTCAGTTACGTATGTGAAGAATCGCCTTGGAAATTAACCGTTTGCGAACAATAGATAAAGGCTGACGAGAATGGATGAGAGCTAGCCGGATCCGCTTCTGACCGGTAAATGATTGAATAGCGGTGCCGATCAGGATGTCATGAAGCCATGGGAGACGAGAGAAACAGGATAACTCCCAGAAAACCTACCGCAAAACTCATTTGTCCACCACAAAGTCTGAATCGATTGAATGGATTCGAATAAAAGGTGCAGAGGTGAAAACTCTAGTAGACTAGCGTTTAAAGTAACGAGAAGCTATAATGCAATCGCAGGTGTACAGTTTAAAAATTGAAGATATTGATGGGTATCATCGATTTGTAGAAGTTTGGTTCTCTCATTGTTATGATAAAACTAGGCAAACAGATGTAAATAATTAAAATAATTGGGCCCGTGGAAACAAGCGATTGATTGATCTACTGATTGATTAGTGATTCCAGGCGCGTCTACTACTAAGGTTATTAGTCCTGTAAGTGTAATGCGTGTTTTATCGCGCGAGGTGAAGGTGATCTTCCTCTGCTGGATGACGAGATCCTGCGCTCGGCCAGCGGGAATATTCCCCAACACGGTACCTCCCATCAGCGAGGCACCACCCCAGCCGGGACAAGCTCTGAGGCTCCCGACTGGTCTCCTGATAAGTGCGCTAGTGCAGTGCATCTGAGTGTAAGGGGTGAAGATAAGACAAGGAATGGGAAGGAAAGTTTCCACGGAGAAAGCTCCGGAAAACTACCGATCAGAGCAGCCGGCCGGTAGAATTTTCTTCACATAGCGACTGAACTCGACCCAGCTAACTACAATGGAAAATCCTGTCACCGTCAGGACTCGAACCTAGGATCTTCCGGTCAGAGGCGCTGCAGCGATATCAAGTTGATGCCCTGTGTCATCTCTCCCGATAGGAAACACTTCGAATTTGTGCAATAGGTTAAGTATTTTTATGTTACATTTATTGTTTTAAAAGTGAAAATTTCAACCTACCGGAACACAACTTCGAACTTTCTGATAACTAGTCAGCGGATTTAATGAAATATAATTATTATCTTTCCACTTTAGAACAACACATTTAGTATACACATTGATTTTATGTTACGACAAAAAGAAATGATACATTTTATGTCTTTTTTTCGTCGATTTAGACTCTTAAGTCTTTTTTCATCTTTCCCGTCCTTTTTAATGCATTTTTGCTGATTTCGTCGATTTTAACATCACTTTAATGGTACTTGCTTCAAATAATAGTTACGATATGCAACAAATGTTCTCCACATAATTCCTGAGTTGCTAATTCAATTTCTTTGCTCAGAAATTTTAATGTCAGCCGCTGACTGTAATCTAAGGTTCCTGTGACGCCTAGCAGAACGTCGTCGGTTCGGCCGATTTCCGGATAACTGAAGACAGATTTCCTATTAAAGAACAGTCCAAAACAAAATTTTGCCAGTTGAGTGCACTTTAACGAATAGAAGAAGCCTAGATTACATCTGTAACGTATCCAGCTTGAGTTGTTCATCTGAAGTGGTTTTGGTCAATTTTTTTTCTCTGCTTTAAGGGAATTTAAAGTAATTTAAGAACATTTTATTGATCATTTTTGGCGATGTTTTAGGTCATGAAAATCCTCCCCTACTGATAACTCTTGCATCGGAGGGAGATTACTGCAAAAGAAACACAACTCATAACCGATACGAAAATCTTATTTTAAAGTAGGACGCAACGTTTACTAGTTGTGCATGATAGTTACGTGTTCTGCCGCGTAACATTGTGTTACGAGTTGCTGGGGGGGGGGCTGTTTTTCCCATATCATAATCTGAGAACTTTCATTTCACATTCTTTCCCTTCGTAAGGAGAGAAAAAATTGTAATCGTGCGCGGTGGCAAACAGCGAATTTGAGACAAAAAAGTTCTTATTGCCGAATCGTGGTAACAAAAGTGGCTAAACCTTGTTTCTACATTTCCATGTTAGAATCCATGTTTTGTAGCTTCTTCTCATTTTCCATTCAGTCAATTTTCTTCAAAGTTGATATTCCCCGATCGATCTAAACGAGTTCGAGGCTTTCGGATATTTTGATTTTAGAAAGTATTTCGTGAAGCCTCAAAAACATTTTCAAAGTTTTCTAAAAAATTGTCCCAAATTTTTTGATTAAATTTTGTCCTCGGATAGCGCAAAGAACGCTTAAGAGAATGGTGCATGTCTCATGATCGTTAAAAAACTCTTATTTTTGAAAAGTGCAAAAGAGCAATTTTTTGGGTGTCTTTCTAAAAATTGGAGATGGTGATTTTCTTATGTAATCTGTTCTTCAAAAACAGATCTTTAAATAACGTCATGTACAAATTTTCGTAAATATGAGCAATTTTCGCGCACTTTTGTGTGAGAAATAGATATTTTTTTCATTTCTTTATATCATTTTTTCTCAAAACCGTTCAATTTTTTTCTTTGAACTTTCGTTTCATTCGAATACGGATACGGTACGAAGACGGTAAAAAGTCATTCATGGCGAACTATTTGTGTTTTGGGAAATATCAAAAAGGTAATATTTCAAAACTACATAATTAAAACTACATAATTGCCTTAAACAAAATCTGTTCTAAAAACTCACCTCTTTAAAGAAGGTCGTACAATTTTTTGAAAACGACTCGTTTGTGCGTTATTGTGCTTGAAATTAATGCAGTTAATAAAATGTATTTTTTCAAAAACCGCTCCTTTATAATTTATTCATAGATAAAATAAGGTAAGGTTTAGAGAATGGCACAGGCCTCATTTTCGTTAAACTCTCAAATTTTCGAAAAATTCCAAAAAATAAAAATAATGCCAGAAAGTACGTTCTATAGTAGCACCACTAGTTTCTTGTAAAGGAACACATGTGTCAGGTAAATGCTGGACATTGCGTTTATTTTTAATCGCTAAATTTGTATTTAAAAACAACCTTCAACGTTATGAAACCCGTTATCTTCTCGCCAATTATAATCTTGTGTTGCTAGAATATCCTTGCATTATGTGTCACCAACAAGCTTACACGCTTGGTCATCCTAATGGCGAATCGTCGACTGCTTTCAATTGATGAATTGCAATTCGCAAAACATGACAATCAAGGCCAACTACAATTGTATTATATTTGGTCTGGAGCACTGAATAGTGTAGATAGGCTGAGGTGGCTCAGGATATCAACCGATGTCACTGCAATGCATGTAACGGGGTTCGAGTCCCGACGGTGACGGGATTTTCAAACTATTTATATAGCTAGGCCGAGTTCAACCACTTACTGGAAGAGGGTTCCAGCAGCTGGCTGCGTTTTCCCTGGTTCGTACGAGGCGAATTCCGGGTCACTACTCTAACAATCGAACCCCCGCGATATTTTCTTTCCCTTTCTTGTCCTATGCTCTCCCTCGTATATACACACTTACACTTACATGCTCTACACTTACACTTACATGCTTAAAGACCACACATCGGAAGACCAATGAGGCACTTGAGCTTGTCCCGGCTGGGGTGTTACTCTGTTATGGGAGACACTGGATGGGTAAAACCCCTCAAACCCCCAGGATCTCTCTATCCAGTGGGTGAAGAACAACGCCAACTCCCGTGATAAAATCATGCATTACATTTACGGGACTAATGACCATAGCAGTTGATGCGCTCGGAAAAGCGAAATAATCAAAAGAAATTATGAACAAATGACGGCAGATAAGGGGAAAATTCTATTACTTTTCAATACATTCATAAAATGTAGTGTAAAAGCCGTCAATAGGAGCAAGTGATAACATATCTAAATCTCAGTATCTTTCATTTAAAGAAAAGAATCACGGAAGTTGTTGGAATAAAATGCTGAAATATCTTTCTAAATATAAAAGAAAACGTTCGTTTTCCTAAGCGTATAGTGTCTAGAGGGAAACAGAGCAGTCAAGGAATGTCTTCATTATTAAACACTCTTCAGGCAGTAAATTGGAACTCACAGGCACGATAGTGATTTCGATATAGACATTTTTTCTCTTATATAAATATATAAAGCATTACTTGTTTGTCAACGAAAAAAATGTATTTTCCCCCATACAACGTGAGCGTTTCTCAACGAAGTAAAATTGGCCCACAATTCAACATGGACTATGTCGATTAAATGTAGTTCGTTAAAACGCTGTTTCCCAAAATGTCTATGTTTACTCTAGGGAACTCCAGAAGCATTAATGACAGATTGCGCAATAATTCGATAATGGGTTCAAACTGTAAATCCAAACCGTTGTTTATTAAAATGTCAAAAGTGAAATGAAATTCACTTTTGGAAATAGCATTCACTGGATGATAATCGATTTGTTATTCTTCCTTACCATCTGGATCGTTTACCGAGAGATAACTTGGACATAAAATAAACCGCCTGTGCCAGAATTATGTTCTACACACTACAACAACATTCATCGTCAATCTTAGAATATATTAACAACATTTATGAGATTTATAAATTAATAATATTAACATACTAATCTGAAATGCAAATGTAATAATCAATAATGCCAATGAACTAAAGATTCAATCCAAGATAAAATTAGTTGGAGCTCCAGCGGTACATACTTTCTCAAACTATTGACGATTAAGTAATATTAGTATTTTTTACTTCTATCCTACTACAACTGCAATCAACGCTTGAAAATCATTTAACTAAATTAATCACAAGAGGGTAATTTCCTATAATTCAAAATTTTAACTGAAAATGACCGTTTTTTCAATGAATTGAGAGCATTGGACTCCGCTCTTTAAAAAAGAGTCAAGAAAAAACAAAGATTTCCTTCAGGTTGGGATATAATCCCGAACGTTACAGAACGCGCACACCCTATAACCTCAACGATAATATGAGAGCCTTATTTATTGGTGAGATGTGGAATAAAACTGTTGAGTATTTTTTATTACTATCACTACATTCTTACTTCTTGAATAGTCACATGGTAAGTAGGTTCTTAGGAGGCTTGCTTGGATTTCTTCTAAATGCCAATGGCATTTATATTTGATGGCATTTCCGTAGCTATTGGAAGTAGCTTCTTTTAATTTAGAACAGTTTGGTAGCTCACTGTGGTATAACCTTTCAAAAGATCTCAGCATATCTCTAATTAAATTTGTTCAGAGAGTCGGAATTCGAACTTATGTCTCCTGGTTTACGCCTAGTTGCTCTGAACACTAAGCTACTACCGCAATATTCGTATAATATAAATACGTATACTGTGCTACTACCGAGACGACCAATTCTTTGTCCTGTTTCTTAGGCTTGATGTACATAACGCGTTTATGATATACTTGTATATAATTGTCAGCACCCTGTCATCTTTTTTGAACTCAATTACGCTCGGAAACATATTCTGGGGGTGGTGAAAATTGTTTATACACGGGATGACAATTCTTGGAACAAATTTAATTATTAAAATACATTTGTTAGTAACATGATTACAATTTGGATTACTGTATTGTTGCGGAACATATTTATGAATATAATTGTCGCAACAAAAAGAAAGATGACAGGGTGCTGACAAATTATGAATAAAATAAGTACTTCAAAAGAAAGTCTTGAAGAAGGTATCCGGTAAGAAGAAAATAGGATAACGTCAGTATGCGACAGGATTATATTGCCGAATAAACGGAATTTTCGCAAGGTTATGGGTGACATTTTCTTTTTATGCTCATTTGCTTAGAAAAAATAATGTATTGTTATAAGTAAGTGTTGGATAGGGATAAAGATAAAAATATGTGACATTTTATATACAAATTGTTAATTATTGTAACATCAGCAGAAATAAACGGCAAATTACATGTGTCCATTTTCACATGCAGCAGCAAATAAATTAATTGAAATCACAGGATTTCCCACTGCAAGTAAATATCATATATGATATTATTAACATACGTTGCAGAAGAACTTCAAATCATGTAACTCAAGTTCATTACAAGATAGAATTTTACGTAATGTACAAATTTTGGTTGCAGTAAACAAAAAATCTAGTGTGTCAAGACGATAATAATAATAATAAATAATAATAATAATAATAATAATAATAATAATAATAATAATAATAATAATAATAATAAAGTTAATGTTATGTTGTCGACGATTTAGTGAACAACTTGAACTTGTGTTTATTGGTAATGAAAACTTAAGTTTTCTTCAAAAAGCTTTGTGATCTGGACCACAATATTTTCAATTTCTCCCCATGGATACACTTCTAAGACTCATCATATTTTGTTTTGCTACATCACACACTGCAGAAAATTTTCTCAAAAAACAATGTAAGCACGTTAAAAAAGCAATTACTTTCTTGATGTACTTTCTTGATGTATGTGAAATGGAAATATTCTTCTCTACAGAAGAAAGGTGCTGTACGTGTAATACTCGTAGGTCTTCGATGATGAACGATATCCACCTGAAGCCCTGTTCAAATTATGAAGGGATCTTTTAGGTGCATCTTTTAACGGTCAAAATACTACATCAGTATGTTTTTATGGTGAAAAGGGTGCTGACATCCCTTAAGGCAGTGAAGTTTTGTCGAAAAATCGAAAAAATATTGATTTGTTTTAAGAGTTTTTTACTATCCCCAAACGATCTATTTTCATGTTCTGAAATAATTTTTGAAATTCATGACGTATTCAAGGCGTGGCATTTAAAGGCCGTGTGTGAGTGAGCGAGATTCCTTTACAATTTAGAGCTGAAAATGTCCTGAAGAATTTTTTATACAGTACTGATGAAGATTTGCAAAAATCAAAGTAGAAATGTCTAAACTTTACGGCCAAACAACTGAAGACCTATAAAATATGGATTCGTAGGCTTCCGCGGCCGGAATCATTTTATTCTTGGCTGTCCTGGATGAGCCGCGTCTCAGTCAATGGAATCGATGTTTCGGCCATCTTGTTGTGGCCTTCTTCAGAGCTATACTGCTGCCGAGAGCATGACTACAGTGGAACCGCTGTGCATTCAGCCCTATAGCGGCTCGACTCCTCTACATCGAGAGAACGGAACGACCCTTCCAGTCCGGCCTGCAAGACAGCTCGATTACGTTACATCAAAGGGGTCACGGACATGACCGCTAGACTGCTGCGCAGAGCCAATAACTGCTACGTGCTTCATGCGCGCAACAAGATCGGGGGAAGCCTGGTCCAGGTGAAGGACAGTCCGAACCCTCTTCAAGAAGCCGGGTGTACGAAATCCCGTGCAGTTGTGATCTTGTTTACATCGGCCAAATCGGGAGCACGGTAGGAGAGCGGATGCGGGAACATATGCGACATAACCGGCTACAACGTATCCACAAGGCGGTCTTAACCCAACACGCCGCCGAAACGGGTCCCTCGTCAATTGTCATGAGACTCGTACTATATCATTAGGAGACCAGTGGTGGCCTCATTCGATCAACGAGGCATTGGAAATCTCCAGGAGGTTCTCAAACTTCAACAGTCGTTGTGGTGGTGTATTTATGTGCGGGGTGGCCTGCGCACTGATTGGCGCTCTTCCGTTGGGGTGTTCAGCGGTGCGGTGCTGGGGACCAATCAGAATCCTGCCTCGTATGCGTGCATACGCGGCCTTGGAAAACTCTTGTAAATGTTGATAGCTAGACTTTGAGACGTGAAGAATGTGTACAGTGCGCTGGTAAAATTAAGTAACAAGAAGAAGATAAATAGCGTGAGAAGTTGGAAGGATTGGAGAAGGTGGAGAGAATAAAGGTCGTGACTAGACTACTTTAGCGTGATCGAGTTTTCGTGGTGTTTTTATATGGTCATTATTCATTAAGATAGAGATGTCTATCTTGTTCAGTTTTCTATCCTCTTCTCTTCATCCTCTTATCTTCATTTCATATATTATAAATTCTCTCTTAATTGCAATTTTTATTCCATTTGTCTGTATGTTTTAGCAGTTGAGTATACGATGTAGACTAATAAACAGATAGAACGACTTCTTTATATAACCATGAATAGTCATATAATTAACTATTTTCTTCGAGCATCCCTTTAAAAATCAAAGAAAAAAATGTCACCAGAATTTCAGATTTGTTTTATAAACGAATCAATATGCATTTCTAAAAATTGCCCTCTAGATTTTATTATTGTCGCTGTATGGAACACAAATAAAATTTTAATAGTGAATGGCTTACCAATTCATCGCATGAAGCTTTTTGATCAATTGATTAAAATTTCAATTAAATTTAATAAGTGGTTGAACATAGAGACTTAAAGTTTTGCATGTAATATCACAATTATGTTATTAAATTTTGTGCAAAATTCTAAATTTAATAGGTTAAGAATTGCCAATTTTAGCATTTTCAGTGATGCATTTTCTAAAGGAAATGGTTCACATTCCTTCATTTATAAATTACCGAAGACCAAAGGACACTACATTAAATTATAAAAGGATGTTATCATTACAAGATAAAATTTACTTACAAATGTTTTGAGTAACAACAATGCAATTAATAGCAAATATATGGTATATATTCGCTTTCCTCAACAGCAGAGTATGGAGTACCTACATCCACCTGATGCATCTTCATTGCTCTTATCTGTAATTGATAGTGTTAATGTATTAAATACATAGCGAAATAATTGATTAAATCGTGAATATGCTAATCAGTCCTTACAGTACTTAATGTATTCACATATTGATGTTCTGAAAATTCACCAATGTGTGTTGTGTCTTCCAAATCTCTTCAGCATCTTCATAGTTTTGAAAGCAAAATATTTCAAAATCTTCAAATTGTTTATTTTTGAAATCCATTAAATCTTAAACATGTATTGAGTGTTTTAAATTTATGTGACATGCAAGGTTTGATGTATTTGGGTGAAATAATAGTCATTTATAGGAAATGAGATATTGTATGACATAATTTGCAAACGGGGAGAACTGTTAATGTGAAAACAATTGGGAAGCTTGTGCTATTTATTGGAAAACTGTAGAAACAGACAATGAATGTAAATAGAACTTTGTTTCTAAATTACTTTCTCAAATGGATTGACGTATGGAGAAAAATAGTGTTAAAACAAATTGTTTTCTCAAGAAAACATTTGGGTTATAAACTACATCACAAATTTTCTAACTGAGGTGTGAAATAATGAACCCATGAATAGTTTCCAGTATTCTTGCCAAGACATATTTATATTCCTTTGAGACATATTTGGGAATAATACGTTGGAATACAATATTCGATTTCACTAAGACAAGGTTTTGAAGGGAAGGCAAAGTAACGAATGTAAAATTTCCTCTTACTCGAATCTATTTGAGTTAAAAGATGTATATATCTGTGAAGAAGGTGAAAACATAAGTGAAACATGTAAACATCTCCTGCATGTCTCTCCATTTCTGGTCAATATAGATTTGTTTCCTTCGTAACATTTGGTTCTCGATGTAGTACGTGTCATCTAAATCAAAAAATATGGCTGCAAACTTGCTTTTTCTTTACTCTAATATTCTTTACTCTAATATTTGCATTACATCTGTTTTGTTATCTGTTAGTAAATGCTGTTGTCCGATTGCATCTGGAGCTATGAAGTGATGGCGGCGTTTCGTCATCGACAAAGTAACAGCGAAATGAATCCGCTGAATAGAGAATTCTATACGCTCGAACCTATTAACACTATTTTCATGGCTTTTTCTTGCTCGCATCTGGATTCCACGGCAGTGAAGGTATTCTGTATATAGTCCGCTCTTAATGATGAAATGATTCGAAAATGTTAAATGAACTTACGAGTAGGCCGATTATGGATTTATTATCAGAAATTATTATTATTATTATTATTATTATTATTATTATTATTATTATTATTATTAACACAGTTCATAATGTTACAAAAATATCAATTATGCAAAAAATACAAAAATTGAAATAATATTTTATGCTAAAATACATGTCCGAAATCTAATCACTTCCACTTTAATCCACTTAATAACCTTTCCCTCGCGAATTCCATGGTTTTGGTGAGTATTATTGGTTTTCGCACAACTCTGGTTCTCCAAAATGTTTCCCAACACGCGCAAATCAATCAACTCGTTTACATTTTTTATTAAAAATTCCAATTAGTTAAAATATGCGGATATTAAATATTAATTATATACCATAATGAACGTTATTCTGAAAATTTATTCGCGGGTGAATTTTTACTACACGTTAACGCGTGATAAAAATTCGTATTCAACGTCAGGTCGTTTTTCATCGCTTAATATGTTTGCTTAGAGCATTCATTTAGCCTGATTTACAGGAACAGTTGAATATCACAGTAGAAACGTTTAGCCACAACTTGTCGTACAATAGAAGATTGGGCTTCAATTAAAATCATTGTCCCGGAAATGTCGCAAAAATCCTCACCAACGTGACGTCACCTCCGGCTTCAGATGGCCACGCCCTTTTACTTCCACGCCGCACCATCCGCCCCCACCAAGTTGCCGGCGCATTTGCCGGAAGGAGCCGGCGAAGTAGCCTCTACCCCAAAACTCGACCTCCCACGTCACCTAAAGTCTCGAAAGCAAAATGCTGTCCGCGGCTAAAGGTGGCTCCACACATGCGGCTTTCGCCTAGCAGCGAGCTAGTGCTCGCCCAATCCCGAGCAGCTGATATATTCGGCGAATGTTCGCTCCCTTTGATGTGTCCAAAAGTGGGTAGCGGTGGGTAGAGCGAACCCCGAATGTTTGTCACTGGACAAACAGCAATCAACTCATCCACACTACTCGGGATTCGGCGAGCGGATGCTCTTTGTTCGCCAAATAACGAATGTGTGGAGCTGCCTTAATATAAGCTGCTCCCCGGCCCGGCTCCTTCTTCTTGATACTTCTCTACGTACGAGTAACAACACTGCCCACGGCTTTTCTGCTGTCTTCGACATGCAGACATACCTTTATTTATTATAGTTCTTCTTGATATGATCCTCGACGAAGCACTGCTGTCGATAAACCCAGTTGCTAAATTTAGAAAAAATTCTCTAATACGTGGTGTAACCAGACTATGTTTTGTTTGACCTCGTTACCAAGAAATTGATTGACGGCAAAGCGTCTGTGTGTCCGTTCGTCTGTCCATCCGTCCGTCCATCTATCTCTTGTCTGTCTGTGTCTGTAGCTGTTTATGTCTGCATTTGTTTGTGTATGTATCTGTCTGAGTCTGTATCTGAGTATGTATCTGTCTAAGTCTGTGTCTGTATCTGTCTGTGACTGTCTGTGGCTGTCTCTGTCTGTGTCTGTCTGTGTCTGTCTGTGTCTGTCTGTGTCTGTCTGTGTCTGTCTGTGTCTGTCTGTGTCTGTCTGTGTCTGTCTGTGTCTGTCTGTGTCTGTCTGCGTCTGTCTGCGTCTCTCTGCGTCTCTCTGCGTCTCTCTGCGTCTCTCTGCGTCTCTCTGCGTCTGTCTGCGTCTGTCTGCGTCTGTCTGCGTCTGTCTGCGTCTGTCTGCGTCTGTCTGCGTCTGTCTGCGTCTGTCTGCGTCTGTCTGCGTCTGTCTGCGTCTGTCTGCGTCTGTCTGCGTCTGTCTGCGTCTGTCTGCGTCTGTCTGCGTCTGTCTGCGTCTGTCTGCGTCTGTCTGCGTCTGTCTGCGTCTGTCTGCGTCTGTCTGCGTCTGTCTGCGTCTGTCTGCGTCTGTCTGCGTCTGTTTGCGTCTGTTTGCGTCTGTTTGCGTCTACCGGCGTCTACTGGCGTCTATTTGCGTCTGTCTATGTCTGTCTGTGTCTGTCTGCGTCTGTCTGCGTCTGTCTGCGTCTGTCTGCGTCTGTCTGCGTCTGTCTGCGTCTGTCTGCGTCTGTCTGCGTCTGTCTGCGTCTGTCTGCGTCTGTCTGCGCCTGTCTGCGTCTGTCTGCGTCTGTCTGCGTCTGTCTGCGTCTGTCTGCGTCTGGTCTGCGTCTGTCTGCGTCTGTCTGCGTCTGTCTGCGTCTGTCTGCGTCTGTCTGCGTCTGTGTCTGTCTTCTGGTCTGTCTGCGTCTGTCTGTGTCTGTCTGTGTCTGTCTGTGTCTGTCTGAGTCTGTCTGAGTCTGTCTGCGTCTGTCTGGTGTCTGTCTGTGTCTGTCTGTGTCTGTCTGTCTGTGTCTGTCTGTGTCTGTGTCTGTCTGTGTCTGCCTGTGTCTCTCTGTGTCTCTCTGTGTCTGTCTGTGTCTCTCTGTGTCTGTCTGTGTCTGTCTGTCTGTCTGTCTGCGTCTGTCTGCGTCTGTCTGCGTCTGTCTGCGTCTGTCTGCGTCTGTCTGCGTCTGTCTGCGTCTGTCTGCGTCTGTCTGCGTCTGTCTGCGTCTGTCTGCGTCTGTCTGCGTCTGTCTGCGTCTGTCTGCGTCTGTCTGTGTCTGTCTGTGTCTGTCTGTGTCTGTCTGCGTCTGTCTGCGTCTGTCTGCGTCTGTCTGTGTCTCTCTGTGTCTCTCTGTGTCTGTCTGTGTCTGTCTGTGTCTGTCTGTGTCTGTCTGTGTCTGTCTGTGTCTGTCTGTGTCTGTCTGCGTCTGTCTGCGTCTGTCTGAGTCTGTCTGCGTCTGTCTGCGTCTGTCTGCGTCTGTCTGCGTCTGTCTGTGTCTGTCTGTGTCTGTGTCTGTCTGTCTGTCTGCGTCTGTCTGTCTGCGTCTGTCTGTCTGTCCGTCCGTCTATGAACAACGCTAGCGGCTAAACCGTTCAGCCGATTTTCTGCAAAATTAATATTCTCCAATTGATCTGGCTGATGTCGCGGCCCTTTGAATTTGAAACCGATATTATAATTTGGGGGTACTTCACATGTCTCTGAGACATTTTCCAAATTTCCACAAAAAATGGCTCCGTTTTTTATTATGGTTGTTTGTTGCATAGTGTAAAGGACGTTTAAGAGAATGGTGCAGGTCTCATGATCGTTGAAAACCCTAATTTTTCGAAAATTGCAGAAATTCAATTTTTTTGAAGTCTTCCTACATCTAAAATATTAAAGATAGAGATTTTTCCCTTCATGAAATTGTTCCTCAAAGATACATTTTGAAATGAGGTCATTTACAAGTTTTCGAAAATTTGAGCTCTTTCGCGTACTTTTGCGTGAAAATACGGGCGAGAGAGTACGTGCTGTTTTAGCACCACTAGGTTACTTAAGACTTCAGTCAAAATACACATTGCCTTCGGCAGTCTTAATTATGTTCTTTACCAGTGTAAATATGCAATTTCAAGCGTCACAGTCTTGCATACCCTCTCTACAGCGGTATGTGTTGTGCGGCATTCATCCTCCCGCCAGATTCCTGTAAGCTGTCCATGTAAGCCACTGTCTTGCAGTTCTGCTGTCGTTTGTGCGAACTTGCCCGGTACAGCGATCCCGTTTCGGTGCTGCATATGCGCCCTGCAATCGCTGGACTGTGTGGGAAGCTTGTATTCCGACATCGACCCGGCTGTGCAATGCAGGGGTATGCACTTCTATGTCCACCTGAGTCTGAAAAGGAATAAGCTTCACTATGGACCCTTCGTGCCGCGTGTCCTGAGAATTTACATGCCAGGAACTGAACAATTACGATTCACCAGAATAAGAGATGTATTATTTAAAACGCTGTTTTCCACGTTAATTTTCATGTACCAGCTACATTTCGTTTGCCTCAAGAATTTGTATAAATATAATTCATTCAGAATCACAATCAATTTTCGTGTGTAACTTTTTTATTAATAGTTTTTAATAAATAAATAGTAAGGGCAATAATAATCATTATAATTTCATAGCGTCTTCAGTAAAAATCCGTTTCCTTCCCTAACCAACGCCTCCCCCCCCCCCAGCTACATCCCGGCGCTGCGTAAAACATTTTCTGTACAGAGAAGGGACCTGATTAATACTACTACCGCAACCTCTCCCTTCAAGGTCATTTCCTCATTTCTTTGTGCAGTCATTCCAAATTTATCCTGCATCTGAAATGTTACTGTGCTGTAATCGTGTATTTTAACCTAAGAATTCTTATATTGGAATATGATTATCCATCACTTGTCTTGAACTTTGTCTACACCAGACGTTTTTCAATACTCAAACTGAAGTACAAAAAAAAACCGGCCTCCATCAGACGCATATTATGTATGTATGCGTAATACAGAAATATATTCCCTTGGATTTTCCCACAGCCCATTCTTAAAATTTTAAATATTTCTTTACAAAATATTTTTTTTATATTTCAGAATAGAATAATTATTAACACAAAATATATTATCGTGATTACAAATTAATTTCCGACACTTCTAATGTTATCTTAAAAAAAGGTGTCTACTTTCCTTTTTACGTGGAAACATTTCTCTGTCATCTTTATTTTTCCTTAGAACATTAAATAGAAAACATGCATTGTACTTGCAACGGTCCTATTTTCATTCCAAATTCTTCCGTGATTTTCTAGGATTCAAATATCTTTCATCTAGCACAACAGATATTGACTTTTATTTTTATCCAATATTTTTTACATGCTCTTATAAATAAGCAATATACAATCGATTAAATACTGTGATTTTTGATCATTTTTACTGAAAAATATTTTTAATTTACAGGCGTAGATAATGTCATTCATTGATTACCAGCATGGAGCTGAATATGTATACGAACTGGTATTATCACAACTCACGTATACTCTTGAGTACTTAATCTGCTTCATGAGACATATTTCCAACGGTTCTAAAGCAAACTTTATTTTACATATTTTCAAAAACTCAAGATAACTGTCTTCTTTCACTCTACTAATTAAAGTCGATATTACTTACGCAATCCCAAAAATTTTCATGATGTCAAGTGTTTGTAAATGTCTTAACAAGCATTATAAATTTGACCATCTGTCAAATTTTATTTTATCACATTCTGAGCAGAACAACCACCTCATATGATCGATGAGCACACACACACACACACACACACACACACACACACACACACACACACATCATTATAAAATAGTTGCGAATTTGAAGAAATATTTACTTTAAAACTAGCAGAGAAACTTAGTAGTATATTCCCGTAGTCTAGTTCCCCTTGGATTCAAACCTTGTTTTATCATAACCACAAATAGTTCTAATTGTAAATTTCATGCCGGCACTTTTTTCTTATATGTTCTAAATTTTTTTAACTGCAAGCAATTTTTCATAATTTTCTCCATCTCTTCTCAACTGCTATTTTTTCACCACCACCTGAATCCGTGCGATCTGTAAATATTTCGACTACTGAAGGAGGGCAGATTTGGAGGAAAACATTCAGCTCTATTTTCTTTTACTTCCAAACTGTTTCTATGACTGAGGTTAACCAATAACAGTTGTAAAGAAGAATTTTTGGAAAATTGAAAAACCGATGTCTTAGTCAAAGAACTACAGTGAAGAATTGCTTTCGCTAACACATTGCTGGCTCATATTAGAAATAAAAATGCATATTACCTAAAGTTATTACTTGTTTAAAAAACGCAAACTCAACACTTCAATGCACAATAATCATTATTGCCAAATGTTATAAATGTTTATAATTTAATACGTATTTACAAAATATGTATCTTATGGCATATACGAGATTTGATAACCATACGAAATACGAATGTTGTAATAAGATGTTGTGGAAGACAAATATCGTGCAATGTTTTAATCACTTTGTAAAAATTGCAATGAGCTATAATTTTATTTTTACACCTACTACTTACGTAGTATAGATAATGTATTGTAATGCTTGCCAAAAAACAGCGATTTTTCGACGGAAAAACTCTTATTGTAGGGTTCTGACACCAAAAATATGGATAAATCTTCTTTCAAAATGTATAAATTACTTCCTCAAATATGTTTGATAGTCAAAATTAGTATTGTGAGTCAATGATAGCGAAAAATTGATTGTCGGCAAAAATTGTGTCCGCCCATCTGTTCGTCTGTCTCTTTACAACGGTTGCGAGAGGAACCATATTATAGGATTTCACAAAAAATTGATATTTCCCAGGCTGATGTCGCGGTCTCTTCAATTTGAAAAGGATATTTTGATTAGGGTGGTACGTTACACGAACAGCTTTTACACGTTGTATATATTAGTCACAAGATATGTTACATAATAAATGTAGATGTACAACATGTAAATATAAACTTATCAATAGCATTGACACTTGTTGCTACTGCTATCGTATTACATTGTGTGATCATTATATTCAAGCGGTGGAAGAAACACAATAACCAAATTTTTTGGTTTTAAAGGGTTTTGAACTGTGCACTTCTTCCTGTGTAATTATAATTCCATCTGAATTTTCAATTGATTGATTTTTTCGTTTTACCGGGCGCGTCAACTGCTTTGGTCATTAGTCCCGTAAGTTTAGCGCGTGTTTTTATCGGGAGATGGCGTTGATCTTTCCCCACTGGATGGCGAGATCCGGCGCCGACCTACCGTCATCTAGCGGGGGTTCCCCCTAACCAGGACTCTCCCACCAACAGAGCACCGCCCCAGCCGGGACAAGCTCTAAGGCCCCGACTGGTCTCCCGAAATATGTGGTAGTGTAAGTAGAGTAAGTGTGTGTGTGTGTGTGTGTGTGTGTGTAAGGGAAGAGGATAGGACAAGGAAGAGGAAGGAAAGATCGCGCGAGGTCGATTTGTTAGGGTACTGCTCCGGCATTCGCCTGGTGTCGATCGGAGAAACCACGGAAACTATCTATCAGAGCAGCCGGCCGCTAGAATTCACCTCCAGACAGCGACTGGCTTCGACATCATTGAAAAGCTAATGTCAAAAATCCTGCCGCCGTCAGGACTCGAATCTAGGACCTCCCGGTCAGAGGCCCAGCAGTGACATCAGTTGATGCACGGAGCTGCCGCTCTCCGTTGAAGTTTCAAAGAAGAGTTCAGGTTATGTTGTTTCTCATTGCCTTCTAAAATATTTCACCTCAGAAGGTGTAATGTGTCACGACGTTCTACGAGATTCTTGATTTCGACTCTGTGATAAACAGTAATATAATTCTTTTTGACATTTTAACGAAGAGAGGAAGCAATATCTTGGTGAAGGTATGGGCTAAGGCAGAGGGATATATCTCGTCTCAGTTTAAATCAATGAGAACAGCAACGCGAGAGCCAAAATAGAAACTGACTGGCGTCACATTGAGTTGCCCACGTAATTCATGTTGTCAAAGCAACGGCAGCTCACGCAGATAGCATTTGTGACCGGTTTTGTCATCAGGTCTCTGTATCTGTTTACATCTGAAGCAAAATTGCTTTTAACAGTATCCACTCTCAAACATGGTTCACTGTGAAATGGAAGATCGCAAAAGAAGAACCAAAAGGTATTGGCTTTGAGCACGGTAATACATCCGTACTGAAAGGATTCCTTTTGATCATTCCGGCTTAGGTGGAACAGGGCACAACTGATGTCACAGCCGCTGCGTGGAAGAGCATTCTAGCAGCCGGCTGCTCTGTTCGGTAGATTTCTGTAGTTTCTCTGATGAAACCATGCGAATGCTAGAGCAATAACCTAACAAACGGGCCATGGACCACGCGTGATATTTCCTTCCTCTTGCTTGTCTTATCCTAATCCTTTACACACACACACACACACACACACACACACACGCATGCACTACAGTACCACACAGGTCGGGAGACAGTTCGGGAGGTTACAGCTTTTCCCGTCTGGAGCAATATCCCTCTGGTGAAAGATACCTGGTTAGGGAAAACCCCGCTAGTCAACATGTAGGTCGACGCCGGATCTCACCATCCAGTGAAGGGTGCACACAGCCACGTCCAGGGGAAAAACATAAGTTACACTTACGGAGCTAATGACCTTTATAGTTGACGGGCCCAGAAATACGAAATAATCAATTTATCAATCCTTTTGGTCATTAGAACGTGATGTGCTTGTTACGTGTATCATCTGCAATGAATTGACGGAATGAAAAAAATGAGAAAACAAGCGAGCTTAAAAAAAATTATACGCGAGAAAAATATGGAGGAATCCCTGATAGCTTGATATTCGGAGGACCAGCAGACTGTACGTGACAGGATTAAGATACATACTAACGTCTTCAGAGGTTGGATATATTCGTATGAAATAGGTCACATTCCCCTGCAAATGTAATTCATGGAATACGTCCATTGAAAGGAAAAAATGGATGTCTTCGCACGTGCAAAACAATTTTTTTTAGCAGCTAGGGAGGAGATTGATGATTTTATGTAGGCTAGAGAGGAGATTGATGATTTTATGTCCATTCTATTTTTGAGTTGATCATATTGGTGAATTGTCATTACCTTCTGATCAACGAAGGATGGTAAGGTGATCATTAGGAGGGGATGATGAGGAATAAGTATGGAATGGAATACATGGAAATGAGAGAAGCCAATCACTATACAATCACTGGTGAAAACACTCAAATTTGAATCCGCAGCCTTTGCCCTCGCCTGTTTGAACGCTGTTTCAAAGCTTGCGTAACGAGGATCGGCATTGACAAGCGTTAGAAGGTCATTCTTAAACTTCAATGCTTATTATAAAGAAACCAGTTTGCAAAATAAGTTACCGTCAGGTACCATTTTGCTTCTCAAAATTCCCCTGACTTCATTTCTCATCTTGGTAATCATTTATTCGATCTTAATACTATTCATAACATAATGACTATCCAATATATTAGCGGTAAAACGGTCTTCTTGTAGCATCCTCGATTGGATCTAGGGTTCGAGTCCCGACGGCGGCATATTTTCTCAAGTATTAGCTACTTTACTTGATCGAATACAAGTATTGGAAGAGAATTCTAGGGATCGGCTGCTCTGTTAGTTTTCCGAGGTTCTTTCCATCAATACCAGGCGAATGTCGGACTTGTGTCTTAACAAATGGGAGTCTGTCCGCGCGCGATCCCTTCATCATCCTTGTCCCCTTCTCTCCCCTTTCATACACACACTCACTCTTACATGCTACACCACCACACACGGCGGGAGATAGGAACTTATCCCGGCCATTGTTTCCTTTTCACTTTAAAACAATGCCTTTTAGTAGAGATAATAATTGTATGTTATGACAAAAGGAAATTACCCATTTATATACGTTTTTTTGGGGATTTCAACAAATAAGTTTTTTTTTACTTTTTCCCGAGATTTTAAAGCATTTTCGTTCATTTCATTGTTTTTTGTCATTTTAGTGGTACTTGCTCCAAATAATATTTACGAGATGCAACAAATGTTCTTTACGGACATCCTGAATAGTCTATTCGATTTCTTCGGTCAGAAAGTGTAATGTCAGCCTTGTGAGTTTGTAATCTAAGGTTTCTGTGATGCCCCATTGTCAGTTTAACCGATTTCGGGATAACTAAAGAGAGAGATTTTCTAGTAAAGAACTGTCCAAACCAAAAGTTTGCAAAATGATTTCACTTTACAGAAAGGAAGAAGATATTACATCAGTAACATATCCATCACCTTGAGTTGTTCATCTGAACTGATTTTGATAATTGTTTTTTCGTCATGATTCTCTGGATTTAGGGCATTTTTAAAAAAACTTAAGAGCATTTTAATGATGATTTTTGGCAATGTTTTAGGTCATCAAAATCCTACCCATGACCATCTCTAAAATAAGTGCAAATAATATTACATGAAATTAAAAATAATAAAGAACGCGACCGTCTCGCTAACGAAGTTCACGTGCGTCGTCGAGCAGTGCTCTGAGAACCTGTGCGCAGAAGCGCCGCCGTTGGAAACTAAACTTGAACCCTTTGTCGCGGGCGGAGCTGCCGGCCGTCGGCCACAGGCGTCGCCGCAAAACCAGAGCCTGCGCCACGCGAGCGTCGCTTATTGCCTGGCGGGGGCGGCGGCGGCGGCGGCAGCGGCGGCGGTGGCGGCAGCGGCGGCGGTGGAGGCAGCGGCGGTGGCGGCGGTGGCGGCGGCGGCGGCGGTGGCGGTGGCGGTGGCGGTGGCGGCGGCGGCGGCGGCGGCGGCGGCGGTGGCGGCGGCGGCGGCGGCGGTGGCGGCGGCGGTGGCGGCGGCGGTGGCGGTGGCGGTGAGGGTGGCGGCGGCGGTGGCGGCGGTGGCGGCGGCGTTGGCGGCGGCGGGGCAGCGGTGGCGGCGGCGGGGCAGCGGTGGCGGCGGTGGGGCGGCGGTGGCGATGACCGCGGCGACGACAGAGGCCAAGAACCGCTCCACAGCCAGTGACTTAACAACGGGATAGCGGTTCTGCCATGTAAAGAAACATTGTGTTTCAAGTCGACTTCAAAATTTGTGTGTCAGAGAGAACAGTGATTCTGTTGATAAATTTGATTTTTTAATATTTAAATTTATTCGTTAATTATCCATATTTAACAAATGTGCTGGGTGGTTTGGAGCTGTAAAATTGACGTTTTACTTTTTTTCCGTTGTGATTTTAAAGTCGGGCTTAACAGTTTGAGATCTTCAGCGTAATAACAGCTTGAGAGCTAACACACTCTTTTAGACACTTATTTTGATGCACCGTCCCTTGACATTGGGATCTGTCGCCATATACTAGTAGCAAAAGCGTGAGATTTTGATTTGGTCAGAAGTGTCTTGGTTTGAGGTTCTTTTGCATGCTGATAATCCTTGTACAGATCGTAGAAAACATGAGAAACTATCACCCATTGCAGGCGGTAGCTAGGATTATCCTCCAGACGGCTAAATCCGACCTAGCTCTCTAGCTTGTGTCAAAAATTCTCCCATTGCCAGAGCTCCAACACTAGGACCTCCCGGTCAGAGTCATTGCAGTGACATCAGTTGATGCTCTGAGTCACTTCAGACGGCGAAGTATCATTAATTAAATTAAGAGGCTGATGTGTTATTTTCTCTTAAGAAGAAAAATGGATTTTTGCACATTTCTATTTAACATCTTACTGAGCAAAGGAATTGAAGTTTTTTTTTTACTATAGCTGATTTAAAAAAAATTAGAGCCCGCCCGAAATGTGTACAAATACTGAAAGACTGTTCCGAAACTAAATCTTTCTAACCTTCAATGCATCTGCGGTCACATTCCTTCTACACGAGTCGTATTTATCATTGTTTGGAAACTTAATAATAATATTGTTCATGAACATTATTAATTCATCTTACATGAATTATTCATGCAAGATATCACACACACACACACACACACCATAATATTAAATGATCAGCATTTTAGTTTGCGTCAAACCAACTGTCAGGTCACGCCTGTAAATCGAAAAAACGGTGAAATAGGAAACGGCATAGCTGGATGCTCGTACTGTTTGCGCTTCGCGAGAGAGACGTGAGTTTCAACATGGCGCGTGAATGCGAAGCGAACAGAGTCGGCGCAGCTGCCCAGCTTGGCTTCGAGTGCTTCGACCAGTGATGGCAAAGACGTGTTTGCTTTTCCAGAGCAGCATCTGCCACGTCAACTGTAGGGAACGTAAGGGAAAATGATTTTTGACAAGTCGCATCTTTATAATTCCTGCCGCGATGGCGCAGGCGGTTGCAGATGCGATGAAGAACGCGGTGTAAATGCTGTTGCATACATGTTTTCGCCTTGTGGCTGCGATGTAGTTGGTTTCTGTGCCACCTCATTCTCGTGTGATCATCAATCCTTCCATAATTTCTCATCATTAACCCCTCATGATTATCTCTACTAAATCCGAATCCGTTCAGCCCCTCTCCCAAAGTTAGAACTGGGTGATGGATTGCTCCATTTCTGATGATCTCGAAACATTACAGTGGTGCTGCGAGTGCATGAAGCTGGGTAATCCTATATCTGGTCGAAGAGTTATATGCGATGCAACACAATCGGGGAGGCGAAGAACGAGCACCAAAATCGAATGGGTGATTCTTTATTAAAACGACAAATATACGAACATCTTAGTCCTAGAGTGCAGAGAATTGGGGAGATTTAAATCCCAAGATCATTTATAAAAATAATTAATAGAGTATTGAATGGGAAAAGTTACGGTTGCATAATTCACCAGTTTACTGTAAGCTCTATTTGCCGTGATGAAAATCTCGTTTCCGGAACCTAGTGCAAGATGACTAACGGGTGCACAGACACGGAATGTAGTCGTAAAGCGACGTCGAGGCTGTAAATTCTCGCTGCTCTCCAACAGAGAAGGATGCGTGCAACACTACTCTTGAATGGAATAGGAAGAGTACATTCCCAGATTGGGTTGAGATGATATTCGTCTGGAAGTAGGAACTGTAGCTCTGTGTGTACAGTAGATAATATAGAAATTGTCAAGTAGACTGTGGGTATTAATATGTCCTCATTTCTTGATGTCCATTCTTTAAACTGTTTTTGTTTTGCAACATATAGTTTAAATGTAATTTTCTGCCATTAATATATTTATTAAAATTTTAGTACAGAATTTTAATGTTTTGGTGATGTATCAGAATAACTAGATAAACAGACTTGTATTATTAAGATATTTTTTCCTTTTTTGAAGTTATCTTTAAAATGTTTATTGTTACGCTATTTGTTTTATATTTACCGCAGAAACACATTGTTTTTAATTAAAAGCATTTATTATTACTTATTATTTTATAAAAAAAGTAATTTATTAAAGCGAGAACACTTACCAGGCTATTTGATTAATTGCAAGTTGTGTTGTCGCTGTACACCTCTGTTTAAAAGTTCACATTATTGAATGAAATAGTAATTTTATTATTAAATCTAAATATAGGGGAAAGACGTCTAATTTGAGCCATTTTTTTCTTTTTTATTTCCATACTCTCAGTCAAAATTCAGTTAAAACCAATTATATCCTAAAACAACCAACAATATATGTACTTTCATTATAAAATAACATTTTAATTTTATTGTTTTTAGTAAACAGAAATGGATAAAAATGAAAAGGTGCAATATGTTCAGTTTAGGATACCTGTCGCCCAATTTGAACTCATGGTCTCCGAAGTTGGACTTTATAGTTATAAAAGAAATACACGAGAGATAGTAAACAAAATTGGAAATTTAAATGTATTTTTTAAAAATAACGTTAATGCAATAAATCCAGTCGATAAGGAAATAAATCATAAAGTTGAATTCCCTGAAAAAAAATAGTTTTCCTGGAATAATATCGTCAGCTCACTAATTTATGTAATGATTTTCACTTTCTTATACTGATGATCAATAATACTGTCCATAATAATCAACAAGACACCCGTCTTGATGATGACAGTGTGAAGTTTGAAAGTTCTCTTGCGATCACAATCCATGAGTCTATTTTTTCATTACGATCGGAAAATGCCTTTGTGGTGGAAGAGCTGTGCAAATGCAAATACCATAAATACATGAAAGCGACATGTAATACAGATCACTTATGGCGAAGTGTTTTCCTCCACCAATGGGAGATCACCATGAATATGGAAGATCTGAAGAAATATTTTTACTTATGCTCTCTGTCCGTATTTAAAGAGTAAATTACAAGTGAATATAAATCTTAAAATTTGTGATTTGTAAATGTTGTGCCAAGAAAACAGTTATTTTGGTTTCCATTCAATTGCCATCCTTCTATTAGCTCTTGAATACAGACTATTTGGAGCTAAAGTTGAAAACACATTCCAAATACATTAAACATACAGCGGGTTTTCGGTATTCCAACTATATTTGGCGATAAAAGCGTTCGGGGCAACAAAACTGGCACCACTCTAAAAATGAAGTTTAGAGACGAATATGTTTAATAATTTCGGTCTCAACTGAAATGCAAGAAACACAAGTCTAATAATTGATGGATTCTAGAGTAAGTATTATTAAAAGGCTGAATAGATTTTCTGTTAATAATAAATATTATAAAGATTATAAAATAACGAGCATAACTTAAAACTTGTATTTCTTCGAGTTTTTCTCGTGTTGCAGTCCATGAAATAAAAATCTGTTCATAAGTTCTGAAACGACATTCATTATTTCAGTACCCATATACAGTTTGCAGTTCGATCTACAACCTTAAATAAATTAACATGGAAGATGAAAATTCTACTTGGGAAGCAACTCTATCGATCGTTCACTAAAGACATGATATGCATTGTTTTGGAACAGTGTTGTGTCATCCCAAAGTCAACTGAGACGATCAACAACACACAAAGCACTGGAAAACGACCTACTTGAAAACAGCAACAAGAAAGCAATTCTGTTCGCAAAGTCTTCACGAACCATCACCAAACAAAAACAATTGAATGACAATACACTCGAGAGTAATGTGTAACATCAATACAAACCTACATCATAATTTTATAGAGGTCGAATATCATTTTAATAATCCGATAAAAGTAACGGCAGTAGCTGTGACCTAGTAGGAATACAATGTACCTTGGTTCGTCCGAAGCCCAACAGTTCTAAGAAAGTCATATGGTTTTCACTTTGACGAGGGCTGTTTATGAGACTTTTTATGCTGAAATTGCTGCTTTCAATGTGCGGTTACAAGATACAGTTGGGGAAAAATGAGGGAAAAGTCGTAAAGAACGTTTTATCTTAGACATTAATGGAGTGGAACGCTCGCATAGAGAAATAAAAAAGTACAATGTTATTCGCGTGCGAATGCGTGTTGGGAATATCATTTGCATCATATGATTTGAATAATCGTAGAAAAATGCTATTTAAGTTATACTGATAATATGCATGTTTGGTTTACATATATTATAGGCAATTTACTCATAATCTATGTTATCTCATGTTGCCACATTCGAATAATGAATTACTATTTTACCTTAGATTATTATCAAGAAATGTTAAATGTGATATTAAACAAAGGAGGTAAACTTTCAAACTTTTATGCAATTGAAACGTAATTTGAAGCCTTGTAGGATGTTTAAATTGTAAGTTGCTCTCAAAGCAACTGTCGACAAGTAAAAAACGATCCAGTTGAAGAATGTACTATAATCTCATAAATAAAAAAAACTACACTTCAAAACTTTCCGCGAATAGTGAATCATTTCTACATAACTTTCACAACCTCTCGTGTCAATTATACTGGGTCAAAAAGCAACCAATTTCATTTTCATGTTTTGATAAAGTCAAGTAGGTGACCTCTTAACAAATATCCTCGAAAGAAGTATTTGAAATGTGCGTATGACAAGTAAAACCAAGTATTCGATAAAAGGTATGCATAAGTTTTCAAGACTATCAAATCCTGGATTACAGATACAATTAACAACCATTGTTCAGCAGTACCCACTCTAAAAATCTCCCTCGAAAGCTTGAAACGAAAAGCACCTCTAATCCCCGAAATAAAAAAACGGAATTGAGAAAACTCGTCTCGCCTTTCACTCATTCAGCCATAACATCAAAAATCAACCGATATATCTAAAGGATTGTGAAGAATTTACATGAGTCTCCAATATTTTTTTACGATACCATATAGATTTTCGATATCAAGCGCTGTAACATCCTCTAGTGCGAAGCCTGCGGGGAGATGAAACCCCTGGGACGGGGAGGCACCGAGCGGAAGCAGGAGGGTGTGTGGGAGTGGAGGGAGGGGCGAGGAAAGAGGGGGAGGGGATCTCCCCCCCTCGACGCCGCCACAGCAGGTGCGGAAAACCGCGCGCACGACCCCTCTCGCATGCGAAAATATCCGCGCGCGGTTCGCAGACGCGTTTTCCATCCACGCTTAGGAGTACGCTCAGCTCCTGTTAAAAGACCAAAGAGACCGCCTCCGGGTAGGTGGCGCTGCAGGAAACAAACACAATGCATCTACTTAGCTGTCCGGGAAAAACCACGCACTCGCATTTCGCCCTGAGGAAGGGCGCTGTATGACGGCCGGAACGTTGGTATTATACGCGTACGTTTTCTTGAGCCTCTGAATACCTGCCCTTACTCCTTTATCAACATTAGTTGAATTAAGAATAAATGATACGAATGAGCGTAGTAGACAAAATCTGATAACCAGAAATGTTCGCTCCCGTATAATAGAAACTATTTAGTATCAAAAAACGAACTATAAATTTGATATAAAATTTTTGTCAAAATAACCAAACTCCCCACTTCTCATGCAACTAGCGAAGTGAGGGCTCAAGAAAACGTGCGTGGATAATATCTGGGCCTTGGACGTGGTGTTGAACGGACAGACAAGAACATACTGACGAAATACTGACATCAAACACTAAGGCCATTTGCAACGTTGTTTTAACGTTGTATGTGAAAGCTATTCTCATTTACGAATCTTTGCGAGGGATAAGTCTTACCCCTTTATGACCTTTCCTTTTCTGGACTGCTTACCTCACTAGAGGCTTGCTTTTGCTTTCCGCTGTAGAAAGGGTAGTAGGATTATCAGTAGAAGTGGACTAATGGAATGCGGAAGCACAAATACTACTGAACAAAACCACAAAATTATTTCCCAAAAGTAGCGCCTTCACTGTTCAACAACATCAACAAATAAAATACTCCATTATACTGCAATAAAATAAAGCTTTTACAAAAAGAGTTTTCACGAACACTGCAATAATATGGTATAGTATATAAACAGTACAACAGTTCTTTATATACCAAAAAAGTTGCTAACCACAGCGCAGCGAAACGTGACGTGAATAGCAAATATTTAATGGTGGTCTTCTTTGGAATCGTACTGTCTCGTGACGTCGGCTGTGTTGTAAACAGTGACGCACTGTATGAGAATTCAGTCGGTACGCTCAATATGAGAATATGCAGTCCAGCAATAATGCTTTTATAATATGCATTTCCGTCAAAATCGAAATTGTTTCATTGTTGTTATTTTGTATTTTTTCCAATTTCTCAGCATCTAACGAAAACAAAATCATTTTTCAAAAGGTCGGAGACTGGATAGTTTTCTTTCAATTTATGCGCTCATTGAGATTGGAAAATAAAGATGTTTTTGAATTTTTCGTGAGTTCCTAGTTTTATCTAACGTAACCACAAGAACCCCTCTCCTGACGGGAGGTGGCGTAGTTTTATTTCAATTTCGGCGCACATTAGAAATTAGTGATAAGGATGATGATGATACGTGGATGATTAACTCGCAGCCTGCGACTTCACCACTTTGCACAAGTACGTGCGCAACTGAATCCAGCTGCAAAAAAATTCCCTCCAAATTATAATGTTCATCATTTGGTTTGCTTGTTGTGTTTTCCGTATATATTTTTAGAGATGCATTAAATCATGAGTATCTTTCGGCAGTCAAAATATTGGAATTTCAAGATTATTGTGTATTAATATTAAACTATATTAAACTATGTATTTTTCGAAGCTTATCGATCATTTTATTTCAAAATAACTTATTTTGTTTCAAGCTTAAAATTTATAATGAAGGCAAAATGGAAACGAACTCTTCTTTCGAATGCAAGTGGTGCGCCTGCTCCGTTGAACTATTTTAGTCCTGAAGACATTGTTTCATCTGAATGTGTGTTCCCATATGCATTTGGATGTCCGTAAATTATGTATATCAATTGTGGGATATTTTATTAAATATCCTCATGGTAACATAACAATTCTACAGCAGTATTTCACTATTTTCTTTCCGTAGTTCTCTTCATCCATAGAAAACATGTGTATTATATCTCACCCTCTGACGAGGCCACACCAGATGATCTTTCTTGAATTTCTTCGAACATGGTTATCATTATTTTCAATTTCTTTTTCCTTTCACATTTTATTCTGTTGTCCTATGTATGTGATAATTATTTTTATAAAATTCCTACCCAGTTCTGAGATTATGCTTAATATGAAAATTGGGAATAAATGTAGTTTTAATAATGATGGAGTGAGAAATAGGGGAACCAAAAGGAATCTAAGCCAATATCCTGCGTGACGTATTCACAAGTTATATATGCCATGAACTCTATTTGAACTCCAACAATTAATCAGAGGTAATGAACACTACTAATTTCGTAAGATTAAATGCTAGATGCTAATGTCAAAAATTCCCATAGTTCTGATATGTGTTTGAGGGGAAACAAAAAACTTATTATTAAAAATGGTTGTGCAATCTAGAATTGTTTAATTCTCTATCCAGACATCAAAGAACTAAATCTCCGGACGATTGGTGATGATTTTAAGAACATCCAAATCCTGGACTTGGAATGCTCTTGAAATCACTGCAGCACACTATTGCCATTATATGTGAGTGGATTGTGTAGTAGGTAGTTTCTTGCCATTACTAGATGCGGTCTACTTTAAACCACATTATGATGCCCAAAAATAATTTGCAAGAAATAAGGTCTTGGACAGTTTATGAGTTACTGTTTCAATGGAATAAATTTTTTGCAATACTAACATTGAAATATCAATATATGAGTGTACATTATGCTTTGGTCAGATTATTCTTTGTTTCTCCTTCTGTAGGGAATAGTAATACAGACAATCAAATTGCTAAAATGAGGTTGTTTGAGATCTTTGAAATGTTGATTTTGATTTTGAACACAGTGTATAAGATGTCTTGGACCGGCCGAATCGTCACCTATAAAGTACTACATAAAAAACGTGTGCCGAGTGCAAATTGCAAAACCCCCAACACCTTTATCATTTGTAATTCTGTAATTTAGTTATTTATTTATTTACCTATATGATTTTTTTCGTGGACACGGCTATAGGAAGTAGTTCCGTCGCAGTTCAACCCAGACTTAGTTTTGAACCTACTCTCCAGCGAGGATCTAGGGGTCTCCTTCAAATAGGCGCGCCTTGTGGGCTCTCAAAAGGGTTGATTAATACTCCTTATTTAGTTATTAAGAATAATATTAAAAGATACTAATGTCTGAAGAATATATACAGAAAAGATATCGAATAAATGATTACATCAACGTGTACGAGATTGAGCATTGCAGAATGAATAATCCAAAAGTGGCAAGCGATCTTTCTGGCCGCCGTGTCCCGGATCACTGCAGATAATCATGATGTTAGGAAAGTGTAGTACAGATAGCTAGTAGAGATATTTCCGCTTTGTTTTGTTCCAAGAACAAGTTTAATTCGAAGAACTCTGAATAAAAATACTATGTTGACAAAGATGACCTCTTTTATTTCTTCGCATAAGAACGTCAACAACACCGAATCTGAATTCCCACCATTTGTTTTGTTCGTTGAAAAGTAAATTAGTCTCTGTTTAAAATCTCCCTTTCAAGTATTCACTCGCGTGTTTTACGTGATTATTAACGCATGATGAAATTCTTCTTTGAAGTGTTTTATATTAATAATTACCAAACTCAATAGAATTGTACCAGACTGACATGTAATACGATTTTATTTAACAGTAATATATGGCACATATCTGTCACAAGTTACCTACTCATGATTAATTAAATTGTTGGAAATTTTTATCGTTAAGTTCTTATTCAGCGTTTGACGAAATTTAATTCTAAAAGTAAATACGAGAATAAAAATTAATGACATTAATTTCTAGAAACCCAATATCAATAACTGAGTTCAAAGCCACGCCATGATAGTGTGCGTGCAAACAATATCTAAAGTTTAGGAATTATACAAAATTATAATGAGTTGATAAGCAATTTTTAAATAAAACGGAACCACATGATTTGTTTGATACAACACTCTCTTCACTTAAACGAAATGGAGATTTTGCGATGTATCTGATTTTCTTCGATACCCTTGTATTTTCTTTATTAGAATCATAGCTACAAAAAAGACAAATCGATGTTTCGCATAACTTGACGTTATTAACTGAGCGTTGCAAAGCCAAAGGAGCTAAGAGCCAAAAATGTTTTCTTAGGGAATTCAATGAAAACTGTATGAATTCGTATTGACATACAACCAGCACTATGTAGATTTGCAACTATATGGAACATCCTTGAAACAACGAAACTGTGTATTGGCACAAATTTGTGTAATATTTAGATGTCAAATCCCTCGTTTCGAACGTTTTGGTACTTGCTTCTTCAGCATTGCAAGACTTCAACTCTTCCTTTAGTAGTTTATAGAACTTCTTCTTAACAGGGGAGCGAAAAAACATCCGTCTTGAATTTCCCTTCGACAAATGCTCGATACGCATATACTGTTTTTGGTGATAGAGAAACTAAGTGCAATTAAATTAAGCATTCCTGTCTAAAGTATTTCGTACTTTGTAGTCATAGAATGCGATGTCCTGAGCGAAAAATGCATTTCCCATGCAGAGGGGAATGTCACGCGAGTTTCCTTCGAACATTGTGTGTCAGTCAGCCAACATTGAGGATTAATGTCTGTTTTTGTTGTTGCTTTTTCATCATCCGGGATAGCTACTACGTGCTTCGCGCATTCATCAGGTACACGGAAATGCTTTTAAGACAGAGGTGAACTAGGGAAATCGTAAATAGGATGACTACGTGCTCTGCTTTACTCTGGAGAGTTGCTAGTTACAAGCCGTGTCCAGCGTTATGGAAAACAAAGTATGCAAAAAGTGAGTGATGATATTGCGGCTTTTTAGAATTGTTTTTACTCATAATATAGCCTCCATCTGGATTTTCGAACAAATATTTTTTCGTATAAAATTTCGAATCAAGTTTACCGATGGAAGATGATGATTATTGTTTAGTGCAAGGTCAAAGGCACTTTTATACCAAAAAGAAATAGTTGTACTAAACATTTTTCTATTACAATTATAAAAGAACTTGAAATTATTACTTATGAAAACAATTATTAGACTGTTGTTACACTGAATATTGTTGTAGATGTCTCATGATGTTTTATGTTAACGAATATATTTTTGAATCACCTTCGATATGAATTGTTTTAGACAAAAAAAGATGAAGATATTCCCTCTATATACAGATGTCCCTTCATCATTCCGACAAAAAGTCGTGTTGGTTCTAATTATTATTTGATGAAGTTTGGTGACAATTTTCGTTTTCGAGAAAAACTTGATTACTTTTCTACTTCTGGACGCACAATTGAAATTATCTGCTTTGACCAGGCAGAAAATGCAGCTGCACTGCATTCAGTGCTTGAGAAGGAGTGAGTTCGGAAGAAATAAACTTGGCGCAGTGGCCGAACGATTTTTCTGCTCCAAGTCGCACGGGTTCGACTCCCTTCTAGGTGTGGGGGTCGCCTCGCCGAGATTTATCCCTCTCTGCTTCCCCTCAACACAGGGCAGCTGCAGCGCCTATCTCGGTGCAGTGCAGAGTATTTCAATTGAAGGACTGTAAGCAATAACAAAGAAGCCTAGTTTCTTCGAAAATTTTCGTTTTCGTTTTAAAAACTATTACATCAAACGTCCTCAAATAACGGTGTTTGGGATTTTTTGTTGGTATTCTTATGGGACACCATGTATTACGCTAAGGAAAATGTCAGTTTTGTTTCGATTCGTATGATACATCTACCCAATACTCAGCAAGTACTGCTGAATACGGTGATACCCGCAGGATCAAGTATTAAAAACATTTAAGGCGAAAAATTAAGGATATCGGTGTTTATGATGTAAGGAAAATGCCGGCACACATGCAACCCGTTACACACGTAAAATTGTAACAGGCGTTTCCATCGTCTATAACTCCAAAAGAAAAACATTTTCGTGTCTACGCTAGTTTACGCCGTAATCTACAATTCAATAATTTTATGGATGTTTTATTTCATTTCTAAGGTATCCTCAAAACAAAATGTAAAATCATGTTATGTAAATCAACATTTCTTTAGTTTTACTTTAATTTTAATAAGCAATTAAACACAATATGTGGAAAGATGAAATAAAAAAGGATGTCATATGACCTACAACGAAACGACTGCAATTTGAAAAGTTTTGAGAGTGACCTGCGTGTTAATTTTAAAATGTTTATTTCTTATTTAACGAAGGAAAAACTCAGGCTATTTATAATACTCGAGAAACATCCTAAAAAGAGCGCCATTAACAAGGAATAGCATAGCTCGAAGAACATTGGGTTCACCCAAGGAAATGATGTTGATGTCTTTAGTAAATTAAGGAATTAATTTTTTTGGTAAACGGTTCCGCAGACCCGCATTCATAAATTACATACAAATTTACTCACTATGAATACGATCCAAATTACGTGTGTTCTGACGGACTTGCTACCAACGTAACTTTATGGTACAGCTCTGGTGGCCATTTAGTGTCGTCTTATTCACCCTCATAATGGAGAGCAATCCATAAAATAAATTGTTGATTATATATTATTAAAAGTGGCCTAAGTCATGTTTGCATTGTATGTAGTGACGCTATAACAGCACCTTCCAGTATATTCTCGTAATGTTCGTAACTGTTACGTAACATTATAATATTGCAATATCTACCCTACAAACACGACAGTCATTTGAGAAACTAAAACAAAAATTGAGAGACAAAACCTAGAATTTGGCCAAATTCTAATAATTTGAAAAAATACATAAAATAATTTAAAGACCTAATTCTGAGAAATAGAAAGCATTAAAAAAGTTACGTGAAAATATGATATTGTATATGAAATATTGTGTGTGAAGTGATTTAACGATCTAATTTTGTAGAATAGATGCATTAAGAAAGCATTTCATCTTCAATGTTAAAAGTGTAGGTCAGGTTCGAAAAATCTTTGAATTTTTGAAATTCCAGAAGTTTCAAAGAAAATTGGACCTAATCCATATTATTGCGCGAACATTGCAAAAAGAAAATTGAAGGCGGTTTTTTAGTAAACCCTGGTCATTTTTTTTAAGTAATTATCTCGATTTCACTCAAACTTACGCAAAATCTAGAGATGTTTTCAAAGAAATTAACATGTTATTATTGAAATATCTAACTGTAAAGAAAGGGTTTCATGAAGCAAAATATATATCTTTCATAATGTAAGTGTAGGAGATCTAAGAAATAACTTTTTTCAATTTTTAAAATTTTTGCGATTTTTATATGCGATTTTTTGCGTAAATTCATTAAACGATTTTACGCAAAATCTCTCTGTGCCATTTTTGAAAAACGTATTTTTCTTTATTCAAGCAAAAAATTTAAAGAAATGATTAGGAACAATTTTCGGAGAGATAATAAAGGAAGATTTGTAAAATAATATTTTCAACTCGAAACAGCTTTTCCATTTTCATCAATTCACGTTAAAGATGCACCGTGTAAAGAAAAAACATTGAGAACGTGAACGTGAACTCTCCGGGTGTAATTTTTGGGGGCTATGCAATGGTCAACTGTAGCCACGTTGTTGGCTTCCTATGAGTATGGCATAACCGTACTATAATACCAACAACTACCAGCTATACCCAACATGTATCAACATTAAGTTGATCGGACGAGTACGGGATGGATATAATGGGGCACTGCTGCCAATCAAAATTTTAACGCAATAAAAAGTTTGTTTTTCCAACGCGGTTCGCGTATACTGCATGTTTTATATTTATGCTTAGTTTTAGAAAACAATGTGCAACAGTCGCAATACTGCCAAACAATTCCAAGAAGGTTACTGTAATGAATCCATCCACAAATAGATGAATCATCTAGCGTTGCAGTAACGACGAAAAAAGTGGATCAATCAGAAGCAAAAAAGTCGAAAACCCAGCGAAAACATTTATGAAAGCCCAACTTACCAAAAGGGTCGCCAAAAAGCGATTCGGGAGCTAGTAGCATTCGCCCGCTAATTTACGCTAGCCTTTTCCCCACTTCATTTTTGGGTGTCCACGTTTACAAAGCGGCGAGTATACGCGCGCCACGAGCCGGTCTCAGTGTGGGCCTGCATCCACGGCGCCGCGCCGAAAGAAATTAAATTGCTTATTACGTTCGCAGAAATACGCGCGCTGTGTGCGCGGCCCAGCGCCGCGGCGATGCTCCGCCTCTCCCCCGCCCTCTCCTCCTCTTCCTCCTCCGCCCGCCCCTCCTCCCGCTCCACTGCTACTCGCCTCACTCTTCCCGTTCCGGTCATCCTCTCCCCGCTCCGCCTCGTTCCACTCCAACCCGCTGCTATCCGCCTCACCTCCTCCAATCCACCACGCACCCATTGCATCTCTACACATCCCCGACCCCCCATCCCTCCCCGTCCCAGTCTGATACCTACGTCGTTCCGCTCACTATCTCTTTCTGCCGAGCCCAACTTTTCTTCCCCTGCCCTTCCCACTTTGCCATGCCCCGCTCCCGCCTTCTATTCGCCCCTCCCCACTTTGTGCCAACTACTCTGCTCCTCTCCGCCCAGCTCTCCTCCGCATCCTGCCCCATCCCTAACCGACCCAGCCCTCCTCGTCCCATTCCTCTCCGTTTCAATCCTCTCTGTCCCAGCCTCCCGATTCCGCCCAGCCCCGTTCCTCCCCGTCCCACTCCTCCCCGCACATGTCACCCCCCCGCCCCATTCCTCCCCACCCCATTCTTCCCCGCCCCATTCCTCCCCACCCCATTCCTCCCTGCCCCATTCCTACCCACCCCATTCCTCCCCGCCTTATTTCGTGTCATTTCTCCTCGTCCCATTTCTCCCCACCTCCGCTCCTCACTCTTCCATTCCGCGCCGACTCATTTTTGCCGTTACATTCGTCCCGGTTCATTCCATCCAGTCCCATTCCCTGCCAACCCATTCCTCCCCGCCTCATTCCTCGCTATCCCATTCCTCTCCGTCCCATTCTGTTCCGTCCACACTTGCCCCATTCCGCCCCCCCCCGCCTCTCTCGGCCCCGCCCAACTCCTCCCTCCCACCTCATTCCGCCGCATCCCGCGCCGCTTCATCCCGCATCGCCTCGCGGTCGCATAAATTGCTTCCGCTGCCGGCGGTGGGGGCGGAAAAAGCTGAAAAGGACAGAAGAGAGCGCCCACGCGCGCGCACGCGGGCGCCGAGTTAACGAAATCATTGCGACTCTTGCGATCTCTAGCGTCGGAAGTTAATAAATCTAATATCGAGGCGGTGAAGCGGCCTCTCTGCACCCGGGCGCACCGCGAATGCTCGCGAAACCGCCGACGCCGGGTCTTCATTTCGGATTTTTTTCCGGAGGAATTATCTTTTTCTTTTCTGAGGAATGCGAAGCAGTCGGAGAAAGCTGAAACAGTCGCGTTTTCTGCTTGTAAAAAGATGACTTCGTTCCCGCATATTTGTAGTTTTGCTATCGGGAATGGTTTTATAAATGTGCATGTTGGCACGCGGTCATCTGAATTTCTAAGAAAGCTTCAGTAGCGCTAGTTAATTATAAGAGGATGTTATATGAGAGAATTCTTTCGAGAGGTCGTAAAATAGAGAACTGTTGTATCAATTGTGCAATTATATATTTAACTTTCACAATAATTATGATGAGGCGCTACTAATGCGATTTACTAATCAAAGTGAAATAGTTATTAGCGTCATTAGGAAGATTTAGTGCTACAAATGGACGCGGATGAAGTCCGTAAATCGGGGCGAGAGCCGAGATTTATAATGAAGCATGTCCGTAATTTGTAATATCGGCCGTGTATGGCTCAGTACATTTTGTAATATCAAATTCTTGTAAGAGCTAGTTACAAGATGCTACAACAGCACCTATTTTCTCACATCAATAACGGTTACGTAAAATGACAATACTGCAATTTATATTCAAATTAACACATGGCGGAAGCCATCACTTTAAAACTCATTACCAATCTAACGCATTTGGCGCTGGACACTAATTCATTTAAAGGTAATACATCAACACAAATTCCACAATCCTAAACTCTATTCACTCAAAAACTCCGTTTCATTAACACAAAAACACCGCTCAACAATGAGAAATCATTTTAAGAATTTGAAACTGCCATGTCGCGGCATTTCTACAGTTCTTTTGAAACTTGAAAACCCTTGAAATATTCTAATGAAAGAAGCGTGGGAAATTCATATCTCCAATTTCGAGAATTGCAAACATTATGTGAAACTTTTCATTTTTCAAAAAAAAATTATTTAAAGATCTAATTTTGAAGAACTTATTTAATTAAGTAAAAAATCTAGCATCAATATTGCGGTTTTGCGATGTTAATTTTTTGCAGTTTTTAAAATTTCAAAGGGTTAACAGAAACTAGGAACTGCGTCATTTTCCTAAGCGCCGTTTCTTCTGTCTGTGCAAAAAATTAAGGAACATTTTTTAGCCATTTTTGAGAATATTTTTTTTTCATAAATTGCCTTAAATTCAAACAGAAATTACACGAAAACTACCAATTTTCACCAAAAAATTGTACATGACGTTTTTAAAGATATATTTTTAGAATAATCTATATATTTAAAAAAAAGGTATTCTGCCATGGCTTCGTTTAGAGCTTCTACTGAACCGATTGTAGTATTTTTCCTTTAAATGAAAGAATGTGATTCCTAGATGTGTTATCAGATATTGTTTGTGTTGATTCACCAACATTTACGGTGTAAATTAATTAATTAAATCATTCTTTAATAGTACGCATATCAATAGTCAATTGTTTTCTTCCAAAGGGTGGCTGTTTTAAAATTGATATATATGAGTCGATAGATGTGAGTCCCCGTCGCTTCATGGTGGCGCTGCTTGATGTTTTGTTTTGATTGTTGAGATTTGTTCATAATTCGTCAAGGTTTTGTTTCAGTGTAATAATTGCATTGTGAAGTTGACAGTTTGCATGTATTTCCTTTTGTGGTGTATTTTGTGGAGAACATTTGGACAGTGGGTTTTGTTCGGTTGTACTGAAGTAGTGAAGTTGTTCACAGGTTATGTCGAATTCCGAATCGTTGCCCACGCGTCCCAAAAGACGCAAACGTAATACATTGACTGGGAGCAGGGAAAGAGAAAGTCAGCGTATGTGTCGTGATAGTGAGGTCATTTCGTTTTCTGTTGGGTCATTGTCTATGAAATGTCAGTTTTGTTCTACTTTGTACTTCCAATGTGAGAAAAATTCTGTAAACGAGTTTACTGTGTGTTGCTTAAATGGGAAAATAAGTTTACCTTCGAGCAATATGCCAGAAAAAATCAAACAGTTATTTATAGGAGATTATTACACATCAAAAAACTTAAGAAATAATATCCGTCAGTATAATAGTGCTCTTTCTTTTGTGTAATTTGATGCCAATATTGCATTGCAACCTGGTCATGGGCCATACATGTTCAAAATTTTGTGAACTCCACATCACAGAATATCTTCGTTATACCCTGAAGATTCAAATAATGCAACACATCGTGAACATTAGTCTGAGCACAGTATTTTACATTTATCTTAGATTACACCGTCAAGTTTTGACGGGTTCTCACTAGTTTTAATTTAAAACAAAAATATCTATCTTCAATATCGTACTCTTGCAATTTTAAGTTTTTACAATTTTTGTGAGCCCAAAGAGTTCGCGGAATATGGGAACAACGTCAGTTTTTATACTGTTCTTTAGTACATATGAGAACAGGTAAAAAAATTGAAAAAAGAAATAATTTTTCAAAATTTGTCTATATTTCTCGCAAAATTACGCAAAAACTACTCATGTACATGACCTTATTTAAAAATCTGTCTTATAAGAACAGATGACGTTTTTTAAAACACTACCTTCTGTATTTTAGTTGTAGGAAAACGCCGAAACAAATTGAACTTTTGCTATTTTTAAAAAATAAGGAATTTCAACGAAAATTAGACCTGAGCTATTTATTAAAAGTTATTTACGCTATCCGAAATTCAAATTTAACAAAAAAATTGAAGCGAGCTTTTAGAAAATTTTGAAAATGTTATTGAGTCTTCATATAAATCACCCAAAATCAAAATTTCCCTCAAAATGTCGTAGGGCCTCGAGTTTGATCAGATCGATCATAGAGAAATATCAATTTTGGAAAAAATCGCCTGAATGGTTTAGGCTAGCGTTGACCACAGGCAGGCAGACACACGGACGCCGTCAATCGATTTTTCGGTGTCAATTACTCACAAACTGGATTCTGACTACACGATGTGTTAGAGGAAGTAATTTTACACATATAGGAACAAAATGTACCAACATTTTCGTTTCAGGGCTGGGAAATAAGAGTTTTTCTATTGAAAAATCGCCGTTTTTCCCACAGCAGGAACAGGTGCACTCCTACATTATCTTTAGATTCTCCCATTTCGGCTTTTAACGGACGGCGGACTGTTAAAAAGCTATTAAAGCACGCCGAACGGTAGGAGTTGCTTTTCGTTCTGTGTGATTGCAATAAGGTGATATAATAGTACAGTATGAAGCAAAACGTTGCATGTGGTGACCAGCACACGGCAGGACACAACGACCGCCAAGACAAGCATAATGTACTCGAAGGGTCACTTATCGAATCAATTGTATTTATGATAGTTTGAAGACGTAGTACATTTTCCTCAAAAATTCACGAAACACCTTCATGTGTAACTCTTTACAATTCGTGATACGCTTCAACCTAAATGAGAGATACTACACTAATGTTTGGTCGCGAATCATCGCACTCCTAGAAACAATCACATAAACGCTTCGACTTCTTTTCTAAACTGGTGGTGACCAAGAGAGTAGTTTCTCCCTAGAGTGTGTCAAGTATCGAAAAATTAATTGCCACCATCCACTATTTAGTGAACCGACCGCCCCGTTCGACCCTGGCTTCAAGCCGTGCATTGATATGCATAACTCCAAGCAGAGCGCGCAGCCGGGACCGGTCAAAGAGCCGGCGGAGTAGACGAGAGCCCGCGCTAACCGACAACGCCGGCGCTGAATGGCCGCGAGTCAATAAATCGAATATCGAGCTCCCGAGACCCGAGGCGGTGAAGGACCCCTCCCCTTCCTCTCCCCGGCCGCGGAGGCCGAAAGATTCAAAAGCGTCGCGGCGCTGGGCGGCGCGATCCCTGGAGACACTCGGAGCCGGATTAAAGGCCCGGTCGGCGCTGCGGCCACGCCCCCTCTGACCTGGGCTCGCCTTCGAAACCTCCGCCCGTCGGATAAAACTTCACTCATAAATAAGTTTGAAATTGTTGTGGAACGTGATGAGTTGATTTCAATAATATATAAGATTAGATCTAAAGAATACCCTATCAATGGGTTTATCCAAGAAAATAAGCAACGTAAAGAAAGACTCGACAATGTAAGACCCAGAAAATCAATCATAGATTGTAAACTTAACGGAACGCGAGAACTAGGACATTGCGAAAAAAGTGATGGCTAGAGGAAAGACAGATCAAAAGACATAACAATGTAGTACATGTTATATTGGTTTATGTTTGTGAAATTCGTACCGTCACTCGCAAGTTAAGCTCCTTTCTTCAGTGTACCTAAATGAGGGAGTTTAAGTTTAAACTAAGATAGTTTAGGAGAACGAATCGAAGGGAAGTAATGGAAAATGAATGTTGAATGATGGTGAATGTTGTTGAAGAATGGTGTGGATGTAGACGTGATAACAACAATTTTCACGAATACCCCAAACGGATGCAAGGTTCGGAGGGAATAGGAAATAGGACATCACCAAATCTTGCGTATAAGTCTTAAAGAATGAAATATATTGAATGACAAGAAAACAGTTTGGAGATTTACTGTGGTATTGAAAGAAGCAAAACACTATTTTTCAAGAAGAATTAGATTCGTTTTTGTCTATTAGTTACACAAAGTTATTAAAACTCTCATCTCTTTTAGTATTGACGATTTTAATAAAAATATTATTCTATATCACTTTTCAGGCTGCGACATTATGTAAATAAAATATTTGTTAGTATCGTGTGTGTTTGTAGACGTCTTTCTCATTCGTCAATAAAATCGAAATTTCATTTTGGCACTATGTTTTTCATAAGTCCTCATCTTAGTATTAATTCCGGTAAGCACGTCAATAAATATCAGGGGTAAAAAGGATTCTTACTTTGATGCATGGAAATACCCATTTGGGTACAATTCGCTTATATCTCGAACATCCCATCTTGATTCCCATCTGTATTAGGTTTTTCCCTGATCTCTTGAACAAATGATGAGATAGCCCCTTGTTTTGGTTCTGGACATAAATGTAACTTCATTATACGTGCACGTCTTCTAGAATTCAGTGGGAAATATAGTTATTCAAATTATCGTTCCATGTTGTGGCGGAAGGAAGTATTATTCCTTGACGAAGGACATGATGGATAAGAGCCCAAATTCATTCATTTACCCTTGAAAATATATTTTAATACATCGGGGCGAATATTTTTTGTTAACAATACTTGCAAAAAACCTCTCATTTCTTTCTGTATTCAAAATTCTACTAGTATATTGATCACAGAATTATGAAAACGTGCACAGCGTTCACTTCTCACTGTAAACGCCACACACAGTTTTTAACTGTTTTTGACGTAAAATAAATAAATAAACATTAACCGAATTGAGATGCAAAAAAGGAAAATATTGCGGAAGCTCTGCTTTAGGTACTTAGAGACTTGAAATCCTTATGCATAATTCTCTTATCCAACATCTTGAAGGCCGAATTCTAATGATGAAATTTTTGTGTTGTAAAAGAATTTGTGATATTTTAAAAAACTGTTGGAAAAATGTAGCAAACACGATGTTAATAATCTCATTAGTTTTTCGCATTTAGGTGAGTCCAAATAAACATATTTGGTAAGGGTACTGAATGATAAAAATAAGATTCATTTAGTTCATAAAATTGGATATGCTATATTGGTTATTCGTGTTCGAAAACTCATTCGCGTAAGAGAATAACGGTAGAGCACTGGTCGAACTCCTTGGAGTATTCGCAACGCTTCCTTCTCGGGGCTCTTCGCCAAACTTCTGGCGAAGCGATCCAGTGGGCCGTGGCGGCGCCGGAGGGGTCGTGGGAGAGGGCGGGGAGGCCGCGGCGCGGGCGGCGCGGGCGGCGGCGCCCTGGGGCAGCGCGGGCTCAAGGTCCCGGCCGCACTTCCAACGCGCTCTTTGCCCACTTCGCTCGCCCCGCCCACCCCGCCCACCCCCGCACCGTACGAATCGACTACCCCGTCCTGCCACCTCAATCCCGGCCTGCCACTTCAATCCTGACCGCTCGCCTCAATTCCGACCTGTCTTTTCAATCCCAACTTGTCTCTTTGATCCGGTCCTGACTCCACAATCCCGTTTTGCTACCTCAATTCTAGCCTGCGGGCTCAATTCCATCCTGTCTCTTCAATCCCGTCCTGCCTCTTCGACCTTCGACTGGTCTCCTTGATCTAGTCTTGCCTCCTCCATTTAGTTTTGCCTCCTCAATTCCGTTCTGCCGCCTCACTGCCGACCTACCGCCTCAATTCTGTCATGACTCTTCAATCCCATCCTGACTCCTCGATCCCGTTCTGCTTCCAAGATTTTATTCTGCTGTTACAATCCCGTCCTCCCATCTCAATCCCGTCTCGCCACTTCCAGTCCAGCTTCTCTTATATCCCGTCGTGCCTCCACGATCTGGACTTGTCTCAATCCTTTCCTGCCTCATCGTACCGCTCCTCCTCGCCTCGTCCCGCTCCTCACCTCGTCCCGCTTTTTCTTCGTCTTTCCCCTTCCCGCTCCCCTTCCCACCATGTCCTCCCACCCGCTCCTTCTTGCCCCGTACCGTTCCACCCAGCCTGGTTTCGGCCTGACCCCCCCACATCGCTCGGTCTTTCCCCACTCTCGCTCTACCCTTCCTCTCCCACCACGCTCGCCTTACTCGCCCGTGTTTATTTTAGGACGAAAGTTCGCGGCAGCTTTTCTCTCCGGCGAATGTTCGGAATGATTAATTTAATTAGCGTGTTTAGGAATCCGAGCATAGCTGAGAAATTATGCAAGTTGATACTTCGAAAGGTTGCGCGTGGCAGGGTGCATGGGGGGGGGGGACGAGCGGGTGCCGAAAGGTGTCGTGAAGTAGCCTCCTGTGAAGCAAAGAGGAAGTAGGGCACTGCGTTGAGTTACATAATGTCTCATGATAAATGTTACAAACCTCTAGATCAAGCAAGGGGAGCGAAGACGTTCAATTTTTGCCAACGAACATATGGGGGAAAATTTCATTTAACATTTACACATTTGATTTTCCCCCTTATTGGCAGGCAACTCGACATGCACTGGTGTTTGGCAGGCACGAGTTTTAACGCTGAGGTTTTGTGTAGCTGACAAACACCAGTGCAAGATTTCCCTTCTCTCTGGGGCATATATCACATGTGTAATTGCCTTGTGAAATTTTTCATAACATTCTTCACTGGTAAAACGTTATCATCTTCGACTCTCTACATTTTCGAAGAGTAACACGTATTATGAGAAACCTGTATATTTTAGAGTGAACGAACTGTCAGTCAGTCTTAACAGTCTGACCGATTATCTTCATGTGATGCCCTTCTGAGATATTAATAAAAGGGAGGTCACGGTTTTTATATGATATTATCAAATGAATTGTTTCACTACACATAAAATAAATGGAATCGGATAAAATTGCATTAATTTTCTACTCTTAAAGTTATACGTTGCGTCATATGCAATCTAACGGTAAAAATGTTAACTGCTTACGGGGAAGGAGAAAACATATTTGCAGACCAACATTATGAGGGGAAAAGTTTCTATAATATTGCACCTCTCAGTAAAAAAACTAAAATTAATATAATTTTTGAATTGAAGGACTAGTAAAACATTAGTCCAAGTCGATTAAATGTGCTTTAATAAAAATCTGAAAGCAATATCTTACTTTTAGTTACGATGTAGAATATAAAAAATGTTCAATAAATCAATAAAAAAATGTAAGCCATTTAACTTAACAATATTACAACGACTTGAAGCTTTAAAACTCACTTATAATTCTATATCCATTCTAAATAAAAAGTGTTTTGTGCAATGAAAAGTGCAATGAAAAGAATATGCAGTTCTTATCGGAATAAATAGAATTTGCAAGAAGTTAATCCATATATTCTCATTTTAATTACTTCACTTTGAGATGTAGGTTCTTTCTCTAATGCCGTAATATTATTATTTTATGACAGAAACGGTCAACATTAGAATTATTTAACTTTTATGCAAAACCAGAGGTTTATCAAAGAACATTTTATATTCAGTAATTTCCTGACTTTAGTTTGTTATTTTTACTCTAATTTTGCAAGCTTTTCATGAGAAGGTCGGGCAAGTTCTTGCCACACACTGTAACCACACGAACTTTTTCCGGAGTAATCGCCTTCTAAATTCATGGAAAATGGCCAAGATGAGGGGAAAAGCACGTCTTTAAGAAACGTTGGAGAAAAAGAGGTCGTAATTTTACTTAGGTGTTTCGAAACTTCACAAGATAATGCTTAACTGGGGAAACGGTCTGTAGAGACACGCCCCCTAGTTTTAAAGAAACGAAAAATCTAATTATTAAGAAATAATGTATTTTTACCGCTTTTTTGGTTATAGACGAATTACTAACACTGTGATGTTTAAGTACATGATTCATCGCAATTAAAATAAAAGGTCTTTGAAAGATAATGTGTACCGTAGTTTGTTCATATTTATGATATCCAGCGTCACGTGTCTTCGAGAGTCACGCAGTTTAAACTACGACACGAATTGCTTTGCTTCAAGGCAATTTGTACAATGTCTTAACAATTGTTTTTCTTATCTTTTAAAGTAAGTAATTTTCCTTGTCTTGCCAATTAATTCGTGATCATCCCAACTGCCTAATTGGTTTGAATTGGGACATTACAGATCACGTTTATACTACGTGCTATGGTATATACAGGTAAGAACTTATGTAAAATACCGGTAATTCAAAATGAGTTTTAATGTCTGTATTTTAGCATAAACCCTTAAGTTCAGAATACCGCCTAGCTCTGTTAAGAAAATTGCCATAAAATCAGTACATTTCTACTGCAAGTTTTATATTTTTAAAAAAGAGTTCAGTTTTTATGGTTACTATTATCAACTTTTCTATTTAATATTTTATCTATTTAATTTAACGTTTATATTCTTATTAGCAAATATGAAAATGTCTATTTAAATACATTAATATGTTGGCCACACTCATATTCCGAATCTTCACGTAGATTTCGCGACTTCACTCACTAACACAGACCTTGCGGCAACGTCTCTTAGTTTCAGTTGTTCGCTTCTAATTAAATTGTTCGGCTGTGCAAAATACGGTTGTCCAATAACGTTGCGAAAGAGAAGCACAACAATACAAACAAAGTCAACTCATTCGCTCGATAACCATTTCCATGCCAGCTCGTAACGAACTTTACAGGCATATTTGTTAAAACCGGCGTCCCAAAGAGCGTACTTGCGGGTCGACCTTCTCTTCAAACTCCCAACTCCCACGCACCATGCTCTCCACCGCCCCAGCCACCGCTCCCGAAATTACCCCCTGCCCTCACTGCCTCCACCGCCACCCTCCGCACCACCACCCTCAAAGTCTCCAAGCACCGTGGAACACCAAGCCCCCCACACGTCACCATGAGCGTACCAGGCGCTGCCGACGCCTGGCTCGACGATCCCCCCGCCCTTCCCCATCCCCGCCGCCGGCACCGTGCAGCCTTCTGGATGCTGTCACCGTCTCCCTGCAAACCACTGCCTCTCTCCCACCCTCTGGAGTTCCCCACAGCTTTCCTCCCTCCGCAGCTCGCCTTGCTGCCTTCTCGCCACTCGCGCTCTCCTCTGCCAGTGTCTGCGAGTCGCCGCCTCCAACGCCCTACACTCCAACTCCTCCAATCATACCGCCCTCATCCTCCCCTCCCCCGATGTCCTTCTTTGCTACAGACAAGACTTTCGTCCCCAACCACCTCTGTCCTCACAGCTGACCCAGGTGCCTTCGTCTGCGTCGCGGTCTTCCTATTGCTCTTCGTCACCACCATCCCCGGCCTTCGTCGTCTTCCACCGACCACCTCACCACACTTGGGCAGCTACGGAATCACAACGCCTTGGACTATCAAACCCCCTACAGTCCTTGCCCCGAGAGACTACCATGACGCCAAGCTCCTTACTAGGCTGCTCACCCGTCTGCGGTTCACCGTGTCCATCACCATGTCGTCTTCATCTTGCCGTCGCAAACTCCTCGCCTCACATCAACTTTATCTTTCCCCACGTCTCCACGCGCGTTGTATCACCAATTCCTCCACATCTCGCCCCCCTCCACAACTCCCCCACGCCACAACGCGCCCTCTCGGCCTTTCCGCCGCCCCCGCCGCCGGCGACTCTCCCCGCCCCCTCCCTGTCCCCTTGCACGCCCCGCCCCCGCCTCCGCGCCCGCTGCGTAAAGTCTACCCCATCGATCTTGGAGGCTGACAGTTCTCGCCAAAGCAGTGCAGGCGGAGCGCGGCCCGGCCCTTCGCCCGCAGACGTCCCCTACGCCTTTCCCCCTCCTTCCACTCGCCAACCCCCACCCTCTGCCTCCCCCGCCGCCAGATGATCAATTCCGCATCTCTCAGTGGCTCATTGCGCGCCCCACGCGCAGCGCGCCCGAGTGGATTTTATGCGAGGAGACGCGTGTTCGATCACCGGCGACGCCCCTTTTACGCCACCGCCAAGCCTCCTCCACCACCCCCACGCCACCGCATTCGCAGCGCTGTACGCGGTGGCTCAGAGAGTTTGAGCGAGGCGTGTGTCGCGATCTGCCAGGAAGGCTGACGGCAGGTTTTATTTTCTTACTGGGCTCCTTCCCGAGCGTTTGTTTTTTCTTTTACGTCCGTGCGGTTGTTGCCTTATGCGTCCGCGTACGTTGTTTGTTTTCGCCTTTCTCTTGTTTCTTGTGCGCTTATGCATAAATGATCTTAGCTATGCGGCGGAGCCGGAGTCGTTTTCTTGGCACAAAGAGTTTGCTGCAAAGAAGGTTTTTCTGAGTGAGATGAGTTATTTGGGTAATCGGATCTCAAAAGAAGCACTCAGCGCATCGGTTTGTAAGGGAGAAGGCAATAATTCTACCGCAGCCTGTGAAATATGAAGAATCTGAATTTGTTTGTTTCTATAACTGACTTATAAAAACATTGCCCTTTACATAGTTTCATTACTTTAATGTGTTTAGTAGTTAAAATGTTTATTGGGTAATAGTAAAGTAAAAATCGTAAAATTTCATAAAGTGGCGAACCTGATGTTTAATTGTAAAATTTGATCAAACACTTTTCTGTAGCATTTTCTTCTGAATAGTGGAATGAAACACAAGTTACATCCTTTCAAAATTAGGCACATCGAAAAAAATTCAACCTAAAATGGACATTCATCGAATACATGACACTTCTGTTTCTTCAAACTATTGCAGATAATTCGTTGAAGTATTAAAAATCATTCCTAATAACACTGAACCTTCAGATTAGTAAAGAAGGTAAAGAATATTTAAGGCTGTAAAATTTGTGATTTATTGTACCCTAATGTTTTACTCCAACAGAAATCTACATTCGTTCTTACATATTTGAAGAACAAAAAAAAAGTATGGTCAGTCTCTCGCTCTCTCTCGCTCTCTAGCTCTCTCTCTCTCTCTCTCTCTTTCTTTCTCTTTCTCTCCTTCCTTCCTTCCTTCCTCCCCTCCTCTCTCTCCCCCCTCCCCCCTCTCTCTCTGTGCTTCGTGATTAAATTGTACTTTCATGAATTCTCCCACAATACATACAGATGCGCGTTTACGTTTCTCGAAATTCATGTGCTTCCGCTACTGTCCCACACGGCCTGCAAAGGACATCTCAATAACGCACTATGCCGAAATTGTAGTTTCGTGAAACCCCAATGATATTCTGCACGTCAAGGATTTCGAAGCAACACGTATAATCGGCTTTAATTCGTAACCGGGGTGCAGTCTACAATGTGCTGCTGTCTCTCGTAATACCAGAAGCTTCATGTCGCGTGCTTCAACTGCGATTGTTTAATCTCAGTAGCCTCATGACAAACTGTTTCCATCTAGAATAGGTGATTCAATGTAAACGCTATAAAATCGTTATAAACGATTAAATTTGTTTTCAGAATGTAAAATCTGTCGTTGGTGATGAATTATAAACAAAACGACAACTCTCATATCCATATGATTCAAATGAATCAAGTATAAAACAAAGGAAATAGATACAATAAAAGTTTTATACAGTTAACTCGTTGATCGATTTATAGAAAGGTAACGACTATGGACAAACGCCCCTTCACTAACAAGAGCATGAATTGTTGATAAAAGGTAAAAATGATGCAATAAAAATGTGAAAGAAGGAAAGAAACGATAAAGATCACTGATATTTTCTTGGCTTGAATCTTTTCAAAATATGTTTCGTCAGCCTAACTTTCTTACAGTCTTTGTCTCCTCCAAACAAATATCAAAAATAATGTTACATGAGTTGGAATATACAATGCAACAAAAATGAAATTGTTTGAAAGTAGTGTGTTTTAAAACGACTAATCCACTCGTGAATTAAAACCAATAGTGTTTAACTATACATACAGAATTCCCCAATCAGGGCGGTGTATCTCAAACCGTTTATCACTTTTTCAATCCGATTTTTCTTACCAGTTCTCCCCACTAGCAATAATAAACTGTGACTCATCTATCTTAGGAGGCGGTATAGATCTATCGCTATTTTGATGTCCAAAAAACCGCGTAACATAACGTCTTTGATTTTAACATAGCTTTCAGTTATTTACAATATTTAGCGCATTTTAGAACTCTGATGGGCATAATTTCATTCGTGAAATACTCCTATTAAATACCACTCGTGCTTTGGAAATTCTCAAATAAATATAAGATATAAACAACCCAACGAAACATTTAGAAGATTGATGATCACTGATTACTCCTCAACTGTCAGCTTCTCTGAATTGTATCAAACACCTGCACCATAATGAAGCTGTGTCATGATATGCAACGAGCTGTAGCCAGCTAATAAGAGAGATACAATACGAGTATATAAGAGATATACAGTAGGAGTGGAAAATAGTTATTTATGCACCAAGGGCGTTGTAAGGGTTCTAATGATAGAATAGTAACAAATTGTTCGAGGACCTTTGGTCCGAGAGCTTTTTGGCGCTAGAGACCATTAGAATCAGTTAACTCCCGTGATACATACATAATTTCATTTTTTTACCTAATTGTATTGATTCAGATTTATTTACTTACAATTACCTAGATGTTAATGTGACTCGGTTTGTCTTTTCATAATTCCCTCTATACGACATGTAGCATCATTCAATTGTTTTCATATTTCCCTGGTAACCACGATCCTTTCGATCTAGATAAGTTGTGCTGTGTATATCGAAGGCAATAACAAGCTATAACGTATCAGTAAAAAATTAAATAATAAATCAGATTTGAATGCGCCACTCACCCTGCGCCGATGTGACGAGTTGCATGTGCGCCGGATACTTGTCCACCAGGCGCCGGATCACGTCGATCTGCTCAAGGGTCAGCTGCACCGAATCCAGGTACTGGGAGCCGCACGGCACGTACGCCGACCAGAACTGCAACAAAGCACAATTGATTGACTGATTGATTGGTTGATTGATTACTGATTCCGGGCGCGTCAAATAACCGAGGTCATTAGTCCCGTAAATGTATTGAATTTTTTCATCAGAGGTGGTGGTGATCTTCCCCCACTGGATGGCAAGATCCGGCACCGATCTACCGTCGACTGACCGGGTTTTCCTGAACCAGGTATCTCCCACCAGCGAAGCACCGCCCCAGGCGAGACAAGTTCTAAGTCCCCGACCGATCTCCCGGCATGTGTGTAAATTAGTGTAAATTATTTATTATTTATATTAGTGTAGTGTATATCTATATTAGTATATTAGTGTATTATCTATATTAGTGTAGTGTATATTAGTGTAAATGTGTGTGTAAGGGGTGAGGGTGGGACAAGTAAGAGGAAGGAAAGATCGCGCGCGGTTCGTGGCCCGTTTGTTAGGATACTGCTCGGCATTCGCCTGGTGTTGATCGGAGAAGCCACGGAAAACTACCGATCAGAGCAGCCGGCCGCTAAACACTGCACGAGAGACGCCCCTGTGGGACGCGATTTACTGAGATTCATGTAATTTAGTCATTACGTATTCAGTTGCAACGCTTTAATACTCGTACATTAGACACAATGGAGTTTTAATTTGATCAATAATTCATTTCATCAATATTTGGTATGCATATTAATCTACATTGTTTTTTATTGAAGGTTATATTCCAAATGATTTTTAACAAGTGTAATGTAAACATGAATTTATAAATTTGTCCAAGTTCATCTCTGTAATATTTCAATGTTTGTAAGTTTTGATATAATCGGAGATTGTATTTTGTGAATTTAGTAGAAAGTGATGATTTTGACAGTAAAAATGATATTCTAAAACGTAGCACCCCGTTCAATAACAATAAAATATTCTCATATAACACTGTAACAAATGAGGTATTTGTTTTAAAAAAATGACCTCGACTACTACTTTAACTCGGAATAGCATGTACACTATAAAACAGTTCTTTACATACCAAGAACATGAAAATAGTTTATTTTTAATAACGCAATACGTGAACAGCAAAAACTTGGTAGCGGATTCTCTTTCTTAGAACCTTGCTGTCTCATGAGTTCAGCTGCGTTGTAAACACAAACTGAGTATGGGAATTGTTGGCGAAGTATGAAAATAGGCAATCAAACACAATCAAATATTTGCATTTTTGATAAAAATTCAACCTGTTTCATTGTTTTGGGATTTTTCCTCGATTTCTGGGATCCTGACAAAACCATAGACATATCTTACTTAGCCGTGTACTGCGTAGTTTTTTTCTAATTTAAGTGCAAATTGGAAATTAGTAATACAGATGTTAAAAGAACTTTTGAAAAGTGTGCCAAGAATTATTAACTCAGAGTATTTTAAGGTACATAATGCATAAAATTAAACGTTTCACTTTTACCTGAAGAGAGACAATGACCAAATAATTTCATGAAACCTTCTAATAAATTCTAATATCACATCATTGTTCATTAAAAAATCCAGAATAGAAAATATTAGAAATGATGTACATTAACATTCAAAACATTTTCAGATACACTCCCATTTCAATATTTCGTAGAAAGAATTAAATGCCACATCATTTTAAAGCAGTGCCTGACGATACTTTGACTTTCATGGAGAATTAGTGGTGCTACAACAGCACATACTTTCTCGCTTTGTTTCTAAATTAGCCATTTTCTACATATCAGAGAGTTCAACGAAAATGAGACCCGCGCCATTCTTTGAAGCGGGGTCCCTTCTTCAATACGGGAAAAAATTTAAAGAAAATATTTGGATCGGTTTTTCAGAAAACTTTTTTTTTAAAAATGGCAAAAATTTCAAACCCAAATTAGGCGAAAACTGCTCGATTTCTCAAAAAGTTGTACATGACATTTTTTAAAGGGAAAGTATTTTTACAACACGCTGTGTCTGAGGCAAAAATCTCTTATCTTCAATTTTATAGTTTTGAAATGTTAATTTTTTGAAATTTTCGAAAAAATGGGTAGTCGAACAAGAAAGAAAGAGGGAGAGAGATAGAAAGAGAGGGAGATAAAGAGAAAGAGAGAGGGAGAGGGAGATAGAAAGAGAGGGAGATAAAGAGAAAGAGAGAGGGAGATAGAAAGAGAGAGATAGAAAGAGAGGAGATAGAGAGGGAGATAGAAAGAGAGAGGGAGATAGAAAGAGAGAGGGAGATAGAAAGAGAGAGGGAGATAGAAAGAGAGAGAAAGAGAGAGGAAGAGAGAAAGAGAGAAAGAGAGAGGGAGAGAGGAAGAGAGAAAGAGAGAAACAGAGAAAGAGAGAGGGAGAGAGAAAGAGAGAGGGAGAGAGAAAGAGAGAGGGAGAGAAAAAGAGAGAGGGAGAGAAAAAGAGAGAGGGAGAGAAAAAGAGAGAGGGAGAGAAAAAGAGAGAGGGAGAGAAAAAGAGAGAGGGAGAGAAAAAGAGAGAGGGAGAAAGAAAGAGAGAGGGAGAAAGAAAGAGAGAGGGAGAGAGAGCGAGAGAGAGAAAGAGAAGGAGGGAGAGAGGGAGAAAGAGAGGGAGAGAGGGAAAAGGAGAGGGAGAGAGAGGGGGGAGAGAGAGTCGAAATAAATGCAGGAAACATTCCCATAATCTTTCCTTGTGTTTGTGAACGTTTTTAAACAATTATCAGAATTTCGTTAACACCACTGCATTTTGGCAAAATTACTCTCGAGTTTAATGCTCAGTTGGAATTGATTCCTAAATTGAGAAGATTGCTTTAATGTTGGAATGGTTAGGTGCACAAAATGAGCGAAAAATATCATTACGATCCTTGTTTGAGTATTTCGAAATGAACTATTAAAGCTTTAATTTCATTTCTTGCAATGGAATTTTAGGGAAGATAGTATTTCCATTGATTCAAAAATGTGCGGATAACACTTTAGTTTATTGCTCTTCGATTCACCTTAAACGCAGCCCTCGTTATTTTACACCAATTTTTTATTTATATATTTTATATTCATAAAATTTTCCTTTGTTGGTGACCGGCAAAATGATTGTCCAAAATATTAATGACATTCAGTGAACAATATAAATGTAACCTAAAGTTTGGAGTAGACTTGCGAACTATCGAAGGAAACTTTCCTAACGAAGGAAAACCGGTATTACGTTAGATTTTACTTAATTTCACTATCTCCTTTAAATTTTCGATATCTCATCCTAATTAGTATTAGGGTAATTAAAAAATGTTTATAGGAAAATATATCAGAATATTTAAAGACCTATCAGTAATGTATTTCTCTGATTCTCATTTTAATGTTACAACTTGTCAATTCGATTTTCTGCTTAAAATGAATATGTGGTAAGTAGGAATGGATAATTGACTCGCAGAGAAAAAAATTAATAATGGGAATAAATAATTTCCCAAAAGGAATAAACTTGTATAGGGTCTGATATGGTTGAGAAGTAAGATTATAAAATCATAAATTTCACATCCACATATTCGTGTACTCGCTGAAATACTGAGAGACTCATCAATTGGAAGTACGGTAACACGCACAGTGAAGCTTTTCGTGACTAGCTCAACAATGAGTTTGAAATTTGTGAGAGACAAAGTATGATTCTGTCAAGATTAATAGCAATTATCCACGATAACTCGCGTGACATGCGTAACAGCTGAACCTGTGTAGGATCTGTGCGACCCTGCAGCATTTTACCACGTTAAATTCCAAACAGTGCATTTTATCTTCCGCCCTTCTACGTATTCTCCGCCGAGTAAATTGACGAAAAATTATGCGCAGTCACGCTATGAGACGTTTATTTTCTAAACGTTCACCTTCCTTCCGTCGTCACCTTCAAGTTCGCTTTTTCATAGGTTATGAAAAAGTATGTGAACGCCCTCCAAAACAAATTCTTACGACCAAACGTTTATGATTCTATCTCAGTTTAAGTGCTTTATTTCCCTTAGATTTGACGATACTCCTGTCAACGACGCGAGAAATTCTAAGACAAGTTGTAGAAACAGTATGAGATTTGTAATTATTTATAGTAAATAATTATATTAATTACTAGCGCAAGAAACCCGGCATTTCTCAGATATTTATCACAATCATGTATTAGATAGTTGGCATGCATGGCGTTGCCCGAGTTTATGGAACTGTTTTTCTCGGATCGGGAGGACATTTTGTTTCTCATTAATATTAGACCCTTCTGAAAGGGCAATTTTTCATTCAATCAAATGTGACCAATTTGAATGAATTGTATTTAGTTAAATTATCAAAATAGGATTTCATCTAGAAGCACTGCTTTGACACAACTGTTAGTAAGGATGGCTTGTCATGAAAATATCAAATGTGAGTAGACTAGCTTTATACGAATATTAAGTGATGATGTTGGGGATATTTAAAACAACTTTTTGAAATGTGAAAAACTGCAATTTTTGTCCAGTTTTCTTTGGTCTATTGAGAAAATGCTAAGGCGGTTCCTTTATTTTACTTCTGGCCATAAATTGACTTTATTATACGGATGTTTGGTTGAATTCTCCTTTTGCTAGGTGTGGTAGAAGTAGAGCTGGTGCTGAGATAACTATTTTATAAGTAACTATTTTGTTAGTAATACTATAAAATCAATACCTCGGAAGCGAAAATTTCTAGTTTTCAAATGTATCAAACTACGCTTTGTTGGAACTTATATTCATTATTCAACTTTAGATGGTAAAAGGGTGTGGTATCTGGATCTCAAGAAAACGTACACAAATTATACTCCCCCCACAAGTCATAGTGTTCACATTTTATGACAAAAATAAATAAACAAAATGCTTTTTTCTTCGTACACTGTAGTAAGAAATGAAAATGATTGGAATCACCTCAACACTACGAAAGTTCGAAAATTGACGGTTTTGAAATGCAAAGATCAGTAAATGTATGCAAATGGAATGTCCAGCAATTAAATGTGTCTCTTTCCAAAAATATCCAGTGATTATAATTCTTTGATATGCTTTAAGTTTTTCAAACAAGGTGCTTAGGATTTCCCACCATAGTCCTCTTCCCAACATACATGTCCATATCTTGGTAAATAGACGAAACTTTTCAATAATATTTTCAGAAACATGTTTAAATCTGTTCACAGTAAATAGTGATTGTTTTGTTCTAGAATTTGTAAACGTTCCTCATTTCATGGGTTTTCGAGAGTAAACATTGAACTATATGAAATTATATTTTGAGAGTTTTCTATTATCCATATAGTGAACATGTAAAACTTTCTACGAGTCTTAATTTAGTTTGATGTGCTCAGAAAGATTCAGCTAGTTCAAATTGACATTCTAATCTGTCATATATTGAAGAAAGGTTTCTTTCTCAAATGCAATTTATCCCTCAATTGAGTGGCAATACGCAGATTGCGAACAAAAATGTAAAAATTAAGCAATGCTGCTCTCTAGGCAGCAAAATACCATTTCTTTGATTTCCCACATTAAACCCAAGCGATGTTCACTTTGAGCTTATCTTTGGAGGGAGAAAAACGAAATCACATCCATAAATTGCGGGAAATGGCCATTGCTAGTTATTATTGTTTATATTGTGAAAAACTAAAGTGAATTGGGATAAAATATACGCACATCCTACACATATCTCATTTTCGGTGTACATCCTTGACAATCGAAAGTTCAAGATATGTTCAAACTTTCCCGGCCATTTTTCAACGATAGAGATTCTTGGGCCTTGGATGTTATCTGCATGACTTCATTCAATTACAGATATTGAAAGGACGTCAAGTTTTTTTTCTGAGAAATTGTTAAGGAATAAATACTAAAAGGAGAAAACGTTTTGGTAAGCCGCACATTTCCACTGATTCCAATAAGTAAAACTATTTTTCAGGTACTTGAATATAGTGTAGTAGTTGCATGTCTGATGAATAATTCATGCAAGATTCAAAGTATTTGCATAAACATTAAGTACATTTTAACAATATTCTCGGATGGGCGACATTTGAAAACCTACTGTAATGTTGTAGTATACAAACGAAATGAAGTATTGAAGTTTTTCTACGTGAATATAGAATTATATTGCACAATACATCAAAAATTACGTTGTGACACAGTAAATATTGGCAGAAGGTTACATAGCTACGTATTTTTGAATAGGAGTTACTTATGATAGTAAATCGGTATTATTTCCATCTTACGTTACTGGTATTACAAACAGAAAATCACTTTTCGTAAACTTTGTTGAGTTTCATCCAGTCATTTTCACGATATACATATTTAAGAATTCTCTGAAATATTTTTGGCGCATCCCGTAAAGATAGTGTGAGAGCAAAGTTTGCACATTCAGCTTAGAACTTGCATCTGATCTGCAAGTCCTAATTAGCAAAGTCCCTAGCGTCACCGAGTAATACATAATCCATATGCATGGTGCCGTCTTTTATAGCCACCTATTAATGATAGCGCTTTTCGTTAAGTTGCACGCTTCTGATAAAATGCGATTAAAACTGTGCGAGAAGTTACAAATTATTCTTCTTCCTGTTAATTTACCCTCGAGAGATAAGGGGGTTTGTTTTATAAGAGATCTAGGTCGTTGTTTGTTCAGAGCTCTTCCAAGGACTCGAAAGAGATGTGGAGGGGAGAGAAAGAGAGAGAAGGAAATATGAATCTTCAGAAAGGGTTGCGACTACCAAGATTCACAAAATTGCACATGTGCCTCATATTCACATTCTCGACCTTTACTGTGTGTTTATAGTACCCAGGAGTTCTCGACTTCCCTCTCGTACAATTAGACAATCTTGAAACAAACTGTTGCTGCCAGAAATTGAAAAGAAGTGAGAAACTGGCAAACGCAAAAGGTTGATGAGGGAGATGAAGAAGAGGGAGATGAAGAAGAAGGAGATGAAGAGGGAGATGAAGAAGAGGGAGATGAAGAAGAGGGAGACGAAGAAGAGGGAGACGAAGAAGAGGGAGATGAAGAAGAGGGAGACGAAGAAGAGGGAGACGAAGAAGGAGGAGAGGGACAAGAATTGGAGAAACAAGAAGAAGGAGAAGAAGAATAAGAAGAAGAAGAAGAAGAAGAAGAAGAAGAGGACTGACCTGCGCGCCGACCATCCCGCGCCGCAGCCTCTGCAGGTCGGTGTGCGTCCAGCGGTTGCCGGCCCAGGGGCCTTTGCGGCTGAGGTCCTCCGAGAACGGGAAGTCGCGCAGCTGGTTGTGCAGGTAGCGCCGCAGGTTCCATGGCAAGTCGTTATGCCTGCACATAAGCACACCACACCGAACCTCTTTATTGCTACATCAAAATTAATAAAAAATAGATGAAAACTCAATGTTAAGAACACACTATCTACTATCTCTTCCTAGAATCAGAATCATAGAAACTTACTTCTGAAAACACAAAAGATTAATGTAAAATTAATGGTATACATTCAAGTGAATGTTGGGTTTGGGTAGTTACAGTATGACACAGGAAAATAATATATAACTAATTACAAAAGATGCTAACACGACGTCAAGATCGTGGAATTTACTTTATCTTTCAACACGAAAACGTGAATTAAACCCGTGCTCATCGTTAGTGTAAGTTTTACATTTGAAGTTACGACGATATTTAGCGGTAAGCAAACAGTTTTCTAAATATTAAACCTTAAGTTCATAAGAGGTGGTACTTCATTCCGAAATTATGTTCGGATTTTCGGGAATAGAACACATAGATTTTGTGGAATTCTTGTTATATCAATGTCATACTTTTTTCTTTTCAATTTATTGATATATTGCAGGTAATATTATTTTGTGAGAGAAGATAAATTATTTTGTTTTCTAGTGACATGGTGAAGTTTGTTCTTTGAAAGTGTGCTTATTAAACTTACAAAAGTAGTATCATGATATGTAGTGTTTCGTGCAGACTGTATTTTAAAGGAAAACTGTATTTTTTGTAGAACAGTGTTAAACGTATATTTTTAAAGATATTCAGTAAGTTTATACATTACAGTAAGTAAGTATTTACAGTTACAATAAGTTAGTTTTTACTTTCTCGTATACGTACGTATATACGAAGTAATATACGTAGTATAGAGAAAGTTATGTAATGCTGCGCAAAAAAAACCGGCGGATTTTCGCCAGAAAAAAATTCATTGCCGGACGTAACTAACGAAAAAGTAGATAAATCCAGTTACTAAATTGAAAAAAAATCCTCTAACACGTGGTGTAGCCAGAATCCCTCTTTTGTGGGTCCTTGATGACGAAAACCCAATTGATAGCAAAACGTCCATCCGACTTTCCGTCTGTCTGTCTGTCCGTCCATCCGTCCGTCCGCCCGTCCGTCCGTCCGTCGGTCCGTCCGTCCGTCCGTCCGTCCGTCCGTCCGTCCGTTCGTCTGTCTGCCCGTCCGTCTGTCCGTCCATCTGTCCGTCCATCTGTCCGTCCGTCTGTCCGTCCGTCCGTCCGTCCGTCCGTCCGTCCGTCCGTCCGTCCGTCCGTCCGTCCGTCTATCCGTCCGTGTGTACGTCAGTCCGTCTGTCCGTCCGTGTGTACGTCCGTCCGTCCGTCTGTCCGTCCGTCTGTCCATCCGTCTGTCCGTCCGTCTGTCCGCCCATCTGTCCGTCCATCTGTCCGTCCGTCTGTCCGTCTGGTGTATGTGAACAAACCTAGTGCCTAAACCATGCGTAGGATTTCTTCCAAATAGAAAGAACCTCTGTCGTTTTTGCGTGAGCTGAAGCTCTGCGATTTTGAAAAACATTCAATAATTTTTGGGGGACTTTACATGAAGCCCTAGGAACATTTTCAAAATTTTTCTCAAAAATGGCTCTAAATTTTTTCTTTAAATTTCTTGTAAAAAAAGAGTAAAATACACTTATAAAGGTAGCATATATCCGATTTTCAGGATTAACTCCGAATTTTCGAAATTGTAAAAGTATGAATTTTTTTCGGTAACTTCTTACAACTACAATATTGAAGATAAAGACTTTTCCTTTAAATTAAACTTGTTCTCCATAAATAGTTTTTTCATTAAAGTCATGTAGATTTTTTGTAAATTTTAGTCGTTTTCGTGCAATAGTGCGTGCAATATTTGCAATTTTAAAAAAATACACAAACAAGATTTTCTCAAAAACTGCTCCAAATTTTTTCTTTAAATTTTTGGAACGGTTAATAACAAACAAACCCTATACGATGACATAAATGCCATATTGCTTTTTTTCAAAATTACAATAATGTTCTTTTTAATTTTCTCTCTAAGGTAATACTTTAGAGGCAATTTCTTCACAGTATTATATTTATGAGTACATGTGCTTTAAATAATGTCAAATAAAGTTTTTCAAAAACACAACAGTTTTCTGTGAAAATGAGCTCAAAATTGCGCGTTTTCAGATATACTCAAACGCCATTGTCTCAAAAATGGCTCTAATTTTTTCTTTAAATTTTTCCTATGGATAGTGCTTATTGTACTGTTTAATATGACGTTATGTTTATTTTGGTGTATCATTTTGTTTTCTCAAAAATTACACGAATGTAATTTTTTTCAAATATCTATCACGTCATTAATTTGCACATTTGCATAACATTATTGCATTTGTCAGTGAATGTGCTTTAAATGACTGCCAATGAAGGTTTTCGAGAACTCAGTAGATTCCCGTGAAAAGAGCTTCAAATTTTGCATTTACAGAAATGCTTAATCGCCATTTTTTTAAAAATGGCTTCAAATTTTTCAATAAAAATTTGTATTTAGGACGAGGGTTTACTCTTCTTTAATATTCTAGAAGTAATATTTCGGTTCTACTATTAAGAAAACGAAAAGTTGAGTAATTGTAAAAAGAAGTTCTTTGTGCGACGATAGATGGCAGCTGGAATGAGGATGGGGCTAGCCCGTAAAGTTAGTCCACACCAAGGAAATGAGAAAACTTTACTACGAGAAAGTCTGTGCCATTCTTTTACACCTCAAGATACATTCATAATTTTAACTATTGAAAGAGTTCGGATAATGCGCATTGCGTTTTAAACAGTATTACATCCTATAAATTTATAAAATAAATATATTGATTGAATTTAAGTGCTTAACTTTGCCACGACATTTTTCAACAAATTTCTTGATTTTGAAGTACGCCGTTATTTCCTTTTCCTAATTTCTCAAGTTTTCAGAATGTATTCCACCAAAGTACTATACATTACCAGTTTCAGAGCATTTGACACCAGATGCCGATGTTTTCATGTTTACTCACGTGGAAAATACAAATCTATCTTTTTTATTTATTATTGAGATGTAATATATTTTCCCTAAACCTGCACATTTTTTTAATTTGCTTCGCTTTCGCACAATTTTTAAAGATGTTTCGTCTTTCCACAGTAAATATAATACTGGATGGGGGGGGGGCGTTCTGAGATTGGAGCTTATCGCTCGGGATTGGTTTCGTTTCAGGTACACATCAAGCAAATATGCTAACATGCTGGGGAGAAGGCTGTAGATACAGAAAGTATGAAATTTCCAAAATCTGTTTTAAATATTCTTCCGAATTTTAAAACAGATTTTCTAGTTATTTTGTACAAAAACGACGGCTAAATTAGCTACTACATACTCTATGATGATGGAATCTGCTGGAAAGTATGTGAAGAAATCGTCATTTTTTTACAGGTTTAAATGCAATGAGATAAGAAATAATTTTATTAATTATTGTAAATTTAAAAATGTAATAAGAAATGTAATAAAAATGTAATAAGAGTTTTATGTTATAAATCATGTCATGTGCATCAAAGTTAAAGTACGAGTATGAAAGCTTACAGTTGTTTCGAGAAATTTTAGTGATGTAAATACTTTGAAGTTCAAACTTTGGATCTTCAAATATTTTCGAGATCCAAGATATTCGAGGACTGGAGTGTATCATCTCTAGAATGAAGGCATATCATAACTCATGATTCGGAAATTTCGTAAATCTTTTAGGAAGCGAATAATACGAACCTGCTCGAAAGCTGTAGGATTCTCCGAAAACATTCAATATTTATCTTTCCCGTAGTTAAATAAAGTACTTTTCCGTTCAACGACGGATTTCGTTCAACGACACAACGAAAATATTCAGGTTTTTTCCTTTTCAATCCTCGCCTTCCTTTTCAAGTTTCAAGATATTCGAAGATTGAAAGACAAAGCTTTAAAAGAGCCAGCTTTAAAATATTCGAGATTTCTGAGGTAAAAGAAACTTTTCGAATTGTATTTCAATATTCGAAATTTAAACAACTCTTTAGAATTCTGATTCGATTCAAAGTTTAGAGCACATACAAATGTTTAAGGTTTTGTTTTCAAAAAATTCTTGTTTCGGATCACTCTTAGATCTTTTTGGGTTTTGATTCCAGGGATTCGAAGAAAAGCATTATAAATTTATAAGAGAATTAAACTTAATGCTGGGAAACAACTTTATTGTGACGTCTCCGATATTTGACATCTCTGCGAGAAAACCGTGGTTGGCTGTTCCGTTTACCAATCTCTTGCCACGATTCTCTCGCTGCGATTGGCTGAATGTGTGATGAAGCAATTATTCTTGCCATAAACGGCAAATGCATCAAAGTCTGTGCCGTAAGATGCCCTTCTATCATTGATTTCTTGTAACGCAAAAGGTCTTTATAATGCTGGAATACAAAAAATGCATGACTTCGCAAAGCAGGTTTGGTGGGTAAACGGTTAGCGTACCGAACTGTTGTACCCAAGTTTCCGGGTCGAAGCCGTGGATTTTTAAGGGCGGAAATATCCTTCGTTCCCCTTCGTTCGGAGAAGTAAAGCCGGCTGTCCCATGTAGTATATTTACTGCATGCAAAAGATCCTCAAGCCGAAAAGAAACTTCTGAGCTAAATTGAAGTTGCCTGTTATGTCGCCTAAGATAATACCTCCTTTCTCCGCTAGGTGGTGAAAGGAGCGTAGCGAAATTTGCCTGGTGAGACGGAAGAGCGAGCCTGCTGGCCCGAGTCTCGCCACATAAAATAAAGCACTAAGTAACTAACATTTCCACATAAAAGACACATTCCCGCCGCCATATTCTCCGTTTCTACCCCAGGGTGGAGAGGTCCGCTCGGCGGGGCGTCCTCCTTTAATGTGGCGGAGCCGGCAACCCGCAGGCCGCCGGGCGAGAGCCCCGCCCTGCGTGGCACGCAGTAGCTTCCTGGGGCGAAGCCAGTGGCGCGGCGGTCGGGGTGGGGTGGAGAGGTGGTCCACCCTCGCCGCCCACCACCCACCACCCGTGCGCCACCGGCCGCCACCGACGCCGACCGCCGGTGCCGCCTGACGCCGCCCGCAAAACCCAAACAATTTCGGGGTGACAAAAAGCCCATCGCCATGCTTCATTGTGCGGTGCACCCACACACATAACGCGGTTGATGGCTCTTTACGTGAGCCCTCCATCGGACGGGTGGGCGCGGCCCGGCGTCATAACAGTCCGCGTTGGTCAGAGTTGGTATTTGAATTGTCAACATACGTTAGAAATTATATTTCGGGCGGAATTCAAGTAATTTATATGTCAGTGGGTATTGATTTTCATTGGAATATGCTAAGTAGCTTGCAAGTTAGAAACGTATCTTGCTACATTGTTTCTTGCATGTTTTCTTGCTTATATTTTATGTGAAAATTATAGAAGGAACTAAAGAATTCCAATCCATAATTGAAATATATGGTACTAATTTTCTGGACTTATGTTTGTAAAATTTATTTTAATATTCAATTAGAGTATTTTTTAACTGTTTGTTATTTTTTTAATACAGACAACATGGGATAGTGTTTCCAGTTTGCTCCATCTCCATTAAGTCATGCATGTTTTTACTTCATCTCATTCTACGAGTACGATATCTTTTATTGCTTTTACTCTATTTGTAAGAGTAAATAACTGTAGAAGAGTATCCAATCATTTGTAAGTGAATGTGTCACTTTAATCGAACATATCAATGCGTTATTTCAATTTTTGCTAGAGTCTTGCAGTTTCTAACAAACGTCACATTTCTAATACTCATTCATTAGATTTAGTCGTCAATTAAACTCTCAAAATTCTTCTTTAATCATTCTCTTTAGTGCCATTATTTTTCGTGTCTCTGCACTAAGTAAAGAAACAGGAACAACCGTAGTAGCAACATGAACCATCTCATTTATTATTATTTTTGCACTTCAATACATTTGATAGTGTCAAAGAGGTGTAAATACGTAGGTTTCTATTTTGGAGCTTCAGGGTTTTCAAAAAATATCAAACTTAATCCATCTAGAATTCAGCGTAGACCATAATGCTATACTGCATTCCGGAAAAATGATGCTTGATATTTACTCGATTATTGATTTCTTTCAATACGTATACGCTTTTTTAGCGCAGATGTTAGTGATTTTTGCCGCACCAGAGCAATCCTTCACTATTAACCCGGAAATGCTCGCAATAGATCTGTGAGATCCAAGCCACGGCAAATTTATATTCCTGAATTATTACAAAGCATTAGTCGTCTGATATTTCATGTATTTCTTCATTGTACTTTTCTGAGATCGCCTGGCCTTTTATTTTTATCCTTTTGCTCCTTTTATCCTTTTTATCATTTCCCGTAAGCATGTTGAAACTTGATTGCTGCGCGATATCTATCGTATAGGTCGGGTGCAATGGCACCAGTACATTGTGAGCTCCTGGCCTGGGCGATACGTATCATGGCATTACATTTAGCCGTGTCTGTGACAAGTGTCTATTCACAAAATGGAATAATTTGCCTTATCTACAATCGACTGTCACAATTTCTTTTCAAATAGAAATAAGATACGTCTATAGGAGAATGAAAAAAATACGAACTTTCCAAAATAGAGAAACGACAAAGACTTTCTAAATATTTTTATGAAAAAGTAAAATATATTAATTTAGAACATCCCAAAATAATTTGTGGAAATTATGTTTAATATTATTTAACAGGATATTAAGATGTTTAATTGTTTTTGCATGTACTTTGTCAATTTCCACATTTTTCACCATAAATATTCAGACAATAATTCTGTGGTGTAAGATTCATTAACAACTGCATTCGAGGACGGTTCAAATTAAATAAATGAAGTATTTCAGTAAATAGAGCTTCAGATCATTAGCATTGACAAAAAGTTGCTGTTATATCTGAGAGATACATTGCGGGCACTGGCGTGAGTCTACCTATTGCAGGCACTCTCAGGTTAAAAGTAAACCTACAAATCTGGAGAATTTTGTACTTAATATTTTTTTAATTCTTTGGATATAGGTACTGTGCTTATTGTGATTTACCTATCCACAATAATTGTGTTAGCTAATTATTACAGTAACTATAATAAACCGTATCACGAAAAAGAACAACTCGAGTCCATTCACAGGTTAAAAAGATAACATATACTTGACAACATCACGACACTTTAAGCAAAACATGAGATATCTGTATAATGCAGACGTTTCGAACACCAAATGTTTACATTCCTCTTCAGATACAATGATATTCAATGATATCCTGAATCATCGCATACAAAATATCAAACATTATGAATGGTGATTCAGGATGTCTGCGGTCAACTAGTTAGCCATAAGCAAATGAACCTTATGCAACTTTCACTGCTGAAGAACTTTGTACTGGTAAACCCTATTCAGTCTATTATTTCTAGGTTTCTGATTTTGAAGTGCTTTATAAGGGTCAAAACAATCCTGGACAATTTATGCAATCACAAATACACGCCTCAGGATCATCACAACGCCTATTACAGTGGTTTCAAGTCGTTAGGTCCCCAGAAAGTCTAATTATCAATAGGTCTAATTTAATAGCATGTCAACTAATTTAACAAAAGATCTACGAGACAAGGTCGAGGAATCGCTCGCCTTCTGTGCCTGTTGAGGCCATTGCTACGACGGCCGCCCGGAATTGATAAAAGGAAAACACGGAAAAGGGCGATCACCGCACGCAACCCCTGCGATTCTCCCCCCCCCTCCCCACACACACACACACACACACACACACACACACAATGACGGTATTCTTCCCAGCTTTCCATCGACGCTTGTTTGTGAAAATTCTGAACTTTACGCAACAATACCGAAGTAATATCCTTCTAGCATAACTCTGATGTGAATCTGACTGCAAATATCCAAGAATTTATGCCGTTATTCAGAAAGGAGACAGTTTGTATTATACAGTGTTCAAATATATTTTATTCTCTTGTTGTGAATCACTTTTCCTTCTTTTGATGTTTTCTTCTTACATGTGTGTAAAATTGTCTGTAAATTGTAATGATGTATGTTATATATGTGAATAATATTATATATGTATGAACTTGCGACATTTAAGAAACACCGGATTTTTGTGTTGACTACACTTTAGAAAACTAGAAATTAAAAAAATAACACGAAAGTAATGGATTTACAACCCTTTTAGTGCATGCAGAAACTTGGTATATAGTATGAACTCAGTTGTACGAGTATATAGGCACGAATCCTTAACGTGTTACAATATACTTTTGTAATGAAGCTTTTTAATTTCATTTTTTCTATTCTGTTTACCCAGACATCTATTTCAATCGATCGTGACTTCAAGCCAAGTTTATCCTTATTAGCGTTAAAAGGTTTCTATTTTTAGTGGCATTTCGCAATTGTACGGACTAGAACGAAGTATAGAATCCTACACACGCCCATGCTTTCCCGCTCGAGTTAATCACCACTCGCCTCACCCTGCCTTGCGGCGACTTTGCGCCCTGCGTCCGACTCGCGATGGGCTTTTAAACGGAACGAATGCGGAATAAACAATCGTCCATTATCGCATCATGTAATCCTCAGCGTCAACCGGCCCGCTGCCGGGTTCGATTGTTGCAGCAGCTGGGCGGCCCAACCGTCGCCCATCCGCGCATGTCCACTCGCTCGGGGGATATTAGCGAAGAATCAAATTGGCGTGAAATGTATGCAGATCGTTGTTTGCCAACACGTGTCACTGTCCGACCGTGCGAAATAATAATTCATTTAATCGTCGTCCTTAATTATAATATAACTGTTTTGTGCTGCGTTAGTATTAAAAATGTGCTTTGGAAAGCTACGACTGAATTATGGTTGTTCGCACGAGACGGGAACCTCGGATGCTGGGAACCAGTGTGATTTCGAAACGTCAAAAGCAGCGCTTGGTTTGTTTTATGTTCATTCCATGCATGGTCGGGAAAATGTTTTGTAATTGCGAAAAAATCAACATCGATTTTTTTGAAGGGTATACCCTCTCCCAAACATTGTTTCTCTTAATGCTGTAGTGTCAATGGTTTTGTATATGGTAACACTTTAACCGACCGCTTAACGTTATCTATTTCTTCTTGAATTTATCGATCGGAAACTCGATCATTCAGAAAACTGGTCATTTCTGAATGTGAGCAATGAGATTCGACGGGATTCGAACCCGGACCTCCTTGGTGAGAGATGAAAGACTTCGCTCTGCGCAACGAGATGACCCCATAAGGATGGATGGTAAAGTTGGTTGGTTGGTTGGTAGTGATTCCGGGCGCGTCAAGAGCTTAGGTCATTAGTCCCGTAAGTGCAGTGCATGCTTTTCATCGAAAGATGGCGGAGATTTTCCCCCGCTGGATGGCGAGATACGGCGCCGACCTACCGTCGGCTAGCGGGGTTTCCCCCTCACCAGGACTCTCCCACCAGTGGGGCTCCGCCCCAGCTGGGGCAAGTTCTAAGTCTCCGACCGGCCTCCCGGCATGAGTGGTAGTGTAGTGCATGTTAGTGTGAGTATGTATAAGGGAAGAGGATAGAACAAGGAAGAGGAGGAAAAATTCGCGAGCGATCCGTGGCCCGTTTGCTAGGGTACTGCTCCGACATTCGCCTGGTGTTGATCGGAGAAACCACAGAAAACTACCGGTCAGAGTAGCAGGTCGCTATAATTCTCCTCCAGACAGAGACTGAATTAGATCTAGCTGTTTAGCTAGTGTCGAAAATCCTGCCATTCTCGGGACTCTAACCGTAGGACCTCGCAGTCATAGGCACTGTAGGGACATCATTTGATGTCCTCAGCCACCTTTGACAGTCTGTTCACTCGTATCTCATTGTTCCAGTAGAGACCAAACACGGCTGGTTCAATTAAATCCAGAATTCTGAGCTATCTAACCTCTGGATGGTAGAGCATATCCCACCCAATAGAAAAGATCGCAATGTTCAACGAAAAATCTTAGTATTACTTCGATTTTTTTCGATATAATCTTTAATTTCTGAACGAGCGAATGTGTCGAAAAAATCCTGTAAATAAGGCTGAGAACTTCCCCCTCACCTAACGTTTCCGAGCGTTAAGAGTCTTTATGCGTGAAAGTTCATGCTGTGTACAAATAAAGTCTCTGTCAAGAGACGAGTTATTAAAATATTAACTATCTTACGAGTAATTATAGCTGTATTTATGATAATTTCTCCCGCCGCAGAAGACCGAAAATAAACCAATATATGATGAAAAAATGAACCTTCCAGAGTCGAAACAAAATGAATAAACACAGTCCCTGGATTCAGAAGGCGAAATGTTTAATAGATGTAACCAACGCTAAACAACTCACATGGTATGGATTCATCTGAGTTCATATCTTAAGGATATTTTCAGAGTAAATAAGTTCACTAAATTGTTTTATAAATATATGTTTTATTCTTAATAATTGTTTGTAGTGGTAACTATTACATTTGCTACACTTAAATTTAAGAAATAGTGTTTAAATTACGAAATATTTTTCCGAAGTAAGTTCGCTTTTCATTAATACTACTAGTTAAAATTTTCTAGGCGTATATGTAATTGGTGTTTCAAGTATTCTGCCCTACACTTGTTGGTTCACGTCAGGTTTTTAAAGAACAAAAGATTTGTAACTAGATCTAAACAACCCCAAAGGAAGAGAAATATCGCCATGTGCTATGAATAATCAGAAAGCAATTGAGTAAGTTCCCCAGAATTTGTACGAAAATAGTCGTTTGCGTATCTACTGCCGAAAGAGAGCTTTTAGCGTCACAATTATACGGTTACACAAGGCGAGAACAATAGTAGAGTGCGGAATTTTGAAATGGATGTTTTCATACGTCCTTTTGCAGAGTTGCGTCCATCAAAGTAACACCCCAATATTACTTTGGTGCAAAGTGTAATATTCTATCTACGAACAGTAAAGGGAAAAAAGTAGTTTCCACGCACGAGCGATAAAAAATAATGTACGTAAGTCGTAGGAAGTGTCTTTGGCATATGATCATTTCAAAATTGCAACATTTATCGACAATTAACTATCAACTTTTTTTTCTATGCTGAATATTTTCTGTTTTACGTAGTTACGTAAAAAAGTCTTTATTATAAAATTTCTTTTTTCGTTGATGTTTCACTTTCAATGCGCGTGGAAGTCATCCATCCTTCCTTTGTTTCATCCTCTACATGATTTATTCCAAAAGATAAATGTTGCGGAGATGCTTAAAAATAGAAAAAGATCCCTCTCTTCCTGAAGTCACTCTTCCTTTGGCAGAAACCTTTTGAAAAATTAACATCGTTGTTACAGTAGTTGCTTAATTTATTGTTATTACAATATCTATTTATTTATTTTTTATTTATTTTACGTCAAAAACAGTTAAAACTGTGTGGCGTGTTTTTTTTGTTTTTTTACGATACTAATCTATTCATTTGTTTACTTATTTTATGGTTTTAACGAGATTTTTTATCAATTCAAACTTGTTCACTTAATAGGATACCTTACTGCCTACATGCGTCTTTTCAAATAGCAGCTGAATGCGATGGAAGTGTCTCTTTCGCCAGAGTTTTGATCGCAGCCTCCTCTCTCACAACACGTAACATGTTTTGCGCGCGGAAGCAGAACGCGCGGTTTCCATGGATACTAAACAGAAAATTTGGTGCTGGCTAAATCTCGTCCCTGTATTACAGAAATTAACTTGCACATATCGATATGAACGCGCGCGTACTGTTGCCTGTTGCGACGCGGAGCAGGTAATGTATGGTCCGTCACGTTTCAGGGAATATTCTTCTGTGAGGGAAGTATTATGCCTTGTGTCGGAGCGTGTATTTGAGCAAGAGATATGTGCGAGTTCACGTTTCTATTTTGCATCTATTTAAATGTACGATTTGTAAATTGGAAATTTCAGTTCATATATAGACGCCCACGACCGTATGCATGTACACGAGTTACAATGTTTGAATGTGAATGTCTATGTACGTGGGTATTCATTGATGTGATTGAGTAAAGAGATGTTGCAGATTGCATATATTTTACACATACATTGTTAGATGTGAAAACTAAAACACTGAAATTCCGAGGGTAAAATAAACAGAACGTTGCATGTTATGAAATCTAATGAATAACTTTACATTAGTATTGTAGTGTTGAACTTTCACCTTATAAACTCTGCACCCTGACGGTTAGGTTGTTGCTTTGGATGGACGATGAAAATTTTGGAGTTGACGACAGTAGGTTCGTTGTTCAATGAAAAAGGGAAATTGTACAATAGAGAAATACTGATCCCATACGAGGGTGAACTAGAATATCTTACTGAGCGCCACAACAATGAAAATAGTTCTATAAATATCTCCATAACGGTTCTGTCAGCGACCGTAACAGGGTTTTTCTTTGTGAAACGTTCTGCATACGTTTACTCACTCAGTTCCAACACTCTCTACCCTACAATATTCCGTTTCTGTATGCAATTACGTAGTGTTACACTCAAACACCATTTAATGAAAATGCATATGTACTCACATAGTTGTATATCCTAACAATTTTCCTAATTATTTCATAGAGACCTATGAATACTACCTTGTAATAATGCTTTGTTCTTGTATAATATGCCGTATGTGTTATGAGATAGTAGTTCTCAGATTACAAAAGAATCAGAAAATATTTAGGACAGGATTGACCTATTAGAGGAGGGGAAATTATCAAAAAGGGAAAACAGTACCGACTAGTTGAAAATAATGAATCAGAGCAAAGACTGACAAGTGAGAGAGAGAACGACAGACGGACAGACAGACAGGCAGAGAGAGATAGACAGAGAATACTTGTCAGTGCAATAATGTGAATTACTATGAGTATATATGTGTGTGTGCTAAGTAAAGCGTATGTGTTATTTTGTGAACGACTTTCTGTAGCAATGTTGTGTCACAGTAGCTGGTCTTTAAAAGAAACATGGAAGAAGACCATACGCAATATTCACGCTTTCCTTTATGATATGAGTTATTTCGAATAGTTAGAATTATACATAAATTCTTGCGTCGTAAGTCGGCGCCGTATCTCACTATTTGACGGCAAAAGAACACCACCAACTCCCATGATAAAAACTTGAACTACATTTACGGGACTAATTGTCATAGTTGTTGACTCACTAATGGTCATAGCCTTTGAAACACGAAATAATCATTCAATCAATATATACAATAAATTGCCCAGTCTTCACGAGCACCCGACAGCCTCCCGTTAATGCCAGCGCTACAGGAAGCCAGGTTGTTCCAACCCAACCATACAAAGTGCGGGCGCACCCGCTGTGCACGGTGTTGTACACGGACACTCCCACGTTAATGCAAAAGTTTCGCAAAGGTTGATTGGTTAGAACGTGATTCATTTCTGACGGCAGGATTTTCCCTCTTCGAGCGGTAGGATTTTCCGTCTTCAGGTCTGAAGTACCATAGAGTAATTTTCCTCGAGTTTAATACCGACGAAATACTCTCAGAGGTCGATAGTTTCATAATTTAATTTAGGGTTTTGTAATGTTCTAAAGACACCATTGCTTAATATTTTTTACCAAGAAGCCTACAAAATAAAAGAATACGAAAGTCAGAGAAAGTAAAAATCCAAAGAGATGTCGACATTCTTTCCACTCTAATATTTAAGCACATTTTAATTAGTATGTAAGGTGCCGCCCGATATCATAAATTAATAAAAAATTCTAATTACGATATGAGGAAGAGAACTTCTAATTATTCCCCGCGAGACGAGGCGGTTTTTCGGTTCGGCCGATGGCGGGAGAGGGGTGAATCGAGCCGCGTTCTTTAAATACATACCACCGCCGTGACCGAAATATTTAATTTGCAGCAGCCGTCTGGGCGGAGGCCGGGCGGGCCGCGACGAGGCGCGGGGGAGCGGAGTGGGAGGGGGAGAGAGCGAAGGGATGCGGAGCGCAGAGAGCGAAACCAAACGGGCGGCTTTCGCACGAGGATTGAAAGGGGCCGGCGATAGTGCTGCGCGGCGCGGCGCGGCGCGGGGCGGCGCTCTCCCAAATAAGCTTCATCGAAGCTTCATGTTCCAAAAAGGAGTCGCACACTAGTGCGTGGAATGAGGTGGATTAAAAGGCACGCAGATGGCTCAAAGGCAACTATCTCCTTCAAAAGTGTTAGAGAACGTGGAATATTACTCGTATTCAGTTGTAAGGAGAGGACGAAATTCGAATATTGGTCAATAGTGCTACGTAAATATAAGGATTAAACATTGAGAACACATAAGATTAACTTTTTTAACCGAAGAGTAAAAGTCGAAAAGAATGTGAACGAACCTTAAACAAGTATTACATCAATATTTTCTCAAGAAAACTTTTCATCACAAGTAAATAAAGTTTTAATTATTTAGTTATGGATACTTTATTCTGAGAAAGAAGAAATAACCTAAAAACACAAACATGAATGATAAAATCAAATTCAAACGTGCCACTTGTAAGTAAATTAAGTTATTGTGGAGATTTCAGGAATGTTTTGACTTGAAGTTCAAATGAAAGTAAGGATGTATTCACTGTCCAGAATTTGAACCTTTATATAAATTCATTACATTCATTGAATATACATTCTCTTTCTGAAAAGTATGTTACCTACCACACGGAAACGCGCTATTTTGTAATACGAGTAATTGAAGGCAAATTAGTTATATACATGTCATCCTGCACTAGCATTCGTGAGGGAAAAAATCATTTTTATGAGATTAAGTTATAGATTTTATATTTATTAAGGAAGAGATTTTATATAATTTTATATCTTTTGGAATAAGTCTTTAAAATTACTAATGAAAGTAGATATTCTTCCTACAATAAAAAAAGTTTTAACTCGGGGGTACTCGCAATAGTGAGATCCAAGCCACGGCCATTTTATATTTCTGAATTATTGCGATGCATGAGTCGTCTGATATTTCATGTATTCCTTCATTGTACTTTTCTGAGATCGCCTGGCCTATTATTTTTATTCTTTTGCTGAATCATTTCCAGTGAGCATGTTGAAACTTGATTGCTGCGCTGCGCGATGTCATATACGTTGGAAGCAATGGCACTTGTGCGCTGTGAGCTCCTGGCCTGAGCGGTACGTATCATGGCATTATTTTCAGCCGTGTCTATGACAAGTGCCTATTCAGAAAATGTAATAATTTGTCTAATCTACAATCAACTGTCACGATTTCTTACCAAAGAGAAACAATATGTGCAGGAGACGTCTTTAGGGAAATGAAAAAAATGCGAACCTTGCAAAATATAAAAAAATCAATGACTAAATATTTTTGTGAAATAGTAAAATATGTATTTGTTTAGAACAACCCAAAATAATTTGTGGAAATTTTATTTAATATTATTTAATAGGATAATAAGATGTTCACTGGCCTTTGTCGATTTTTTCCTTTCTCACCATAAGTATTCTGACAAGAATTCTGCAGTATAAGATTCATTAACAATTGCATTGGGGGACATGTGAAAACTGAATAAAATACGTACTTCATCAAATGGACCTTCTGACCTCTCGCCGGATCTCCAGAAAGCAATAAAAAACCCATGTCACGTTTCCTCCGAGTGCAGTCTACCGACTTTTGCCGAAAGCAGCGAGGAGCATCTTTGAAATATCATTTGCTATTAATTATTATTACTATCCCCCTTTTCCGTATTTTTTGCAATATCAGAATGTGTATTTCTTTATTTATATGCATAATTTGTAATTTGAACTGTTTTATCTATATTAATCCGCCCGTTGCATTTCACTATTTGTAATTAAAATTTAACTGTGTCTATTAATTGTAATTTAATTTGCTATTTTATTTTGTATTTTATTTGCAATTTATTTATATTTTTTCTATACCTTGTAACCTTGTATTTTCGACATTGAATGCATAGCTGGGTCGAGTTCAGATGATGTTTGGAGGAGAATTCTAGCACCCGGCTGCTCTACCAAGTGCGACAAGTTCTGCATTCATTCGCTGGGAATGTGATAATCAATTTTGTCTCTACTTAATGTTTTAATCGCCCATTGCTTTACCAATTCCTATGTTCATCTTTTTTCTCCTACAATCTAATAGACTATATCCTTCCAACAATCTTAATTCACTTATTTCGGCTGCTCTAAACGCGCAGTACTTTTACAAAGGTTCAAGTATGATTTTCACAATGATTACGGAGATAAAACAATGGAAGTAGAGACGAATAATAAATAAAAAGTAGCGTAAATTTTCAAGGAGTAAATACATGATATATGTGAAGAAAATTGATGATTTTAAAATGATCGTTTTAAAATGTGATCCTCGAAAAATGCCTCAACATAATACACAAGAAAATGTTATATTTTATCCCCAAATACTGAAGAGGGGTGTCAAGTGTTTTCTTTTCTACGTGAAAGAACAATTCTATAATTAAATGAATTAATTTGTAAATTCCATAGTGGTGTAAGGACCACCCGTCATAATAATAATAAATTTAAAATGCTGAGATGATCCTTTATTTTGCTTTTAGACATAAAAGAAACAACTATACGCTCGTTTCGTTGAGCTCACCTTTTGCTAGTAGTGGTAGGAGTAGACCCGGGAGTGTGTTACTATTTCGTTAGCAATACAAAAAACCAAAATTTGCAGTTAGATTACCGAGACAAATAATTTTTCTATGACTTGGGTGCAAAAATGTATACTTTCCAAATATTGCTAATCTCGCTTTTTTTGTAACGTTTAATCGTCATTCAACCATGTGTAGTTAAAATTCTGGAGCTCAAGAAAACATGCGCAAATGGTACTTCTCCGTACGTCACATACAGTTTTTTTTCAGTTTTTTGACTAAATAAATCATAAATCAAAAATTATAAATTTGAACTTAAAGCTTCTCCCGACTGGGGTGGAGCCCCCGCTAGCAGAGATATACCTAGAGAACAAATCCCGCAAGCGAATCTCATCATCCAGTAGGGCAGGAACACCGCCTACTCCGGGAAATAACGTGCGTAACACGTGTGGAACTAACGACCTTAGCAGTTAACGCACCGAGAAATAAAATAATCAAGCTGAGCATGCTATACATCACAAGCATTACGATTAAGTACATTTTATGTTACGTCATCACAAGTTTAATATACTAGGAACTAATTACTTAAACATGTGGCGTTTTGATACATCAACGAAAATAGGAAGATAATCGAGATGGTAACATATTATTAAATTACAATTACAGTATTAAGAAACACTCTATCCGCTATTATGAGTTTCATCCAACCAATTTGATTAATGTCGTGCTGGCATGCTAAAATATGCAAACACGGGGAGCGAGTGGTTCATCCACATCCATTATTGAGTAAAAACGTGGGTATACGACAATCTTGCTTTTGGTAATCAGAACGAGTATCCAATAACCTCGTCTGCGTCGATAAGTAAAAATGTGAATAACTGGGAATAGCATTGTGATATCATTTGAGCTCATGAAAATGATTACCTTGGGTATCATAACAACAGTTTCGACACTATGAATCATCAATCAATTTATCTCTCAAATTCATCTCCAAAGAAGAAATTAGAGGTGCTACAAATTGAAACCGGTTTTCTCTCATACAATTTGTAAGTTTATTTAAAATGATATGGAATGTTTTGAAAATTATATACCTCCAGAATTTCAGCATATGGTGTCCAAATCTCTCTTCATTAAATTATTTGAAACACAATATACCATATTTTCTCAAACCTACATTATTAGTATTCTTTTGTTGACTTCATGATCAATAATATGAAATGATCTTTGAATATGTGATCAGATTTCAAGTGTTTAATATGTGGAAACGCATTATTCAGTAGTTAAGAAGCGTTGTAAATGGGATTTTCATAGTGTCCTGTTGAAATTAATCATCGTTCCTGTCTTGTCGTACGTCGAATCTTGAGTTAAATGACACCGTCTGTATTTGTGTAATTAAAAGTTAGAAAGTGACAATTATTATGCGAACTACTTCAATTCTACCCCACGCAGCTTTTCTAACAAACTCAATCTACAAATACATCAGATTTAAAAAATTCTTCACGTTTCAACATACCTTTAGTAAAATAGTTTCACTGATCAATACCAAATGAATGATGAATGACGAAGCGGTACCTTAACGAACGTGCCACGGACCACCCACATTTTTTTCTTCATTTCTACTCTTTTCCCTGACACACACACACACAAATTGTCGTTAATGATGGACCACCTCATATGTGACACCGGAAGAGATGGTTCAGGGCATCAACTGATGTCGCTGCAATCCCTCTGGCCGGCGGTCCTAGGTTTGAGTCCCGACAGTGGCAGGATTTTCGGCACTAGCTTGTCAGGTAGGTCGAATTCAGTTGATGTCTGGAGGAGAATCGAATCACTCTAGTCGGTAGTTTCTTCTGGTTTCTCCGAGCAACACCAGACGAATGCCGGAGCAGTTCCCTAACAAACGTGCCATGGACCGCGCGCGATCTTTCCTTCTTCCTTGTACTATCCTCTCCACTTACACTACACTACCACACATGCCGGGAGACCGGTCAGGAGCTTAGAGCTTGCCCCGGGTGGGGCGGTGCCCCGCTGATGGGGGATAGATGGTTGGGGAAAACCCCGCTAGCCGACGGTAAGTCAGCGCCGCATTTCGCCATCTAGCGGGAGAATAACACCGCCACTTTCTTGAGGGGAACGTGCACTACTCACACGGGACTTTACCTATTAGTTGACGCGCGCGGAGTCAGCAACAATCAAATCGTATGTGACGGAATTGGCGATTTTTACATTTTGATATCAATAATTCAACATTTTCTTATTCTTTAGTTTGATATGAAAATTTTCAAGGAAAACTAGAAATTGTGGTCTCAAAATAGATACTAAAATCCACTTCTACGACCTTTACAATTCATTGATGATAGGATATCTCGTATGTGGTAAGAGACGAATGGGAAAGTTTCGTGAGATGCTTTCAGAAAAATATTACAATTAATAAATATTTAATACTATTATATTGAAAGTGTAGAATACCTAAACTTATCCAACTACACATTATTAACATCAAAAAGAGTTTTAACTTCCTCCTGTAAAATTTTATTGTTTTTTTCACATAGGTTGTCTATCACCAACGACGATATATTCTTATCGGCACTACACTAGCACAAATGTCGAGAGCATTGAGCTCGACGCGGCTGAGCGGTGGCCCTCTGGTGGGGATACCTGAAGAGGGTAGCCCCTGGAAGCCGACGTGTAGATTGGTGCGCGAACGAACTTTCTAGCGGATCAGGAACCCCGCCACTTATCGAGATATGGCATGCACTCCACTTACGGGACTAAAGGTCGTACCAGTTTACGCGCACAGAAACAAAATATAATCAATCAATCAATCAATCAATCAGCGGACTTAGTGAGCTGTTAATGTTGACACCTAATGGAAACAATTACTACGCCGCATCGTGATTAAGCCATCGTCAATCATTACGAACCGCCCTTTATTATGTGAACCAATTGGATTCTTGCCCGTGCGACTTGTCAAAAAAAAAAAAAGGCGAAGCGCGTAGCAAGGCCGCGGGCCGCCCCTTATTGGGAGCAGCACGATCCGGCGAGCTGCGCGACCGCCGCCGACCACCGCCACGGAGAAAAAGCCGGGCGACCGGAGATTGCTGTCCCTTCGCAGCCCTCGCAGGCCCTTTTTCCGGCCGCACGCGCGCGCGCGCGCCCGCGCGACGCCGCCGCCCGAACCTCAAAGGGAGCGTGATTCTACGTCGCCGCCCAACTGCCAAAACCACGGACGTGCAATTTTGCGTTATTTACCGACAGGAGGGGAACGGCTCTCTTCCGCTTTTTTTTTCTGTTTTCTTTTTTTTTTTTTTCGCCGAATATTCCTTTTCGCGGCGGAGATGGAAACGAACGCGAAGAGCGCTATCTGTGTGTGCCTTTGTGGCGAGCGCCCGGCGCGGGCCGAGTGTAGATGATGAGTACGTTGCTGAGGGCGTGCGGTGACCTTCGTGCAGCCGGAATAGCCTCGCTGCAGCCCGTGTTTGTGATACTTTGACGTGTTACAGTTCTCGATACGATGAGCTTTTTTAAAAGAGAAAATGAAAAGGGGTTCTTTCCGTGAAATGGAATAACGGGTGTAGGAGTGGTGTAGGTGTTTGTGAATGGTGGAATAGATTGTTTGGGAGTTGTATTGTTGATACTGAAACCGTGTAGCTCAATTAAAAAGGTAGGCTAGTAAAAATTAATATGATTTTTGTAGTTTGTTTTTTGTATACTTGAAAAATACTGATAATAATAATAATAATAATAATAATAATAATAATAATAATAATAATAATAATAATAATACAAATGTAACAGATGTTAGACATTCCGTAATCTGTGAAAATATGGATTCGGAAGCATAAAGAAGATTTTTCGTGTTTCTATTGGTATCGTTTCATAGTTATTTCTCACAAGTTCATCATCCCTCCTTGACGGAGAGTATATATTGTATAATTTGACGTTTCGGATAATTTTTTTATTTATAGATATAAAATAATAATCATGGGAAAAAATTAAAGGGTTGATCATACCTGCATTATACGTTATAGATTTGATTCGAATCTTAATGATCTCTGTCTAAAAAAGGATTCAAATTCACTTGAAATAAAAACATTTAATAATAATAATAATAATAATAATAATAATAATAATAATAATAATAGTAAAAACTACTTATATCTTCATATCTTAGTAACTAAGAAATTAACCAAACTCAACAAAGTGATTAACCAATCTTTATAACTTCCGCACAAAGTTCAAATAGTTCGTCAAACTTTCCCGGAAATTCCTGCATACAACCTTGAATCTATGTTAATTTCTTTAATCCTTTTTCTTTCACTTTGTATCTTTTAGTCTTATTCATAACTTTAAATTCCTAGATAACACTTACTCATTCTTAGTGAATATGAATGTTCATGAGCTCACGTCAGCTTTCAAAGAAGTTCAGACAAATTCTGCTTATTGATTCCTTAAGCCGAACTCGCTGTTTCCATCACCATGGCATCCAATGCCTTCTCTAGAGTTTCTTCTCAGTAGGCTTTCTTCACATCCAACGATCTACGCTTTGTCACATCGGCTCGGGACACTATGCATCATTGTGTTCTGTTTCTAAAATACCGAATGAATCTCTATATAATATAAATGTCTCTCGTTAATGATATTTAATTAATTTCGTATTCGACTATTACTACTTTCCGCGTGAGCACGGTATCGAAACTCACATGATATGAATCTGTAAATATCTCTGTAATTGATTTGCCCTTCTATGCCTTGCTAAGTTTATTCTAAACTAGTGAAATGGTTATTATATTGGTTCTATTACCATTTATTCCTGAGAATCGACATACAACATGGTAGCTTCTCACTTGTTATATGCGGACGCGCAAATCTGTACAGAATTGCGATCTCTGGAAGTTGTTAATTAATTAATAATTTTAATAGATGGTGTCTATATGTTTTCAGCCTTTTCCCAATAAAATAGATTAACATTTATTAACAATTTGACTTGCACCTTTAAATGAGCTCATTATTTGTAAGTAATTTTATTTATCTTTTATATAGGATTATCCTTCCTGTACAGGTCAAAAATCAAAGTTCGTGGTTTGCTGAGATCTTCGCTCGCATCAGTGACATCTCGGTTGTACTCCAATTGTAACGTCCATTGCGTCTTCGTTATTGATTCTGCCTATTTGATGTTAATAATACCGTCCCGCCTACGGTATTTTCTCCCGATGTCAAACTCTGGTTAAAAATGCCACCCGGGGTATTGTCTGTTCGTTACCGTTTCGACAAATAATTACAATAAATTATCCTGCGTCCGCGAATTTTTTCTAACTTGTACCACGTGTGGGTATCTATTCGCGACTACCTACGTTCAATACGAATTGTTGAATACAAGAAACGTCTACGGTTTTTCCCTATCATAAATTTTGTCCCGAATATAAAATCTATTTCAAATTTCAATTAACATTTAAAATACTTTTAACATTTTTAGATTACTGGTATTTAAACTCTGAAAATATCGGGCCAAATTCCGTATTACCCACATCTCTCTGAGTGAAGTAATATTCACGATCCTAACACTGCGCGTATTAACTGATGGCGACCGTACCGCATTAGTCGATGTGACTTCATCCACCGCTGGCGATAGAAATGTACTGAATCCCCCTTCCTATGCCTCACCACGCCTACAACACACATTCTTTTTACATAAGGGGCTGTGCTTCCCTTTTCCGGCATGTCATCACACATTCGTTCACCCCGAGCTTGCTTATTTACTGGTCGCCTTGTCAACCTGTATTCTCTGACTTGGTTTGCATTCCGTATGCATTAATTACATGACATGCTATTTACAAACATCTTCTTGCCGTTCATATTAATAAAAACGGAGGCTTTCTGGCTTATCACAGTACATATACTCTATCTTCTCTATATACATCGAACAGTCTCTGAAAGAGAATCACAGTATAGTTTCATTTTATTCTCTTGACATCGAACTTTTAAGCTAAAGATTTTAAAATAATTTACATATGCATTGTATTAATTTATGTATTTTAATTGTATTTTATTAATTGTAATTAATTCATATATTTAAGTATATTAACATCATGAAAGTTATTTCTGTCCCTCAACAATTTGCATGTCATTGACCGCTTAAATTATTTGTAGTACCAATTTTACAATTTGAATTTTTAATTCAAAAGTAACGATTTGGGGAGAGAATGTTTTATTACTTATAGAGTGACAAATAATCTTATAAAATGCAATTGATTCCGTCACGTTTCATAATTCTGTGGAAACAGTGGTGTAAAGAAAGAACACCGTTGATCTGGAGGTGTGACGCGGCGTATTTCAACTCTAGAAAGCCCCAAATCTGGCAAAAGAAAATGATTTTGATGTCACCACGTCTGAAACTTGCGTGCGTAAATAACAATGTTCTAAAAGAGTTTAATCAGCCACCCGGTTAGGATCACGAGTCTACCGTGGAGATACATTACTGAAATATAATAATGATCAAGTGATACATGACAGATCAACGGTAAATTAAAATTTGTAATAAACGATTTAAGAAAAAGGTGCCATTTTTAGACTGTATAAATGTGATCATTTCATTTCAAAAAAACAGATGTGCACCGAGAGCTGACACACTAGGAAACACGACTTGGGGACTACGAATTACGATCGACATGCAGCAGACAAAGGTAATAAGACAGTGATAAATAAAATCAGATAAATTGTCCACTATTGATTCGTCGGCGCAGACATACTTCTTGCAAAGTATTTGCTGTAATGTGTAATGTTGAACATAATTCTCCAATACTATCAGTAGAGACAGATTAGTTACAATAAAAACCAGTAACACACTTGTCCTACATTTTTATAAGACTATTTTAATTTCGATTCCTAAAAGAACAAAGGACCCTTCCGCGGAGCTTTTAGCAGACGTAATAATCACAATTTCATTTCTTGTGTTCTAGTTCTTTCTGAACATGTTTGAATAAACTGAGTAAAGTCTTTAGAATATCGAGCAGATCTAAGTCTTTGAAAAATGGCTTCCGAATATTAGCACAAAGAATACAAAGGAAATCCTAGTATACTCTCCTGACTTTGACGAACAAAGGAATTTCACGGTTACCAGATTTCTTTGTTGGACGAGAATGTCAACGTTTTACAATAAAACTTCAATTAACTTTGGACAAAGGAGAAATGATCAGATTTCTTTATGTAATGTAGAGATACGATTGTCAATTAATCTGAATTCAAAGCATTCGCCCAAATCTGCAATAATTTTTAATGATATTGTCCTTGAATCTTAATTTTTTATCGGAGTTCATCGTAAGAAGAAAACTAATTAACACGCTTCTTTTACGTTCATGGAAATTACCACAAAACATGGTGCAAAAAAGGTTTGAAATGTGTAATTGGTATTACACTAGTTTAATTGCACGTTTACAATTCCCTTTCATTCTTATAATCCATTAGTTCATTTTTTGAGAGTCCGACGAAATACGACGACCAGATATTTAAAACCTTGCCATTAGAGAACAATTAAATACTAATTTCGTGAGAGAAACAGCTCCCAAAATGATCTTATAACAGGATCTGTTTTAATAACTTATGTGATAACATTAAATTTGAAAAATTATATATTATACTAGTGTTTATAGGAATTTTGAACAATTTCTAATAGAACGTCAAATGCTTTGTATACAAGTTCAGCAGCAAGTGACGATTTTTTTTAGTAAATTTAGAAACTAGATGTGCAGTTAGTTTCATCTATATTTTTGTCAAGAGGGATTGCCTTTCTGATCGAAGGGCATGAAAGTGATGTCGATGTCAATGCCCTGTTTGAAAGCAATATCGTATGTAATCACCTTCATCCATCTTTTGTGAGTAAACGACGCATATACACCATGTAACTCCAATCGTTATGTTCTGTGGATTTTATTATTGCCATATGAAATTAAAATGAAGACCACCCGTAACTGCATTTACATTTCGAGAAACTACCAACTCTATTCTACTCTAAACCCTCTGATAACCGAACGAGAGTAATTATAGAAAAAGTGTGTGCTCTTTTTCCTACCAAGGATCGTAGTCACCCCAAAATTGTGTGCGAGAAACGTAATGTGCAAGTCGTTTAATGGAGATACTAGAAGAGATAATACCATTAAGATATAATATATTTAATTTTTCTTTCATTTTTAAATAATATCTAATTGTTAGATTTTTGTGATAATATTTGTTAGTGAAAAAATAGTTCAAAAATATATAAATCCTTGAAAGAATTGTTTGCCCGAAAGTCATTTCTACAGTTAGTTGAAGAAATCTATAAGTAGTAAATTATGACAATAAATAATATAAAGACTTCTTTCTTATTTTGAATCTGGGCACTAATATTAGCCCCATTAGCAAAGTATGTCATAAGAAATTAAACAGAAGTTGCATGAAAAATATTTAATCTTAAAAGTACTTCTAAATGTAACTTCTGACAAAACAATTTTACAATTATGAATAACTGAATTCTAAATTTTCTGAATAGGGAGTTCCGAGAGCAAAATACTACTTTCTGTGAATTATGCCATTAAAAATTTGGCCATCGCAACAGCTACAGAAATAAGTGATGTAAGGGTAATGATTCTGATATTAATTGTTTTAATAATAGTAATAACAATAATTACCTTCATGTCATTATTTCTGGATAATTCAAGAGATTATTATTATTATTATTATTATTATTATTATTATTATTATTATTATTATTATTATTATTATCTGAAAAGTTAGGGCACAGAGAGTTAATTAATAATTGTAAAGTGAGGCGAAGTGGGCGTAGCTCACCCGTCGATGAGCGGCACCTCGCGCAGCAGGCGCCGCACCACCTGCAGGCGCGCCTCCAGCAGGCGCGACGAGCGCAGCTCCAGCGCCAGCGGCACGCCCACGCCCACGCCCAGCGCCGCCGTCACCACCAGCAGCCCGCACATGGCCACCCACTGGCGGCAGTCCAGCTCCAGCCCCGCCGCCCCTAACCACACACACAAGCACACGCCTTACATTTCGGTAGGTGACACGATAGGTGAATCACAAGAATACGCAGACGTCTTTCAGACCAGATGCTAAATAAATAAATAAAATAAAATGTAAAATAAAAGAAAATAAAATAATTAAAATAAATTATATAAAATATAAAATAAAATAATTAAAATTAATTAATTAAAATAAATTTATATTAAAAGTGTAGTAATTAATAAGTTTTCTGTCGAAAATTCGTCATTTTGTTGCGCATCATTACATAACTTTTTAACTACTTCATAGCGAGAAAGTAATACGGGGTCGCCTTACAGGCTAAATACAAAAAAAAATCTCACAGTCATCATCTGAGAATTTACTATTTCATTGTTGACAAGTTCAACATTTTATAGAATCGTTCCGTACACTTTTATAGAAGAAAGACATAAAAGATTGTAAATAGAATCGGATTTCTACAACACCGGCGCTAAAATCGACCGAATAGGGAAAAGACTAATCAAGACCAAAGACACGTGACACGCTAAGCAATACATGGATAAAGTGTGTAAAATGAAAAAAATCCATGAACCTAGTGAAAAATGCTTATGTGAACTGTGTAATCAAAAGTGTGATCGATACCATCCAGAAAAGAGTTTAAAAAGCGAGAAATCAATTAGTGAATACAGTAGACTGTAAACAACAATAAATACCCTCTCGGGTGAGCCTTCCTTCTTTAATTAATTGTTGAGAAGGTTTTCATCGGTAGAGCCCAGATTTGTATGCAAAAGCATATTGTTTGCTAATTCTTATTTGGAAAATGATCACATATCTTTACAAATCTGCCCATTTAGAGAGTTCCTGAAAAAAAATATTTTTCATATTTTGCTTCACATTTTGTGCCACTATGTTTAAAATCGGAGTAAAGTCTAAAATCCACCAACTTCGGAAATGAAACCCGGAGACTTTCCGCTCAGACTCAGTGGCAGTGCTGGCTCAAAGCTAAAATCAGCCGGTGGCAATATACAGAAATGCAGATGGTCAACAAAATTATAATTGTATAATTCAGTATTGAAAGTGTTTCGGAATAAATGTTACGAACGTCTAAGGCATATAGGGTGGTTGAAAATGATCACTTTTTCCGAATGAACGGATAATGGGAAATATCACACGTGACATTGACCCCTGATTAGTAAGCAATGCATCAGTATTCATGTTTGGTGCGCAGAGGATATCTTTTTTTTTGGGGGGGGGATAACAGCGTCAGAATGTGATGTGCGAAACACCAATGTATGGTGAGTTGCCTATCTCGCAAGGATAAATTTCAGATTTTATTTAAATTGATTATATGAAATTTCTTACCAAATGATTTTTGGTAAAAAAGTTATGACCTATGACCTCCTTGCATGCCCTCTGGGACATTGTGTATCCACATGTCGTGAAAAAACAGCATTCGTGCTGACCAGACTGATTTACTGCAAACTTCGATCCCAGACAATGTAATCATTGACAAAAAGCAAATACAGTACGGTAAATTATGTAATATAACAATATAATTCATATTAATCGGCTTCGATGAATGTACAGGCTGAACTCACTACAATTGAATAGATGGAAATTATTGACAAAATATGACGTGAATAATTTCAGTGCATTAAAATAATATATCCTAGGGGATTTTGAAGGATGAAGTAAGTGAACTGTAAACAGTGCTAGGTAATAATAATGTAAAAACACATATTTTAGCTGACTTCGTAAGTAGCTGAACAGGCTACATTTGGCTAGTTGGCAATTATGAACATTAATAATTAAACAGCCATAAAAAATATAAATCGTCGAAATAACACATTTTGAAAGGCCTCAATGGTTCAGATCACTACAATTAGCCAGGTGGTAAACAAGAACACTAATAATATCCATACGATGTAACAGAGAATTAATGGATAGATAGATAAATAGAAAACAATAAATTGTTGGTATCTAAATGCAGTTAATACAGTTCCGCAATTCACAGGAGATACAAGTGAAAAAAGTTAAAGAAGAGTAATTTTTTACAAACAATTTTCTGTGGCCTTAATTCTGAAAAAATAATGTATAAAGCTATTAGTAACCCATAAAAAACGCAATACAAGCATTGTCTTGGAAAACAAGTCATGATTCAGTTCCACAAACTTGCGAAAACTCGAAAAATAACGTGCTTTTCCACTAGTAGATTTAAAGTATTGGAAACGAACTTTCTTTCATAATTGAATAGTTATAGTTTCTACTACTATTTTTCTAAATATTATTTTCTACAAGATATTCTTTATAATTTCTAATACTTGATTACAATGTTCATCATTCTGCCATTCATTCATTGTGTTTAAATGAGATAGGTATTGACCCATTATTTGCGAGTTGTAACCGGAAAAAATACAAGCATCGTAACATTATATGCTGGAGTGTTTACAGTTAGCCTAATTTTCGGGCAATGTCGCAATGTCAACGATTTCGTTGGTCCTGAAATACAATAAGCAAAAATCGGCACTTCTATGGCTTCGAAATCGGCAAATAATTACTAAAATACTTTAAAATACGTTTTTAGACAGCCATTAATTAAATCTCTTACTGTTAGGGTATGTAGAACGCGCTAAAGTTCAATTTTTAGCACTAGCTAAAACTAGGGTGTTCAAACATTGAGACAAAACGTCGTGACTGCAACACAAAAAATAAAATACTTTCGTCTGACCGCATCACCTACTAGTGACCTTAACGTAACAGGGCAAACATTTAAATGATTAGAACAGTTGAATTAAGGTAAGTCAGTAGTCAGTCACTTAGAAAATATGAGACACGCGTAGTAAAAGTGATTTTATCCCCCCCCCCCGGATAACGCCTGTTGGCCTATCAGCATCCTCACACAAAATAAAATGCCACTTTTACGATTTACATCATAAATAACTACTTTTTGTAAAATGTCAAAATATATGTTCGGGGTAAAAAAGAAGATAGTCTCTGCGATTTTTACGAGCCCTCAATGACAGTGAAATCAACAAGTTTGTGGTTCTATTTAAGTACGCTAAAAATGCGTAAAAATATATCAAATCTCCAATCCGGCGGTTTGACATATTTTTACGTTTTTATTTATTATTACTAGTAAACGGATATTGTTTTCTGAACATTTTTCTCCCTCGCGATTATAATATGAAATATTTTCAAACATTATCAAGTATAACTATTTACTTCCAAAATGTGATGCTAAAGATTGTGTTAGTGAGTATATTGTTACATTTAAAAAAGTATTAGAATGATTAAAATATTGTAAATTTGGGTTATTACGACTAATCATAATTAAGTAGATGAAATTTAAACACCTACACTGAAATAAGTTCGACACTAATTGAAGTACATCATTAGAATATAATACGTAATAATTGTTCTTTGGTTCACAGAATTTCGCCTCTTGTTTTGTCATTGTATTCATCTGCTTCAGCGATGAAAGATGTCGCTAGGGGCTCAAATGTAAAATAAACCTTTTTTAACATCACATAACTGAGGTGATTTCAAGGACACGTGTCCTTGTGAAATGGACCTCTGGGGAATGAATTTTGTGTACTTCTTGTGAAAACAGGATTTCTGAAGGTGAATGATTCCAAACAGATCATTCCATCTTGTCCGTTGGGCGCATGTCATGTTTGTTTGCTTCTGAAAACTGCACTGAACAAGACTCTCCACTGCCTACAATAGCTTCACGTGAATGAAAGGAAAATCCACATACACAACTAAAGTAACCCACTTCAAGAAGTTAGAGCTATTGAGTTTCGTAAATGTTAATAAGTAACATGAGTGTCATATTTTAACGTCTCGGGTGCTGAATTGATGAAGCATTCTTGGTGCATTCTTGAAGCATTCAGGTTCCATATATTTCAACCATGTTTCTTGGACGTCTATCGCAGGTCCCTCCGCATCTTCCTCTGTATCTTCCCCAGCATGCTTCTTTGATATTCCCCGGATAAATCCAACGTGGTTCCATGTATCTTTCCCCGCATATTCTCCCCATATTTCTCACTTGTCCCGCCATGCTTCTTCCACGCGTTTCTCATATGTTCCCCGAATTTTCTCTAATATTTTCACCTGAATTCCGGCTCTACCACATGAACTCGTACACACTCGATGGGAGAGGAGGGGTTGTGGAAGGCTCTTTCCACCGCGATTAAAATGAGGACGAAGGCATAGCGTTAAAGTGTAAATAGTGTTTATAGGAGTTATATGTTTATAAGAGTATGTGTTTACCCCTACATATTAAGCAAAAGAAACAATAACGTTTCGAACATTCAAACTGTGAAAAATAAGTGGCGCAATTAAAAAAATATAAATGGTGTTTGGTGTTAGACTAGATTATGTAAATAATTAGAATAAGGTAGGAGTAAAACAAAGTAGGTATAGATTAGTTTGTAAGTATTTCATTGGTATGCTATGCCGTAAATGTTCAGTGTAATTAGTATTTAAAAATAAACATGAGTATTTCTTACAGGGTCACTACATTTTCTCCACGTTTCACTGGAAATGAAACTGTGAATCCGAACGTCATATAAACCTCGTTGGATAGAAAAAGTCATCAATTCGAACTCGCGAAGAAATTCCCTAATCCAGATGACTACTCTCTAATCTACTTCTGATTTGATAAATTCATTAAGAAGTCTAACGTGCGGAACTTAATCGAAAGCTTTAAAATTAATTCTATAACGATTGCATCAACTCTTTCTCCTTGGCGAATGAATCGATAATGTCTTGTCAAAATTTTTTTGTCACAATTTGATGAACCTGAAGGGATTAATTCTAGTAGAAGCACATTTATGGAGTTGTGTGTTGATGATTTCTTTTAAATGGTACAAATATAAAATTTATATCTTTTGTTAGCATAAAGTATTCAGAGGGGATTAAACCGTTACAATGCGGTTATAAATTTCTCACATTGGGCTTTCAATATTTAATTCATTAGCGAACTATTTATCAAAATTTAAGTAAAGAAAAACAAGTGTTACAGAATATCAATATTTATAGATTACATTATTAAAACGCGACAGCGACTTCAAACGTTGCTAGCACCAAGTAAAAGCCTCCACCTCATTCTAGAAAGATCAAAGCGAAGGGGTACTGTGATAAAATTTTTGCTTTGCCACGATGAAAAAGAGAAAGAGGACTTAAAAGGTGGAAATAAAATTTGTTGGGACAGTTATGGGACAGCACATTCTCTTTCTCTTTGCTTTATCTTCAGATAAACGCATTAGGATAATCATGTACTTAGCGATACCGTACGAATGAAAAAATTATTGAAATCAGAACCTGTTGCTGTTACTTACGTTTAGTATTTTAGAAACAAGTATTTTCAATGAATTGGAGTTAACTATTGAATATCCACCATTTCGTCTATTCTTCTCGTGATGTGTGAGTGTATTATTCACGAAACAATGGAATTCGGTATAATTGTGTATTCAAAAAATTCTTTTTTTTACAAAGCAATGCCTCATCCAATGTGCTGTTAGAAAAAACTTCCGACGCGAAAGATATTTATACAATACTTTAACCCTGTTACAAAATTTATTGAGAAAGAAGATTACATTTATTCAGAGCATATTTTATCCTGCGTTATCGATATTTTGTACATCTATAATTGCATCTATTGTTAAAAGTATTTTATTGTGGACCTGATTACTGTAAAATGAAACTTTAGAATTAAGTCAAAATGGCAAAGACCCCAATAAACAATTAACTCACAAATTCTAGTGTTAAATAAATGTTTATGAACAAAAAAATTTGATTTCTTATTGTAATTAAAAATATTAATTCTCATTTTTACATTTGCAACTAGCTTATAACATCAAATGTATTAGTTGAAGAGGTATAGTATGTAGGAGTTGCGTTATTTTTTAAACTGAGTATTGTAAAGAGTTGAAATGAATAACAAAAATACAAAATAAATTTATCAAACAAGTTACAACTCAAGTGTTTTTTGTAGTTAATTCGCATTAAATTTAGTACATTATATTAATTTGAAATGCTTTTGATTAAAATATTGAAACTGAGCTTTACAAGATCTTAAAAAATTATAAGTTTCTCTTTTCCGGCTAGCTTATGATTAGAGACACTATTAACTAGAAAATTTCCATGCAATTAGCATATTTATGTAAACTTACTGTCAAACGTAATTATGTGATTCTTGACGTGCTCATTAAAAAATATATTGCGTTTTCTGAGCATGATAGCAGTTTCGATGATTTTTTAAGAAAATTTACGCCTTAAGCATGATTATTGGTTTTTCATATTCAATCTAGCTTTATCTATCATATAATAATGATGATAAGTTAATATCAGAAAATAACGATAATAGTTGTAATTGTAATTTTTACATAAATTACGTTAAGATTAAATAATGAATATTATGCATAAATAGCACATTCTTAGAATCTAACAAATCAATATTGTCACTTCTTGTATTGATACGCTGAACCTTTTAAAGCTCTGTGAAATATAAAAATAGTTATTTATGATACAAGGGATAAACCTGACATTTTACTTTGGGAGTAGAAAGTGTTCCGACAGGCCACCTATATGCAGTGGCGTAATTCTAGGAGCAAAATAAAATCACTTTTAGCATGCGTATGATACACTACTTTTTATACAGCCTTACTGTCATTCATTTCATGTATGACAGTACTTTAATTCAAGCATACAAATCGTTATTACATTAAGTTCAGCTGCTGCGATCAGACGAGAGTATTTTGTTTTCATTGCGGTATTCACAGTTTTACCTGAACATTTGATGATCTTTCTTTAAGCAGTAGTGCTAGAAATCCAAATTTAGTACGCTTTGTTTACCCTAAAAGTAATAACAGCTTTTAATACGAGCTGTGCGACTTAACTCTCCTTCCTTAAAGTTAAAGACACATTCCAAATATTTCTTATGTTTTCGTATTCACTTGTAGCTGAACAATATGTGATATATTACAGCGGAATGTTAAAAAGATGGCGGGTGGCTGCCTTCTTTTTAACATCCAGCCCAACGACCTCATATAGGTAGGTTCTAGTATGTGGGTTAACAGGATCTACATCACGCTATTTGTGAGATAATCTTCAAAGAGCTCGAATGTTGCTCCGTGCATATTGGACCTTGCAAAATTGTGGAAAATTTCAATGAAGGCAGCTTGCGGGGAAGTCATTCCACGCAGATAAGTTAAGTTGTTCTGTCTTTTGTTGTGTGAAATAGTGGAAGTGTAATAATTATTCTTTAATTATGCTCCTATTAAACCTCTCAATGACAAGAGGAAATATTCCTCATCCAAAACAGTTGTTTTTTTTGTAGTGTGACGGTACAGAGGTTCTGCTAACCGAGAGAGCTATTTATAAATAAGATTTCGTGAAATTATTAACAGATTACGTCATCTCCAAAGACGGAGTATCTTTTTTATGCCTTAGTGCGAATTCTAACCAGCCCCCGCCCTCCACCCCCTTGGTGCCTCAGGTCAGAATACGACCCTTTCCACCACTTGGAATCCGCCAGACCCCGAGCGGCGCCGGACATAGTCTTAGCGTACACGCCCACGTGGCGCGCCCTCCCCAGCCCGACCCACCCCACTCCACCCTAGCTGGCCGCAGCTTTTCAGCAATCACTTTGCTCGTTGTTGCATCAGCATCCCCTTTAGAAAGCATAAAACAAAATTAATCAGCTCAGACGCTCACGTGCTCGCAGCTGCACATTCTGTTTGCGTCAACAATGAGAGAAAGAGAGCGTTGGATGGAAAATTCTACTTCTACAACCTTCCAGAAGCGTGTGGTTGGCGGAAAATTATTAAGACGCAGTAGGCTTGAGCCAATTAGAGCTCAAAATCAAGTCAGAGAGAGGGAACTGAGGCTTCGACGGGAAGAGTATAGAGGAGCGAAAATACACGAGTAGACTTGCGTAGGTGCAGGTCGCCGGATTGCTGAATAGCACCTGGAGGAGATTTTGTACAGACGTACTTGTATATCGTCGGGCTGCCTTGGAGCGCCCGGGCGAACGAAGCACTTGCTTGCTAGACCGAGTTGCACGTGAATGGTTATTATATTAATGTTATTTAACTTTAAATTGCATCCTTTAATTGTGTTAAATCTGAAAACGAACAGATGAGTGGTCACTGTTGGTTGTTGTAACGCCGCACTGATAATAAGGCGATAATGACGGCTGACTTTCGTTGGCAGTAATACACACTAATATTTTTATATATTTGAAGGGGTCACCAGCAAAAGGTGCTAACTTACACTTTCGCCGAAAGATACGTTTTCAATGTAGAACGGTTGTATGTGAGGGAATTATATCGCTGGTGCAATCTTGTGAGCGTACACTTACTACAAAACCTTATTTTCGATATTGGAAAGTTGGCATTAGATGCAGAAGGTGGTATCTGCGTAGAAAGGCACTCACGCCACCCGTAACGAACATCGTAAAACTCCTGAATAAAGGTAAAAAAGACAGGTAAATTATGATTGGCAAAGGGTGAAGAATACAAAGCTCATAGATGCTGGAAAATAGTATAAAAACTACAAAGGGGACGCAGTTCAAGCGAAAACACCTCCAATTACGGTAAGGTGCAAAAGGTGCTATCTGCCGTGGGTACTGCACCCCAGGGGCGGATTCCAGGGGGAAGCGGGGCAGAGGGGCCCTGCCGAGGCTTAGAGTTTTCATTCGTTACCTTCTTTTACATGACAAAATTGATTTAAATATTTATTTATTGAACCTGGAATGGAATTTATTATGTAATTATTTAAACAATCATATCGTATAGTACCATATATACGGTACAAAAACATTATACAACATAATAATAGATATGTTTATTATTTAACAAAAATCTATAATGACCCTCTCCAAAATAATCGGCTGGATTTGCCCCTGCTGCACTCCAAGAACATTAAACGAAACTGGTGAACACGTTACAAGAAAATCCCTTGTACTGAAGTTGCTTTGAACTGGCTTCCATTATGTTGACTTGACAAGTTAGTGTCAATGACTTGATCGATGGGTAGTGTAAGACAATAAACATATTTAAACATTCAATTTCTTCCAAATACATATTTTTTTATTTTATTTACTGTGTCTGTCAGATGAAAAAAAGGTGCTAACTGCTGCATATAGCACCTTCTGCCATTAGATTGTTCCTAAAATGACCTATATGCTGTAATAGCCTTTTTGAAACGTAGCAATGCTGATGGTGTACACACAATGAGGCAAATAAAACCCATATAGACGCAAAACCAGTGCAGAATTATTAATATTTTGATAAATAAACGTTTTTTGTGGTTCCTGTAAAACAATATTTTTGTCAGCACATTTGCTGGTCGTGGAGACGTTCATTTCTAGAAGATTATAATACCATAGTGTTTAATAATTACTATTATATATTTTTCAATCCAGTTGCATGTATTTGGCAACGCTATTAGTATCGTACTATTTATTAACTTCTAGTTATTTCACTTTCTTGCCTACTGCTAACGAAGAATATTGTAAGGCTAAAAAACTCATCCCATATGTTTCAGAATACACTTCATACCTAATACAACGAATTCAATGCCAGAAATATATTTTTATTTAAAATTTTGAATAAAAAATCTATTGCTTGAAACTATTTAATTTTCGCTTCAAACTATTTTATTTCCATTACTAATGGCGAGAAAGTACGTGATGTTTTAGCACCTCTAGTTACCTTTAATCGTGCATATTTCGCTATTTAATAGCGCGGTGAAAACTTGCAGTTATTCAAACATTGAGACCTAGTGAAGTTACAGTGCTCTTCGCTCTCTTTATTTTATACTTATTCTGTTGAATCGGTTAATGAGCTTTAAATAAAGTTTTTTTAATTAAGAAGTGTAAGCGTGCCTAGTGCACAGTTCTACCGAGAAGAATGAATTTAAACGTGCATTTATCTTGGTTTTTGTGTAACAACTAAACGACATGCAAGAAACAGACTAGTGAAATTGTTGTGAACAGTTTTGAATCTAAGTACTGTAGTTCTATAGCGAGTACTAGTTCAAACTTTGTGTACTTCTCATCCTGCAAAAACGTACTTCCACAAGCGATTGAATAAAAGCAGCATTTTGCGAATTAAGAGAAGATACCGAGATGAAATTATTCTACTGCAGCAAGTAAAAGAGCTGACTTAGCAGACAACACAGCAAGTTCGCTGTTCGCATTGAACATTTGACTTGAGAACCTGTAAGATATGCAAGTTCCAAGTGTAACTTTCTCAAAAGGCATTGTTTCTTTTGTCGTAGAATTAATACGTTACAGTGAACTTCCAACTGCCATAGAGTAAATCTTGCCACCGTGCTATGAAGTACCCACTATATCCTTCCACTTTCTTAGCACCAATATCGCTTTCAACCAGTCATTTTTGCCCCTCTATTTTCACCATCAGTATCCTGGTATTGTATTATCTTTCACTGAGTGAGCATATCGCATCACATGACTTCATATAGATTTGCATCCTGTGATATATATCATTCATCCATGTATTAAGAGAAGGATACCTTTATAATTATAACACTAAGGGTTTTTGATTTACAAGAAGTTTGAGATTTATACTCAACCAAGTTTCATGAGCATTGCTTTAAATGAAAGGTAATGGACCTCAGATATGTTGTCACATGTTATTAACTGATTTCATAGTATAAAATCGAAACTAATAAAATCGTAAAACTAATCAGATGATCGCTTATATGCCGTCATTTGTTCATTACGACGTTTCGTTGTGTCAACATGACCTTGAAGTTCTTGATCCTGCGCGAGCAAGCGTGTGTTATCATGAAGTTTCGGTTATCAAAGCGAAGATTGAGATTTTTCAAGCGAAGATTTTTCAAGTTCAAAGAATGATAGTTTATGAATGCAAAGATTATTGAGTGTATACGACATACGCAATGTCAAGCAATCGTTTGAAACATATGTCACTTAACGAAAATATTTCAGTGATTGCAGTTTCATGTGATCAGGTATTATGCTTTTAAATTAAGGATTTCCTGCTAGACTCCACTACGACGTACATGTCCAGTTCTTGATAAATATAACACTTTCCATTACATTTTCAGAAAAATATTTGAATATTATTTCACAATGAATAGTAATTGTATTATTTCAGAAATTGTAGCCATTCATTTAAATAGTCTTAAAGAATGAAATGAATATGAACAATGAAATGGAATGAACGAAATGAACAAAATGAACAAAATGAAACATGTTTTTTTAAGGAGGGTAAATTTTCCGCATAGTGCATGTGTTGTACTTTTCTGTTTTAACTTTTCTACAATTCTTCCTTTTATACTATGTAATTATGTGTTCACCTAGTGTACTTGAAGGAGCAAGACCTGTATTTGTTCAGTGATTATAGACAAACTAGCGACTTTCTCAGCTTTGAAGTTTCGTGGCTAGAACTGTATTGAAAGGACTTCCATGTACTTGTTGACAAAATATGTAGTTCTACAAGGAACAAGTGCGGACCAACATCTCGGGTCCTTTAGTATTACGAAGACACCTAACAATGTACATGCCGAATGAACATGTTTCTCAAAAAGGGGTCGTTCATAAATTATTAACTCTAAAGAGGAGAGATGGGGTTTGAGGCAGTGTTACGTAGGTGTAGAGGGTAGGGTAGTTTTATGTAAAGCTCTTTTTTTTAATTTTCATCATTTTCTGAAATGATTATATTTATTCACTCGATTATTGAAATATTAAAAATTAAATTTAAAAAATATAAATAAATTACAAAGTTACGATGCATAAATTCTAACAATAAAAGGAAATATTTTGTCATTGATGCCATATTGATTGCATCTGTTAGATTAAGGCGGAAATATTCAAAACTAACTTATAGCACATTCTAGAATCCAATTAAATTGGCGCAGTAGACTCTCACACATAGGTCAACCACGTCGTCGGCAACTGGACGGCTTGGGATCAGAAATTTCCTCGCCTATTCATCCTTTCTTCACTCAAAACTTATCCCTAAACTTATTGTTAAGTGCAGTCAGATTTGACAGCCATGTGTGACTTAATTAACATACATTTTAATAGTCAAACAAATAAAATTAATATAAATTGTTTTTACTATTACGTAATTTTACTTATTGTGAATGGGGTATTGTTGCTAACGTTGCGTAATTATTTAGGGTGTTTCAAGCGCGCCTTACTGGGAGATGAGTGGGCATCCAAAAGAGTAAATTTGAGTTTCGAAATTTATGGACGGCCCATAAGTGGTATTTCATGGAAAATAATTCAACATGGTGGAAATTTAAAAAAAAAAGACAGGCAACAACTAGAACGAGTCTGGAAGGTGTGTTTTAACCGCATCTGATACATAAAGCACCGGAATTACAGAACTGGTTTCCTTCTAAAAAAATTAATATATTCTCGAACTAGACGTTCCACAAATTGTTTTTTCATGGCAATGTGTAGTGCCTCGAACAGATTTGAAATAACTTCAGATAGTGCTATTTCATTGAGATATGTTCGATGATAAAAATAAAATTATTAATGACTCTTATTTCCCTAAGTATGTGCTATTTATGAGAAAACAGAAAATAATTCCTAATCAAATTCTTCTCTGTATATTGAAACAAGAAGTTGTTATATCATCAAGAAAGATGAAATCAAACCAAATATTTCGAATGCACTCATTTCCGGTATATTCATGACTTACCTCATTGAAAGGGTTTTAAAATGTCGTCTGAAATAAGAGAACGACGTAATTTAACACATACTGTTTCGTAACACACCGTTTCATTTAAAAATACTTTATAATCTGTAAAATAGTATTCACTGGTGGTTCTTTACGAGATCCCCTTTACTTCCCCAAGGATCTGATCCCCCTTACTTCCGTGTCTCACAATGTTTAGTCACCGACCTCCAGCATTCGGTCCTCTCGTGTGGCGTTTCCTTCACATTCCATCAACGATTAATTCTCATCCTACTTTTCTTAGTCCTCGAAAAATCCAATAAAAATAGTCATTTTTGATTGGTAAAACTTTTTAGAATTGATGTAATAGTTTGTGTTCAATATTAAGTTTTATCTCTACAGTATAATTTATGCAAAATAGATATTTCCGTAAACTGGTACATCAACTGTTGCATCGATTTTCTTTCGGTGCTCCAACTGTTGTATTACAATTTTAAAGGTATTCTCTTTTATTCTGCAAGTACCTCGGTGCTTTTTCAGTTATTATGGTATTATTTGGTTAGTGTTTGTACTCAATTTCAGACCTGTAAAGTGGTTTATCCACTGTTCGGGTGCAATAAAGGGAGAGAAAAAAAAGAAAAGAAAAGAAAAAAAAAAGGTATTCTCTTGAGAAATGCAAGTTGCATTCTTCTTCGCGAATGGTAAATATTTAATGTGTCAGGTGGATTTGTTTGTCATAATTAATTTGTAGACGGGAACTGAAAGAAGTAATTTTATTTCTTCAAAAAGCGAAACAAGGAATACATGCGCTGATCACATAATTTGTCTCTTAGCCTTTGGTAGAAGCACAATGTATATCAGTTATGTTCCACGCAAGGTCATCTTGGCGCTTCGTTTCGCTGAAATATTTAACTCTCCTCTCTTATTTTAACCAAAGAGTACGTCGTCGGCAAAGTAGCGAGTTTACAAAGAAACCCAACATCGACTTAAGTTGTCATGCGGTACTAAAGGTCAAAGACAATTAAAAATGTTGAAAAGCTAAAAAAATATTTAAAAAATTAAAACAGGTGAAACACACCGTTTTTCCCGCTATTAGTACTCGAGTGCATGTATTGGTATCCCTGGCTTTCACAATCCCCTTAAACATCTAGTGTCAGTTGGAAGACAAAATGAAGGAAATATTAAAATTATTTCAAACTTAATGAAAGGAACCAGAGCAGGTTTCAAATACTTTGTGCTTTTATTCATGATTCTTCAGATACATATCCTTCTTAGACGCGATTCGACTTTCTGTCTTTGAATATATGCTCGTTAGAGATGTTCTTAGAGGAAAAGTTGTCCGTCCCACAGAAGAGCTGCCAAGTTTTCCCTTCATTTTTCTTACGTGCTCCTAATTACAGTCAGCGAGATAACAAGCACTTTCTTTGGTACTTATTCTTCGATTTGAATGTTTCTCTCTCCAACAACTTAAGAGTTTCCTTTCTTACGATTTCTCTTTTCTCTGAACCATTTGCAAAACATAATTTACGAAAAAGATATTTTAAGCATTCATCGAAGAAAGAAACAAATCATAAGTGCGTTATACTAAGCTTCTATTCACAATTCACATTTTTTAACTACAATTAAGTAGTCGTTCTCCATTAAATTCCGTCGGAGAGGGTTAATGTCGCAAAAATAAATGCCGCAAAAATATTAATTTTAGATATATATAGTATACTCTTCAGCATCTAAATATTAAGAAATTTAAAATGTATTTTTCACATTGTTTCTTTTCTAAATTTAATTAGTTTTATTTAGTTTAATTAGTTCTCAATTACACCAGTTATCAATTAACACTTCAATACTATTTTATCCTCATGAGACCACATTACATTAGCATACTTCACTGAAACACGTATATCTCTCCAACACTGTTTTCTGGATTTCAGCGACGTCTCCGCACACTCTCTGCCTATCTCTCTACTTTGAAATTCCCTTTCGGAAAATTTTCTGCCAATGTTGGGCGTCGCCAAAGTGCCGAAATTCGGTGAAATGCGTCGCAGAGCGCAGAAACATCGCCTCTCATTTCCACGCGAACTCCTCCCCCCCCCCTTCGTTGCGACCGCCCTCAAAAGACCTCCCTCGGGCGACGACGCGAGATGGCGCGACGGGTCCTTTCGCCCGGCTGCCGCTGCTCGGGCCCGCCCCCGCAAGGCCCCGCCCCCGACTTGCCTCGCCCCGGCCCGCTCTTGCCCTTCGCTCTTGCCTCTTCTGTACTCGCGCCACTCAACCGCCCCCTCCCCTCCCCGTCTCACGCGTTGCATGCTGCTAAACGCAATTGATCTTTCCGTTCATACATAATTTCCTCGTGCTTATTATCTTTTGAGGGGCCTCGAGGCGGATTTGGCGGTATATGCGGATTTGGTGGTATAACGGTTAGCGTACCGGGCTGTTGTACACAAGTGTGCGGGTTCAAACCTGACCAAAGTTGTAGGAAGGATGGGAAGTAAAACCGGCTGTCCCATGTAGTAGATTTACTGCATGTAAAATATCCTCAAACCTAAAAGAAGCCTCTGAGCTAAATTCAAATCGCCTGTTTCGTCGCACAGGATAATACCTTCTTTCTCCGCTAGATAGTGAGAGGAGCGTAGCGAATTGTGCGTGGTCAGACGGAAGAGCGGGCTGATGGCCCGAGTCTCGCCACGTAAAATAAAGCATTAACTTAACTTAACTCGATAGCTTATTGACCTCTGAACCTGAAGTGCGCGGGTTCGATCCCGGCCGAGTTGCCCGGATTTTCGAAAGGGGGAAAATCTACAGGAACCCTCGCGGTATGCCCGTCAAAATTGAATTTCTTCGACAATATTCGCCCTAACGAGATCTCACTTTCTCGCAGACAGATCGGATATGGTAACTAGGACCGACATCTGGCGGAGAAAGTGAGTCATAACCCTGGCGCCTTAGGGGACCGCCCGCGAGGTGCGCCTGAACGCTAAGGTCCCCAGAGCTATGTCAGAGCTAGACTTCTAAAGAAACCTGGGTCAAAACCTCAGGAAAGGTAACGGGAAACCACCCGAGTATTTCCTCCCAAGAAAAACCATCATTTCCTATCACTTTTTTATCACCTAACTTTCGTGTATTCCTATTATTTATTTTCAATAATTCCCGGACATTTCTTTCCTATTCCTAAGTCATTTATACTCGATTATCAACTTTTATCATCCGTCCTATCGATATTACAATTATTGGTATCATTCCTCCCCAACTCCGCTCACTATGCTGTCCACAATTGTTTTCATAACGTCACCCACCATACCTTCTGCTATTACTCCCAGCAACCGTTCCATCAAGCACCGCCAACTCTTCTTCCATCTTCTCACTGTTCCAGCCTATATTATTCCGTCGACTCCTACCACAATCTTCCTTCCCATTTCTCGCCCCATTCTACCCGCATCCCTTCGGCCAGCCTTCCTACAATATCTCTCGACATCACTTGCGTCATTCTTTTTATCATTCAATTTTATGTCAAGCTTCCTAACATATAAGGAGCGACTAATCAAAACGCATATTGTTCACTTGTGGGAAAAAATGATCCTGATGTGAAATCGGTTAGTTTTTGATACGCTCTATACGTTTCTGCTTTTATGTTTCTTCAAAACGCATTTTAATTCATTAAATTAAATGTACTTTGGATTTATCGTAAAACAGGAACGTGTGTTTTCCACCAGTAGACAATATGCGTTTTGATTAGTTGTTCCTTATATCATCTATCATTCCGCATACCTCCTTCCATCTCCCCGCTATGCCTATTATCCCGCTCAACTTCCATCCCACCATTCACTTTCCGTTATCCTACATTCCGTACTGTCATGCCTGCTGCCCTGCCCTCTACCCTTCTGTCTATCAACACGCCTGTCCTCCTGCCTACCAATCTGCCCTTCAACCTGTCTTCAACAGCCCCGCCTCTACTCCCCGAACCCCGCGAAACGTCTGTCTCCTTACCTCCGTTTCTCCCAAGCCGCCTCTCCTTTCCTCCCGCCGCCGCCGACCACCCGTCCACCCGTCCGCTCGCGTCGTCGCCGCATGTCGCGGCGCTCCGTGCGGAGATCTTCGAGCCACGAGCGGCGGACCCCGTCGCCGAAGACGTCCGTAATCTCGTTCCCTCGCCCCTCCCCCTGCGCCGCTATCTCGCGCTCGGCGTCTGCCTAAGCCTGTGCCTCCTGCCTGCCGAGGCGCCGCGCCGCGCCGCGCCGCCCGCTTCCGACCACGTCTTCGCGCAGTGGCCCTTCCGAGAAACTTGCACGAAGAGAATGAGGGCAGGAATGTTTCTGAGATTGTATCATATAATTGTTGATTAAAAGTACGACGTTGTCTACTTGTAGTTCCAGGAACCTAGCGTTGTGTCTGAATATAATTGTTCTGAAGAAGTTACCAGATACTCGTCCTGAAATGAAAATCTTGTATCTAATCTACAAAATTAATATTGTTATATTTTTATGTATTAAAGTAGACAAGAGTCAAACTTTACGAAACTTTGATCAATTTCCAATAAAAATTTTTAGAACGCAAGAATTCTAATAATCAATGGCCTCCTACTGGCTTTCGACTCCTGATGAATAGTCAAATTTTAACCTAAATTACAGTACACTGTGTTTTTAAAAACTGCATGAAACGTTGTTCGATACTCGTATCGTAACATCTTATTACAATACTCCCTTAATTATCCAATTCTGTCTAACGGTTTCGTTTGATAATTTTCCAGACTTAACATAGTAAGATGTTTGACGATACTTATATAGTAAATAATTATTATTGCGTTATTAGTTGGTACATTTATGTCTCAACTTAGTTGTCAGGCAATCGAAGAATAGTAACCATGTGTTGCGCGTAAAGAAAAATGCGTATTTTCGCGATACCCACTTACGCAGTTTACTTAATAGCACAAATTTGTCATTAATAGTAAAATTTGTGTTATCGCTAATGGGACCGTGCATGAAGCCGATGTATTCATCATGAACGTATGTTTTACGTGCATAATATCATTACATCTAATCTAGGTTTAATAACGTATATTTATAACGTAATTCATATATATATATATAAATATATATATATATATATATATATATATATATATATATAAGTGTATATATATATACACACTTATAACGTAATGTATATTTTGTTAGGAATCATCTAAAACCGTTTATATTTAACATCATAGAAAACAGTTAAAAACCATGTGCGACGTACTACGGGGAGAAATGCACCTGCACTTAGAGAAAGTTAAAATTGTAATTGAAACGATGGACGGATTCGCGCAACTACTGGCAATTTCGTTTATAGACATATTGAAATGCTTTCTATTGTGACTGTTTTCATGTGCGTAATCGCTAATCCTGTGCTAATATGTCTATAGAAGTGTTGATGTGAGTATACAGACAATTTATTGTGGAAACATTTATTTTAAATATGATACTAAATGTGTCTTCCAGTTGCGTCAATTCCCTTCGCATTGAAATACAATAGAGAATTATTACTACGTATTATTTATTTAGCTTTTTAACAAAAAATGTTTTATTTCAAAGACTGACACGATATGCCATTTAACTTGCAAATGACTAGTCTGACAGAATTACTATTTATTTTGGCGATCACAATAATTTTAAAATTGCTCTTGAATGTCAAATAGCCAAAGACCGTTTTGCATTTGAAAAGACAAGTGGCTAATGGATTCCTGCCGTTGACCACCAGTTATTATTTAATAATGAAAGTGAACAGTTGGGAATTTGATTTCTCTTCAGAACAACGTACCGTTATCTCTACAGTTCATTACCTTTAATGATTTACATTTATTAATTCTTTATTATACACTGATACTCGTGTTTTTTGTAATAAATAATAATAAAATTAATAATGCGCGAGAATAGTGTACAAATCACGACTCGTGTAAGTTAGCAATATGGGAACCTCAACAATGACATTGATTTACAGTCTGACCTGTATACATTATTGACCTGTATATATACTGTATTACATTAGAAAATACAGTATAAAATAAAACACAAAGTTTATAGGTGATTGTGTATATAGTTTGGAATGAGGTATGTAAGAATATTCAGAGGAACGACACATTTGAGTAAAAACTGAAATACAATCGACTCCGGTTGTAGTGAACTCGGATATAGTAAACCCTCGGTTATAGAGAACTTAAGTCATCTGTCTCGTTTCACTTACATTACAAATAAGCATAAGAAGATTCGGTTGTAGTGAACCTGAACCTCGGCTATAGTAAACGTAGTAAATACGTCCTGGAAATTAATTCGCTCTAGGAAAAAAAATATTGCCTCAGTGCCACGAATTCCAACATTAGGCAGCTTGAAAAAATATTGTCGGCCAAGGGTCATAATCAAAGAAGTCTCCCCTAAGATGAAAATAGCAAACCCGGAATGGGGACCTTACTGATGACTTTATGCCATTCAGTGTCACGGCGGAAATAAGATCTTGTTCTGCATGGGCTACTACTGGCGACGGCGATGTACGATTGTTTGTTACAAATTTCAAGCTTGGTGTTGATATTCCACAGTGAGTTCTACGTAGGCGGCGGAAAGCACGCAGCTGCCACAGCCTGGCGATATCCGCCGTGCCGCGCAGAGAAGCAATCAGTTTCATTAGCCGCTTGCGCCATCCCGCTAACGAAAGCTTCTCGCATGATATTAGGCGAGTAAAAGGGCCTTCGGAGACTGGGACGGTGTTCCAACAGTGCAAGAGGTATTGAAGGGTGTTCAGACTGCATTATAATACTTTAGACACTGAGGGCAATATAAAATCAAGAGGAGTGTACAAACTCTGGAAATGGATCTAGAGAAATTACTAATGGAAAAATGTACGAAGCAAACAATTGAAAATAACAGATTTTTAAGGACAAATAAACATACTGAAATTTGCAGTTCGTGTTGTTAATGTACTTTACTGCATCTTTATATTAATAAAATCAATAACCGTGAAGAAATTATATTTAATTTTGACATCATCGGATACAGTGAACCTCTGATATAGTGCCAAAAATGTAAGTCATCAGAAGTTCACCATAATCGGAGTTGACTGTATTACCAACTATTCGCCTAATGACCTTCCAATTTGTGTCTGTGTTAGCAACATGAAATTTTGTCAATAAATAGCATAGTAGTGAAGTTTGTTATAAAATTCTTGTAGATGTAGGAATGTCATAACATGTGATTCATCTTGCCTAATATATATCTCAATTCCAGCCTGATGTGGCAGAGATGTGACATCTTTTTTGGAGTCGATCACCCGAAGAATTATTTCAATCATGGGTTATAAGTTGTTAATTATTTGTTCCCGTACGCGTCAAGTAATTAGATTATTATTTCCTTAAGTGTAGTCCATGTTATTTCGAGGGGGTTGGCGGTGCCCCTTCTCCGCTTAACACCAAGCTGAGATCCTGCGCCGGTTTACACATTGGCCAGTGGGTTTCCCTCTTCCAGCAATCTTCTCCAGCGGGGCATTTCGCCTGCCGAGAGAAGCTCTCTTCTATTAAAATATCTCTACGCTTGGTGAGTTAGGAAAGAGGGCACTGTTATTCAGTCGGGAGATTTAGTTTGTGAAATTTAGTCTGTGTTCTTCTCGCTCACGATGGACAACATTGTCTCCTGTTCTAACTCACCAAGAGTAGAGAAATTTTAATCGAAAAGAATAATTGCTCCCGACATGAGTGGTATTGTACTGCATGTGTGTGTATGTGTGTGAGTGTGTGTGTGTGCGAGAGAGAGAGCGCGCGCGCATGAGTGTGTGTGTGTGTGTACTTGCATTACCGGAGAGGATAGTACATGCATAAGAAAGGAAATATTGCTCATTCCGCAGCCCGTTTATTGGGTTACTACTCCGGCATTCGCTTGGTATTGATTGGAGAAAACTCGGAAAACTACCGACCAAAGCAGCCGGCCGCTATAATTCTTTTTCAGGAAATGGATTCGACCCATCTATGTAACTAGTCTCGAAAATCTACGACCGTCGAGACTCGAACTCTTGGACCTCCCGGTCAGCGATGCTGCGGAGGCACCGATTTTACAACTGAGCAATTTCGGTTTGGTTGTGAGTGATTCTGTGCACATCAACTGCCGAGGTCATTATCCCGTAAGTGTAGTGTATGTTTTCCCTCGGGAAGTGGCGTTCTTCCCCTGGTGAATGACGATATCCGGCACCGACCTACCCTCAGCTGGAGGGGTTTCTCCCAACCAGCTATCTACAACCATTGGAGGACCGGCCCAGCCGGGACTAGCTCAAGTCTCCGACAGGTCTCCCGGAATGTCTGGTAGTGTAATGCATGTTTGTGTAAGGGGTGAGGATAGGGCGAGGAAGAGGAAGGAAAGATAGCGCGCGATCCGCAGCCCGTTTGTTAGTGTACTGCTCCGGTATTCGGCTGGTGTTGATCGGAGAGACCACGGAAAACTACCGAACACAGCAGCCAGCCTCTAGAATTAAGCCATTTCGGCCAGTGAATTATTTCGAGGGTAGAACTCGAGGGGCGTGTTTCCTCTGGAGGAGTGTTGAAGGAGCACCCACTGCGGCGCCAGCCCCTTTTCCTCGCTGTCGTTACCGCCTTCGTCGCCCTTCTCTGCCACCTCGACGTCGACGCACTCCCCGACGGCGTTCGCAGCGCTTCCTCCCCTCTCCGCCCCGCGCCCCCCGCCCCCCTTCGCTCTGCCTCTCCCCGCCTCTTCGCTTCCGCGCTTCGCCCCACTTCGCGCCGCTCCGAGGAAGCGAGGGGTGGGCAAGCTTTTGCAAGTGACGGGCGGCATTTGATTTCAACTCCCAATACCGCGTCGCTCTTGGCTTCCACTTTGCTAAGTTGGACGACCCTCCAGTTGTGTTAATTAGGGCCTCTGCCGCAGGGAATGTCTTAGACTATTAAAGGGGATGTATTTGCGATTTAAATTGTTTCTGCGGGAGTCATAGTGGTTGGCCACAAATTCCCGTATCAAGACGCCTTCGAAATGTACTTCCCGACGATGGCAGATGAACAATTTCATTGGAGGATTGCGTTTGAACCTCGTTTGTGTAGATCGACGCTCCTGCGAGTCCTTAGAGCGTTGTGTTACGCGCCGGGAAGTACTTCAGTAACTCCGAGGAATGTTAGGATGAATCCTGGAAGAATCAATTCTTAGCCTTTTTCTCTTGCGAAATTTTTGTCTATCTGTTGGCACTTCAGTTGGGCTAGGATTATACTCACAATGTCTCATTTCTGATAGAAATTTCAAACGTCATCCTCCGAATTACCATAATTGTGTACACTGATTGGCCACTTACGAGTGGTAAGAGTGTAACACTATAACTGCGTGGTTTAACACCATAGCGCGCAAAGTTATGCGTTGAAAGGAGGGAAATGCTTCAAAAAGAAAAAGCAAAGACAGTTGTTTGGCTCAAGAGATGTAGAACATACACGCTTCAGATGCAATAACAATTTCTTTTCCAGTATTAATTTTTCTTACGGATCTATATTTTATAACATGCTTCCAAAGTGAAAGAGTTGATAACGTTATTGGAAACAGTTTGATATAAAAATAGGAGAAACTCACGATGGTTAGTCCGTTTTCTAGTTTTCTCCATTTCTTTTGACTTTGGTTTGTCCTTTCGCAACCAATACAATAGAATTAAACGAATACTGGTGTAAAATAAAAAAAAGCATGTCAATTTAAGCAAAATAATTCAATAAACGATAGATCATTGATTGTCTTTTGTCGACATAATCTTCATTATTTTACACTTCATTAGAAACATTAACCAACGTGAAATGGACGTTCCCCTTTCCTCAAAACTGTTGCCTTCATTTGCCACCCGCGGGCAATGAGTAGAAGTATCCCTAAGCGGAGCACCGTCGGATTCCGCTTGGCGCGCGCTTCCCCAACCTCAAGCGGAACACGTGTCCTTGCGAGCGCGCGAACGTTTCCGAGGAAGCGAACCGCAGCGGCGGATTTCCGCACGCGCCACGCACTCGCTCGGCAAGTGCGGGCGACACACTCGGGACAGCGCCAGCCGCGCGCGCGCGGCTCGAGGCGGGGGGGGGGCGCGAAGTGCGCTCTACATTAGCGCCACCGTACAAGCTTCTCTGACAGTTCTCTCGCCACGTGCTACGGTATGTCATGTTACCTGTTCTGAATCAATCATCCCGCGAGGATTTGTTCACTTTCTTACAGCCAGGGATCAGCGTTGCCGCCCATCTGGCTCACACGAAGGCGCGAAGGTGATGAAGTTCGGCTTCGGCGGAAGTTATGAGCGTCGTATCAAGACGTGTCATTGCCTGTCTGTTAGTGTTAATGTTTTGAGATTTAATTTATCTGTGATGTAGGCGGAGCCACGTGCGTAGTTATGTGTAGCAAGCGCATTGAACTGTCACAGTCGCTTAGACGCTGCCGGTACTGTAGGCTCCCAAGGCCACGAAGCAACCGCCGCCTCGTGTGAATGGGAAGAATGCGACTGTGGGTGTACGCAAGCGTTTTGACATGTTTTGGATCGTATTGCTTCGGTTCAGTGTTATTTGTTCTAACTATCGTCAATATTTAGAAAAGGGTCGAATAGAGAGAAATTGGCAGTCATTTTAAAGAAATATAGAGAGGAGTTATAGAAATATTTATGTTATCTCAAAATCTCGCGTTTAATTTTTGATAGTGTTATATAACAATGAAAATAAAAAATATATCTACGGAATAAAATTTTCACAAAAAACATTATTTTTTAATTTCTTGACCCTTCCCCCGAGCAAAATGTGACTCTTAACACCAATCCTGGTTATGTTCATGTGACACATTGTCACTTCAGAAGGTTTTTCAGTAGGTTTTTGTCACGACAATTCCGAACCCGATCAGAGATAAGGAACGAAACGGCGTTACGACTTCTATTGTAGGCATAGCCTCTCGAATTCGTTGGCGCATAAATCGTAAGCAAGACATTAGTTTTATATTTTTTACTAATAAAAATTATAAAAATATTCTTCGGATTGCACCAAATCGCGAAAAGAAATTGTAAAATACATTTTCCTTCTTAATTTATTATAACTTATGATATATTATGCGAGCAAACGAAAGGAAATTTTTAATATATTCAAATTGACATATTTGGTGTTACTTATTTTTCATTACTGTAAATTAACAGCCCCTTAATCACCCCCACCATTGGATCAGTGTTCACACAGAGAATTTAAAAGAGATTGCATTGACTCGACATGATATTAAACCGACGTTAGCTTTAGACGAGTAATTTGGCTGTTGAAATCTGCACTTGCAAAAGCTTGCAAATCACTTAATACCAGTTTCCGAAAGGTCAAAAAGGAAAAAAATTGTATCGGTTTTCCGTCAGACGCTAAATGAGAGCGGGTAATTTCGCGTGAACCCACGAAAGAGCATTACCACTTTGTGCCCGCTAGGGGCACTCGTCAGCAGTCATGATATGCACGGGGTCTCTCAACCTCTATCGTCATTTGAACGTGCGTAGCACGGTGTACTCTCATCTCAAATGAGGCGGTAACATTAAAGGCCTGTTATTCCAGCTTTTTGAACCTTTTGAAGTACTTTCAAGGACGATTTGAAGCATTGAGTGTCATAAACTGCCGTACTCATGATAATGAACATCAATTAGTGGTTTTTATTTCTGTTAAATGGTTAACGTACTTTGATTTTTCTTAATTGTGAAGAAATATTTTTTTAAAATTCGTATAAAGAAGAGGTATTACTATGTTTGAGCATCATAACTTCAAAATTATTATTTTTCTTAATACTTAAAAAGCATTAACAATGTAAATTTATTATATTATTCTCGGTGGAATATATTTACAAGATTGTTGCATCTAGAGCTTCATATCCAAAAAGACGCAACCTTCATTTCGTGGCCACTACCACTATGACAGCAAATTCTGTATGCATTTTGCGAAGAAAGCATCCGAAATACCAGCTTCTGCGGACTCTCACAGGGAATCCAAGAAATGCACTTTCAGGTAGAGACGACATCGCTCATCGTAAGACCCTCTACTGCCTTTCTGCCTGAAACCTCGACCACCGGAAGGCGGACACAAAATGTCTCTGGTCAGCGTCTGCGCTCTGAATAACCCACGAAGCGGCGGCGGCCAGCATTCTGGTCGCGCTTCGCCCGTACTCGTTCCCAGAGCAGAGGCGAGATTTCGATCGGCTTTCGCACTGACTCTTTACTTTCGAGCGTGCCTTGCTTCCGCAAGTAACCCGAGTATGGCCGAATCTCTTGCAGAGTTTGCCAGGCGCGTAGGGGTTGTTTGCATCTCGCCAAACTCTGTCCTTTGCTCTTATGCTAGAAAGGAACTGCGGCACAGCTCTCCAGTGCTATTTTTCTAGTAAAGTTTGCGAAAGGGTTGATAGCTCATCCTTTTCCTCCCAATCAGATTTTGGAGGCATGTTATTTTTTTTTTTTTTTTTTGGTGAATTCGTTTGAAGCATCGTTTCGTCGGAAGGGTACAACGAATACAAAGATAAATATCATTTGAAACTTTAAAACCGGTTCTTTGCATACGTCTCGCTTCATGAAAAGTCGTGTTTGGTATGAGAATACTGATGGGTTATGTGAGGATATTCTCAAACGTAATTTTCTCATTAGTGATTCGAAAGGAATTTTGTTTCATTCATCTTCATTATTTAAAGTCATTCTTTACATTAAACAACTCTTCTAACAATTTTGGCACGCTTTTAACACTTACAATCAGTTTCTTAATAAGTGTTATGAGAGTTCATGGCCTCTCATCCCCATATTGCATTATTTCGTAAATTACTGTTAGCGGTCACGTGACATGAAGCGAATAATATTAAAATTATGAAAATGGGAATATAAATTGGAAAAAAATTAATAAAATTAAAAAAGAATTATATATGTAAGTAGCATTAATGTGAAAGAACGTAAACTCATTCTTGTCTAATATTCTACAGAGAGCTTGCTACTGTAATCCTTGACAAATTCAATAAAACTTACAACGCAGCAGATTATTGTTCATCGACACTAAAGAGATTCCCCACATTCCCCTATAAAACGATCACATCGACGCGAGGAACTCGACCAAGATAATGAATCACGACTGTGTGCCAAGTTGCTGCGGACGACCCGGAATAAAAAGCAGCGTAAGCACGCTCTTGCAAATCCACTGGAGAGGAGTCGAGTTTCCCCACATCCGCGTAACGCAAACTGAAAGCTGCACTTGGCTCGTATGGATCGTCGCTGCGTGAGCCGCGCGCGACCCTCGAGGGTGTGCTTTCGCGCGCCCTGGCATAAGCGGCGCGCGCCTTCCGCCTTCCACCCTCGCCCACCCTTCTGTCCCCCGCGCCACGCGTCGTTCCGCCGCTTAACCCTCGCCGCGCCCCCAACGCCCTCGTGCACACCCCGCCCCGCTCCGCGCCCCGCCGCGCCCCGCCCCGCTCCGCCCCGCTCCGCCCCGCTCCACCCCGCTCCGCTCCGCGCCGCCCCACCGCGCCCCGCCCCGCTCCGCGCCCCCGCGCCCCGCCGCGCCCCGCCCCGCTCCGCCCCACTCCGCCCCACCGCGCTAAACCCCGCTCCGCCCCGCCGCACCCCACCCCACCCCGCCCCATCCCGCCCCACCCCGGCCCACCCCGGCCCACACCGGCCCACCCCGGCCCACCCCGGCCCACACCGCCCCACCCCGCCCTTCTGCCCACTGCGCCACACGTTGTTCTCTGCTTCCTCGTCGCGCCCCCAACGTCCTCGTGCGTGCCCCGCCGCGCCCCGTCGCGTCCCGCCCCGCCGTACCCCGTCCTGCCACGCCGCGCATAACCCCGCCCCGCAGCGCCCCGCCTCGCCGCGCCCGCCCCGCCACACCGCGCCTCGCCCCGGACCCGCGCCCCACGTCATGCCAGGCCACGCCGTTCCCCGCCCCGCCCTCCCCTCCCCTCCCCACCCCCGCCCCCGCCTCGCCCCGCCCCTCCCCACCCCCGCCCCGCCCCGTCTCCGCGCCCTCTACGCCGCGCGTCAGTCCGCCGTTTAACCTCGCCGCGCCACAAGGTTCTCGTGTCCGCACCGCCTGCTACGCCCTGCCCTGCCCCACCCCGTCCCGCCCGCTCCTCCCCACCCAGCCAGCCCCGCCCTGCGCCGCCCCTCCCCACCTCTCTGCTCTCCGCGCCGCGCGTCGTTTCCGCCGCCCAACCCTCGCCGCGCTCCCCGTCCTCGTGCACGCCCGCCCTGCCCCGCTCCCACGCTCCGCTTATTACCACTTGCGAAGCGCTGCTGCTTTGCGCGCGGGGGCGGGGCGCTCGGAACTCAGAGAGGGGGACGCCGCCGTGCCGCGTCGTCAGGGCAGGCGGCCGCGCGGGATGCGAGGAACAGACTTTGCGTGGGCGGCGCCTGGTACTGATGCTGCGACGACGTGCGCAACGAGGACGGCGTGAGCGGCGAAAGAGGATGGAATTGACGTGGGCCGCGAAGAGTTAGTCGGGGGTGGTAAAGGGGAACGGCGTCGACGATCAGTGTGGCGAGGGCGGCGTGGGCCGTCGGGGAGTCACATGAAGCGAGTGCGAATTGGATAAGGTTTGCCGGAGAATGCGGGAAGATTAGCGGTGGCTTCATGGGAGGGAGGACGTGCCGCTAGACGTGGTGCAGCTAGACGTGGTCAGATTGGGTCAAGACGGAAATAGGCGGCGAAGGTATATTGTAGAAGAGAGAGACCTGTGTGGCGGAAACATTACAGAAGACGGTTCGTGAGGCCAGCCGTTGGTGGGAGGCGGGTTACACCTCCCACGTGGGTGGGAGGTGGGAGGAGTGAGGCGAGACTGTCATAATAAGAGACACGGTTGTGAGTTTGGCTGGTGGTAAGGAAAACATGTTCGTTGAACAAGGAATGCGGCGAGAGTTGTAAGGCATCTTGCAACGGAGAGGCCGTCTGTGACGTGGCGTGTACGATGAATAAGGTAATGAAGCGTAGACATCGGGGGCGAAGCAGATGGCGTCGCGGGTGGCAACGGAATCACAGCGAGGGAGGAGGTGGGGCACGCGATCCGCGGGAGTGACGGTGAGGGAGGGCAGAAGCGCGATGCGGGTTGCAGGGGCTGCGAGGTGATGGCGGGCGAGAGCAGTGCGGGAGTCACGAGGGCGTCGAGGGCGGCGCGGCGGTGACGCAGTCTACGCAGCGCGCCCGTCCATGCCTACCGAGAGGGGCGCGGCGACGGGACTAGGGAACGCAAAAAACATCGATGTTTTCCACCACAAACGTCGATACATTACCATCGATATTTTGCCTTCGATGTTTTTTCCACATTGATATTTTGTTGTGAAAAACATCGATGTTTTTTAATTCTTAATTTTTTAAAACTATTTTTTAATAAAGGGGTTTAAGCACGTTGTAGAGTAGCAGCAATCCACAGTAATATTGTTGTTTTGCGTCATCCTCTTTATCACGCTGCACATTTCGCCTGTGCAATCTGAGCAAGTTCGGGAGCTGCTCGTGTTAAGAATGTATGTTATCGCCAGGCGTGTCATTGCTGGAATCGACAATGAATCACGAAATCGATAGCAAAACATGATGTTCTTTATTGTTAATTTTATTATTTACATTCGACAATAATTTTTACATACTATTAACATGCTGGTAACCAAACAATAAAAGATATCCTTTTTACATACTGTAATTAAAAATGGATAGGAAAATTGCATGTTTATTAGTCTATAATTAAAACATCTATGTTTTAAACATCGATGTTTTCTCGGCGAAGTTTTCATTGGCATCGAAAACCCCTTTGCGATGTATCGAAATATCGATGTATCGAGGTTTTGGTAAACTTTGCCATCACTACCCGGGACACGGTAGCGCGGCGCGTGGGACGCATGGATGGTGCGGAACGGGATGCAAACGCGCAGTGAGGCTGAGTAATAGGCCACGGCGTAGGGCGCGGTGGATCAATTCACAGACGGTGATGCGGAGCGTGTTGCAAGGGTACAGAGGCCAATCCTCAGTAACAAGTGTTCGCATGGGACTGCGTGGAATTGGGATGAGAACCGTGGAGTGTGGCAGTGTAGTGTGTGAACCGTGTTGGATGAGAACCGTGGAGTGTGGAGTAATGGCTAATGTAGTAATATGCTGCGCAGTTACAATACCCACGAAACATGATAAATTGGATTTTTAAAATGGAGATATAAATCCGCACCCCACGGTGGATAAGGGTAGAGTACGTTTAGTGCTAAGGATAAGGCGCAGGTTGGTACAACCCAGTATCTAAAAAAACTGGAAGAGCTCGAGTTTTTTAAATCCAAACATCATTCAAGAATGCAGTATAATATGACAACTAATCAAACATTTTGTGCCAGAGAGTGCAGTCACATTGAAATGGTCAGCACAGAACAACGCGTAGTCAGCGAGGCGAAGTAACAAAGTACGAACGGCACAGCGCGAGGCGGTGTTATATACACACACACACTGGGATCAGCTGACAAGAGCTGCGACAACGCAGAAACGACAAAATGCCACTGTGCGCGAGCCGGCCGAGCACTGGTGGGGGGCTGGGCGGCCTGCGGGCGCAGACTCTTGCCTCCCTTGCAGGCGCAGGCCAGCCTCGCGCAGGCCAGCCCCACGCTGCGCCGCGCCGCGCAGTCTCTCCTGCGGCCGCCACCCGCATCTGCGCCCTTGACCGCGTCTTCCGGGTCAACGCGCACCGGATGCATTTTTCTTGCCTCCTCGGGAAAGGGGCGTGGGCGGGCGCGGTTTTATTTTTTCCGGAGGTGCCGGCCAAGCGCTGCCCGCCGCCGCCCGGGGGACCTCTCCCCGCCACGCCCCTCCGCCGCCCCCGCCCCCCCCCGCCACCGCCACCGCCGGTGCCGCTCCAGTGCGCCCGGGGATTTGACGCATGGCGCCCCGCGCCAACGCGCATCCGGGTTCAAATCCCCGGCCGGCCATCCCGAGCCGAGCCAGCCGCGCCAGCTCCCTGGAGGCGAATGCCGAGATGGTTTCTCGCCTGCCCGTCTGCTCGCCCCTGCCTGCCAGCTCCCCTTCTCAGCTGCGGGCTCTGCTCTTCCTTTGCTTCCCTCTCTGTCTCGGCCTCACCCCCCTCGCATACAACTTGCTTTAGATACTCGCCCGTCCACTCGCCCCATCCTCCCCTCCTTCACTCCGGGCCTTCTGCTCCATCATTTTATCTCTCTCGGCACGCCTTCTCCCCTTTTCGCATACTACTGGCTTTAGTTTCTCGCCCTCCTCTCTGCCCAACCCATCCTTCCCTTCCTCACCTCGGGCCTTCTCTTTTTTCATTTTCTTCTATCTCGTCTCGACCTCATCCCTTTTCGCACACCATTGGCTTTGGTTTCTATCCCGCCTGTCCGCTCCCCCATCCTCCCCTTCCCTATTTGAGACACTCCCTCCTCCATTGCAGCTCGTCCTGACTCTTCTTCACGCCTTTTCGCACGTAACCACAGATAAAAGCCTCTCTTTCTCTCTGTACAGAAAAGAATATCTTTACTCTATGACATAACACTTTTGGTTTCTCGTCTGCCTGTCCGCTTTCTCGGTCGTTCGATTTTCAGCTTGCCCGTTTCGGGCTTTCTGCTTCTACCATTGCTTCTCTTCCCCTTTCTCTCTTTCTCTGTCTCGGCGTCGCCCATTTATGCGTACCTTTTCCATTGCGGCCCCAGGGTAATGCTACGCGCTGCCCCAGGCCAGTTGAATTGCTAGCTGGTCCGCAAATGTGTGGAAAATAAAAAGGTTTTCTCAAAAATTTTAGTTAGGAAATTTAGTTCGCTACATTACGGAACGAATTTGGTAATTTAATTTTCAGAATGATAAGAGACTTGCCTTTAACTGTTTCACCCGTCAACGTGTAATTTCAGATTTTTAATTTGCAATAAGATGTACCAACTGCGTTACTGTCACTTTTTAAATTACAAAAAAGGAAGCGACTACGACATATCAAATTTCTCCCCTTCATAATGCACGAATAGAATGCAATAATGTCTCCTTCATAATGTAATATCGTTCAATTAGTTCCATGTTTAATAGAAGTATTAGTATTGGGGGAGGGGATTTTCCTTTAACATTCTAAAACAAATGCAGCGCCTAAGACATTTTACACAATTTTCAAAGTAGCCCTCGGATTACCATAGGTTTAGCAGTGCCTAGAACTTGTGACTCCCGCAACGTACGAGCAACGGAGGAGCTTAAAAGGAACTTAAAAAACATTTGAAATGTAAAAAACTTAAAATTCAGTGCCAAGCACTAGATGTTTGCCCACCATAGTAAGGTTCCATTTATCAGTGGAAGGAAGGACACGAAGACCGCACGGAATTAATATGTGGATAACTGCTTAGGGGCTGCAAAAGTGGTAAAGAAGGTAAGAAAAATGTTGCCGGTATTGAAAATATCATGTACCATCACCCTAGATATTAAAAGGTAATATTCGAATAGAATCTCGAAGGAAGTTAATTTTCTAAGTTAACACATGCAAAAAATATTACTAATTGCCAATAATAAAACGTCATATGTTTCTAGTTAACCGACTCTTTCTCATTCTCTCTATGCGCTTACTCTCTCATTCCCACTCTTTTTTTGGTGTCTACTCTTTTCTTTTTCTCACTTCCTTTCGTCCATATTTCTCTTTATATCTTTCCATTTCTCCCCATTTTTTTACTTTTCTCCATCTTTCCCTTTTTTCTCCATCTTTTCCTTTCTCCATTTCTTTCTCCCCTTTTCTACATTTCATTTCTCTCTATTTTCCCTTTCTTCCCTTCTTTCTCCCTTTTCTCCACCTTTCCCTATCTCGCCATCATTCCATTTCTCCCTTTCTCTCTACTTTCTCTTTCTCTCCATCTTTCCTTTTCTCTCCATACTTCATTTCCTCTCTATCTTTCCTTTTCTCTCTATCTTTTCCAGTTTCTCCCTCGTGGCTTTTCTCACCCCCGTCGACTTTCGCCCCTTCTTTCTCACATTCTCCCTCTTTCTCGTCCTTTCTCACGCTCTTTCTGACTCATTTTCTTTTTCTTTCCCTCTTTCTCCTTTTCTCTCCCACCCTTCTTCGCCTCATTGTTCGGAGGTGGGAGCGGCAAATGTGCCACCCCTCTCACTCTCTCTCCAGCCCACCGCTCAGAGACTCTGCCTCCGGCGCGCACCCCGTTTCACGCCTTGCGCCCGCCAGCCGCCGCGCCGCGCCGCGCCGCGCCGCGCCGCTTGCCTTTTCGCCGGCGCGGCGCGGCGCCCCGCCCCTTTTTTTGCGCCCGCCGCCCGCCAGCAGCCGTCGACGGCGTCGGCGTCGGCGGCGCTGGAGGTGGACATCTGGTGTGGAGTCTGTTATGGCGGAAAAGACATTTTTGTGTTCCGCATTTCGTTCTCGCTACTTCTTTTGCGGTTTTAAAGGTGGAATAACACGAGGAATGGGAGCGCTCGGGGAAAAGTTTTGGCGGCGGTCGTGGAAGTTTCATGCAATATACTCGCCCACTTGTTCGTGTCTGCTGCCAGTAGGCGTTATCAGATGGCGTGCATAATTTTATTAAACTGTTCGGAAGCCATTTTAAATTCCTTAAAAGTGTGTTGTTCTTTAAGAATAGGTTTGTGGCTTGATATACTGCTGGATGAGTGGTGGATAAGCACGATTCCATGATGAAATTCCATAATTTAAACACTTTATACTGTAGTATCTCCAGATTTGTCGGCATTCTTTACCAAAAAGTATTTAAGTCTTTAGAAAGTAAAATGGTTACCTGCAAAATTTCTGGATGAAGTGTGTTTTAGATTCCCTAGTTGTTTTTGCTGAATATTTTGTTAGGTTTCGTCATGCAATGCAAATTAAGCGAAGCAGGAAAGCACGTTTGCCTTCGCGATATGTATTGCGTTTCTTTTCTAATTTTCTGTCATAAGGATTCATTCGGATGATTTCGTTTTCTGATGCGTCCTTTCAATTACATCAACATTAACTTCATACATATAATATAGTATTCAATGCACAAATTATTTAACAATATTTATTTAAAATACTTCATTTTCATTTAGAAAGAAGTTTGATTTTCCCTATTTTTTTCTTTAAACGAAATATAATTGACTCTAGATGTGTTATCACTTGCTTTTATTAACCGATTTTATTGAATATACACTAAATGTTAATAATATCTGACAATGAATGCAATGATCGCCATCTGCTGTCATATTCGTTCGTTTTTTAGCATGATGTTTTGTTTCAATTGATCAATGGAAAACTGTCATAGTTTCGTCGTCTGCTGTCAGCATGAGCTTGTAGTTAGCGGAGTGAAAATAGTGGGTTTTTTTAAGTTCGAATATCAATGAACGTATATAAACGCAATGTCCACCAATCTCTTAACACTTGTGTCCCTTTACAAAACATTTTCAGTACTTGTATTCGTGGTGCATTTTTAAGTTAAGGGGGATAACAAGATTTCCTGACACTGCAATACACATACATATACAATACACGTAGGAAAGTATTTTGATAAATATAAAACATTCGGGTTACATTTTCAGAAACATGTAACCCCCTCTCATTCCATTAGTCTTTAGAATAACTATTGAACGACTTGAAAAAATGTAGAATTTTCGATTATCCATATAGTGTATATGTATGACTTGATTTTCCATACAGTGAGCCATGTAATCGCATGTGTTCAGCCACTTAAATATATAATTTCGCAGTCAACTGTAAATGCATTAGTAAAATAAAAATCGCATTTCTACAAAATTTCACTCTCGCAGACTGTTATTTTGCCATATTTTGGCAGAAAAATGGTTCGCAATAAAAAATCTAATACAATTACTAGCCGATCAAGCGATAAATCCAAGTCCCTGATGTGCTCTATACGTTGAGTGAAGAGTAAAACATATGACAAGTGATTGGCATATTTTTGAATGTCCAATAAAAGAAATATTTAAAGATAAGAAAATCAAAGATGAAATTGGATCTGACATAAATTTATAATGGAAATCAGGAGCAAGTATTTGTTCTTTCTATATCAAAAAGCCACATTTCGCTCTGTTTATACTCATTTCATTCGTTGTGTTTGAAGTACATTTTCACCTTTCGAAAGAGATTCAGTTTTTCTGCAGTATTAGTTTGTTTATATTTACAAACAATAATTTGGAACTTCCGTAAAAAATTGAGTACTTAAATAATCGAGAAATATTGCACTTTTCCCTGATCTCATAATAATTCACCTATTATTGAATTCTGAAATAAATTAAAATCTAGAATAGATATAGTGCAGTAATATTTATTATCATTTTGCAATGAAATAAATGTGAGTTATATTTGGTGTGTTTTAGGCCGCTTTTTAAATATAAAGTCATCAATATCAGAATTTTCGAAAATTGCCAAAGAAATAATGAAAGAAAGTATGTGCTTTTGTAGCTTCTCTTGTTTCTGATCTGAAGAAATTTATAATTTTTACTAGGAGAAACAAATTACAAAAGTGTTATGGATGCATAAGGAGCATCCATATTCGGTGCGTGCGCAGTGGGAGCCCGAGGCGAGTCTATAGCTGGACGTCGCCTCAGGTATATCAGGGAGCGACAAGCTATCATCGAGCTAAGCAGCATAGTGGTGGCAAGCCTGTGTAGAAGTGTATTCTGCCTATGAAGACTTCCCCCTTGGAACAACCAAGGTTGGACAGTATTTAAATACTTGTATTTGAAATACGTATTTTAAATACATTTTGTGTTTGAATAACTGTATTTTTGAGTTTTTTTTTTTTTTGACATGTGTTTTAGAGATGTATTTAAATACATAAAATAGGTGTATTTAAAAAAGGAAATACTTCAAATACAGATGAAGATAAAGAGAATAGTTTCTTTTTGATTCCGCTAGACAATGAACCTCATTGAAACAAAAATAAAAACCCCTTTCAGCTGTTAAATTGGAATTCTCTTAATTTTTAAATTATAAATCTAAATCATTAAAATTGCTAGACACTTTTCTAACAACAAAAAATGCGTTTATTCCTCAACACTCATTTACGTTCATCGGCGACGTTGAACGACCGTTTTTCTTTGCGGGTTTAATACATTGGCCAAGTTGGGGTTTATTGTCTAATGATTTGTTTGAAAAACTGGTCACTTTAAAAGGAAATTCCGCTTATTTGAGTTAGACTTATAAGTAATTTGTTCAGAAATTTATGACTGCCAGTTAGTAATTTATTGTAATTGACAATTACAATAAATGTTTACAATAAAAAGAAATAATTAAAAAGTATTGCTTTTATTGTATTTTGAGTATTTGAAGTTTTTTCAATGCATATGTATTTAGCTATTCAAAACCTAATGTATTTTGAGTATGTATTTAAATGCTTATTTACGAAGTATTTTGACGAAGTATTTAAATACTAAATTTAAAGTATTTTGGCCAACTCTCGAAATATTGTGACTGCGCTACAGACTGGTACCTCTCCTGGTGGTAACAACTACGTTACGAACTTGGTTATTTCTAAAGGTGAATTGTTTGTTAACTAGCAGGTGTATGGTACGATTTGAATTGTGCAAGTTGTTCTTACCTGATTCAATACACTATTGTTATTTGTTTGCTCCTGTGTAAGTTGTGTACATAGAAAAACTTAGCTCTGTTAGAAGAAGAAATAAAAGAGGTCATCTTCGTCAATTAGCTCTTTTAGTATCATATTAGTATTTTATGTTCAGTAGATGAGCCACAAATGAAAATTGAATTTAAGATGTAGTATCGCTTTATGGCTGTATTGCTCGCGCAGGTTTTCTTGATATACGAGCTCCCTAGTTCTCAGCCAGCGCTTAATAGCACGACCCGTTGAAATACTTAGGTTCGAGTTGGAACGGCACGTACCATTTTACAATGTTGGCAACACCACCATGTACTTTTAAAACAAACGTAGTATTTCTCGTGGCACGCTTTGGTGCGTTAAGTTCATGACCACCGTTGGCACGCCCGTTTAAGCCGTGACGTAGCAGAGTCCTCCTCTCCCCGCACCTCCCGCTGTGGAATATCAAGAAAACTTGCGCGTGTAGTAGTAGTCTCCTTAACCAATTTCTGTAAAGAGAAATGCTTTTCTCAGAGCTACGATCTGTCACTTGTAGTTATCAAGAGGGAGAGTAGGCACAAAATATGACTATTTTCCTCAATCCAGGTCTACATAAGAATACAAATATAAAAATGTATTTTGTTCTATACCATACAAAATGAACTATGTATTTCACAAGGCAAGTATTGTCGTTATGAGGTTGATACTGCGAGACCTTACGAGCAACATATCGCAAACGAGAGAAGATGTTGGTGATCAAAGAAGAATATGACGAAACTTTTCCATTTTCAATATTTTAGAAATATGATATTCTTTATTATTCATATGTCTTTAGAGGTTTTCCTCAATGGTAATAAACTCTTATCTTGTCTGTTTTTTACTCAGTCCTGTTCTCCCTCTATTCACCTGAAATTCTAATATCTGGACTTGTATGCCATTCACAATGACACTGCATCGGGCTAACATTACAGGCGGTTGTGTCTTTTTTCTCGACTTCACCATTAGTCTGAAAAGTTCCGTTGCCATCCTTTGAATTTTGAAGTTTAATTACGTTTCTATCTCTTTCAGAAGATACAAAAGCGAAACTATTTTTTCATACTAAATATTATCCTCGAGGTAATTTGCTTAGTTTCAGACTCTACATGTGAGCACACATCCAACATCTCAACTCTCCTCTGCAATGTGTGATAGTTATTTGACAGCTCAGTGACCACTCTCGGCCGAAAAATCCGTCTCACATTTCTTGCTTCCCGTATTGAATCTCGTTGACGTGACAGAACAACCCCTCCATAAATCGTCGAAACTTACGTTCGTTCCCGCGACAGCTCCGCCCCCCTCCCCTCCGCCGCCAAAGGGGTGGGAGAAGCGGAGCGGGAGACCGCGTTCCCAACTCCCCCGCAACTTCTCAGTTACTCGGGGGAGCCGGCAAGGCCCCGCCCGCACACTCGCGGCTGTCGGATCTCCTTGCCTGGAACTCGGCGGCTTGCGACAGCCAACGATCCCCGCAGCAGACACGTGACACCGGCGCTGGCGCGGGCTCCCGCGGGACTTCCCCGCCCGGCCGCGGGCACCGCCGCGGGGCGCGCACGCGTCACGTCGAATTGTTTCGTAGTCGCGCGGACAAAACGGCGACGCGATGGGAACGCTCTGGATAAAAACGGCCGTTGTCGGAAAAAAATTCGCCTTTAGCTGCCAGACGTGATTGATTTCCTCGCGTTACCCTCCGCTGTCAAATTATCGTGTCAGATCCAGATATCTGATAAGTTACATTCTACGCAAAACTGGGGTTTATTATAAAAGAATATAATCGAAAAAAACGTGTGAATGCTTCTTTGCACGTCTATAGTAATGAATATTCATCGATGCTGAGATCTGAATGCACCTCGTTTAACGGCTCCCCACAAAATATTTTGTGCACATAGAATAAAAAAAAAGCCTGTATCTGCCTGGTAAATAACCTCTTCTGGCAAGCTGAATGCTCGTGTATCGAAAAAGGCACACAATCTGTTGGAGCTGCGGTATACCCTTCAAAATTTAACAAGCCAGATAATATGGACCTTTTATCGTATTTTCCAAGTGACTGTCTTTGAATGACACATTTCACTTGTAAAATAAATGGCGCCGTCCTCTCTAGACCTTCCGATTCCATCCGAGCGTTCACGGGCGAAGCCGAAGTTCGAAAGTCGATGAAAGTCCCAACACAAAACTCTTTTATACCGTGTCGCTGACCCTGCATCTGCCCTCTCTTCCAGCAGCCCTGCTCTTCCTCCTCCTCTGGCGCGCCCGCTTCGAGATAAATCGAGTCATCGACCCGCTCGAGTGAAACCTTAATTGTACTAATGCGGCACTTGTTTCGCCGTATCGTCGGTAGGTATCTCATTACGAAGTCTGCGCTAGTAGCTTCCGTGAATGGAGGGAAGATACAAGCGGTTCCGGGAATGGGGGAAACGGTGGAGGGTACGGAGGAAGTGAAAATGCAATAGAAGAAGCGTGTTGGACGTAAAATGAAAGAGGCAGTAAAGACGATGGTAGCGGTGGAGATAAAGCTCAGAGACGCAGTAGACACGATGTCAGCAAATGTGAGGTTTGTTGGCGAGAAAGCAACGAGCATTACTGACAAGGGGAAGCCCTAACAGTTTTCTTGGTAATAATGCTCGTGTCACCGAATAGACATTTTTCATTGAGACGTAAGAAAAAGATTGTATAGTTCACCAACAAATTCACAAGAACGTAAACAGCAGCCCTTCGTTTAACTCCCAGTTTCCTTTTTCAAAACATTTCTTTACGTATGGTTTGTTTCGATTGTTCTAATATCCTGTTTGTTTCCGTTGTTACATTTTTGAAAATATTTTGGCAGTCAATCCCGCGAATCACATGCTTACCAATAATACCAAAAGAAATCCACACTCATTTTCACATTCTCAATATTTCTCAGATTTACGAGAGAGACCAAACTTATAGAAACATACATAAAACTATGGAGCGAATTTCTTAAATAAGTGATCTTTGTGGATAGATAATTATTTTTTCCATCAATTGTCAGGAAATGTACAAAATACTAATGACAGAAAATATCCATGCAGTTGTTTCTGACAATATTACTTTTAATAATTTTGGAAAGCGTGAAGATCGAATTTAGGCACGATACGGCACAGCACAGCGCAGCAGAATCGTTATATCAAAAGAAGGCGAGAAGAATAATGGGTGATTGGAAGAGAGAGGCAGTGGAGATTGAGGCAACTGAGGCAAAGGCGTCTATTGCAGCGGCAGGGTCCACGCGATGGGCACAGCTGTGGGAACGCCACCCTTCCACGCAGCAGCTGGCGGATGCGAGGGAATCTGGCTTCGGCGAACGACGTCAACACAACACAAGCCGGGGGAGGGGGTGAAAACAGACGAAACGTCCACGCCTTTGGTGGAGGTCGTCGTGCAACAGCGGGGACAGTGCCGGGGCGCAGGCGGAGGCAGGAACGGGGACGGGGACCAGGGCGGGTCGGCGGTGGAGACGACGGCGACGACAGGGCTGGGGTGGCGCTGGAATAGGGACGATGGCGAGGACCGCAACGGGACGGAACAGCAGCGAAGGCGGGGGCGAGGATAAGATCGAGGGCGGCAGCGGGGACGGGAGCGGCGGCGGGGGAGGACCTAGGTCGGGGATGAGGGCGGTAATGGCGCGACCGACAGCAGGCCTGGGGCGCTGGGGCGGGGGCTAGGATCTGGGTTGGGGTTAACGTCGGAAGTTCGTAAACAGCCGCGGAATACACAAGGGCTCCTTTATGGCGACGTCCTCTGCCGCCGCCGCCGCCGCCGAGGGCGATCGCAAATAACGGGGGCGAGAGCCCGCAACGCGCATGCGCCGAAGAGACTGGCAGGCGGGCAGGAGTCTCGTGGAGCGGGCGGGCGGGCGCGGTGCGCGCTTGTGGAATAAATAATGCCGCCGATGCGTCTCTGCCCGCCCCGCCCCGCGCCGCGGCGCTGGAGGCGGCCGTTCGCCCGCGCGTGAGATTTCCAAAGATAGCGCCAGGAGCGATTTCGCGCGGAAGGCTCCACAGATGCGTCGGGCAGTGGGCGCACGAAACTCGCAATACGCACGTAGCGCAACTTTTGTTGTTTCCAAAGGAGCATTTGTTTAGGCGACAAAACACAATGATGATCGTGTAGAATGTAAGAATTAAAAGAAGACAAAATAAAGTGACTATCCATTGTTTCGTTTTATTTAATTGTTTCCTTGGCGATGAAATGCTTTATTTACTATTTTGAGAATACTTTCTAAGTTCTTTATTAGAAGTTTTCATAATATTTTGTTTTTTTATTAACATTTCAAACGATCTGTACATTTTCAAACCTTATTTTCATTGGGAGCTGGAAATGTAAAGTTATTACAATATATAAAGTCATGAAGTTATATGCTTAAAACTTGATAATCGCCAAGTCTATATATTATTATTATTATTATTATTATTATTATTATTATTATTATTATTATTATTATTATTATTATTATTATTTTGTTTTATTCTTGTTAATGGATGCTACGGTCAGTCACGTGAAATATCTTCGTAGGAACTTTTTTCTCATTTATTTCCTCTATATTCTCTTTTTTTTCTGTTATTCTTTTTTTCCTCTCTTAAAGTTGTTTTTTACTCTATTCTGAAATATTCTCTTTTCTGTATTATCGTACTATCATATCGTATTTTTATTTCCTTTGTGTGCAATGTCTTCTTTGATCTAAGTAATTTTTACCATTCGTAAATATTATTCTCTGACTTTTTTCATTCTCGAAATCGTTTTGGCGACTTTGAGGTAGAAGAAATCCAATTGGTAAATATCCGGGCTTGTTCATTATAATTATACTATATTGTGATGTGGCGATAAATTAAATCTGTTTAAATAAATTAAATGTCTGACATCTTTTCGATGATCTAAAAATACACGAATTAATTATTTAACAAAGTGCTCCATCATCTTTTTGTTTCTTTACGTTAGTAGAAGGGTGCAATATGTTTATCTCTTTCAAAAGCAAATAGAAAATTTATATTGAAAATATGTCTTAAACTCAATATTTTTCGCAGATTAAAAGCTTCAGCGTTAGAATTTCAAATTCGTGTTTAGATGGAAATCAAAAACATACCGGTTTTAAACTTTCAAAAAATATTCCTATATCCATTTTACAATAGTAGTCACAGTTTGGTTGATCTAAATATTTGGGGAATGTCTTTTAGAAAATGTCTCTTCTCGCAAAATGATTTCAATTTTACTTACTTACCCGTCTACTAGCAACGTACGCGGTAAAGAGAAAGTATTGTAATTCTGCAGATGAAAGTGGCGTTTTTGTTGCTTTTTAGAAAAAAAACTTGTATCGCGGCCCATCTTATCGAAAAGTGTGAAAATATTATTCATGTACGTGGTAAATCACTTCATGTAATACGTAAGCTTAATCCGCGTTGGGTCAATCCGGGTTTTATACGTCATTGATACTGAAAAATTGGTTTACGGCAAAACGTTTGTTTGTCTCTACATGTCCGTCTACCTGTTCGTCCGTTCGTCTGTGATCAACTCTACGCCTAAACCATTGAGACATTTGCTTCAAAATTAACATTCTCCTATCGATCTGGGGGAACTAAAGGTCAATCAGCGAATCCGAAACCCGATTTTTTTTTGTTCTTACATGAAGCCTCAACATTTTCAAAAAATTGGCGCCAAAATTTTTCTTTCATTTTTCCTCGGATATAGAGCAAAGAATGTGCAAAATTGTTCGCTGTCTCCCTACAACTACAATTTTGGAGACAGAGATTTTTTATAATTAAATCTCTTCTTAAAAGATAGATCTTTAGATAAGGTCAGACTTTTTTTAACAATATAAGTAGTTCTCGAATAATTTTTGCTTAAAGAAAAGCCAATTTTAAAAAAATATTTTTCTCAAAAACGGTTCCTCATTTTTTCTCTATTTTTTCTCGAATAGAGCAAAGCAGGCTTATAAATATTCAATTTTCAGTGAATTCTCTGTATTTTCGAAAATTGCAATAAAATAACATTCCAAACTACAATATTCATGATATAGTTTTCGTAACGAAATCGGTTCTTTAAAACTAGATCATTATGAAATCAATGAAAATTCTAAATATTTTTAAAAATTGCAAATTCAAATGTTTAGATTTGTTTTTGAAGCGTCGGAAGGGTGAGTTGAGCTGTCAGGCTGGTAGTAAAGGGAAAACATGAATGACGTGCTAACCCTGAGAACGGATTCCAGCGCGGAGAAAAAGGTGGTTGGAAACACTTTTGCAAGAGTGTATTATAGTATTGAGTACCGAGAAAGTGTGCGTAGAAAGTGTGTAAGCAAGTGCCGTTCTAGCATCACTAGTTTCAATGTTTTTTGGGGGGGGGGCAAGAAAGGGTAACCTAAAAGCGTGCCCTAGGCCGCCCAAGGCACCGCTGTTTGGGACCACTGTGAACGCTCAGACGCATTTCCCGGCGCCGCCAGCGCTCGCGAGTAGCGAAAACGCGCGCGGGAATGGCGGTGCGCGGAGGGGAGTAAGGGAGGCTGCGCCCCGTGAAATACGGCTGAGCAAACGGCCATCTCCTCCCGCGCGAATGGGAGGCTTGAGTGCTTTCGCCACCGGCCGTGCAGCCAGGGTATTTTCTGGGTAACAGTATTGGCACTAAATGGCAGTAGTGGGTGAGACGGTAGCTTTCTTGGCTGGAATTTGCAAAGCAGGTACCTCTTTCGAGATCAAGTAGCTCTGTTGTTGCTAAGTTCACTGCCGTACGTTCCTTGACTTTCTGGATGTTTACATTCGGCTATTACGTCGAGAGGAAAAGAGCCTTGTAAAGAGTGTCTAAAAATAAATGTTTGAAACTTCTAGGGCATGTCCAGCTTAGAAGTTGATCATTTTTGCCAGTAAACATGTGGTGGGAAGTGTCGTATAACGAAAGTATATGAAACATTTGGTACTATGACATCTGTCTCTGATTAACAGATAATACATCATACATTGGTGTTTAGCAAGTACCGTACAGGATATAGCCGAATAAAGTGGTGAAAATTGCCCCAAACCAAAACGATAATCGCGATGCTCATGAGAAAGAGAATAAAAATGCCGTAGTTTCTCAGAACAGCATCCTCCTAAGGAAATCTGTTGCAGAGATACGAGAGACGTGTTCTCCGTGTTTTGTTTTTCTCTCATCTTCTATTGCATGTATCAGGCTGAAAAAAATTGTAGAGATTGTTGAATTTGAAGGGATTTTTGTCAACCAATTTTGACGCTAAATTCGAATAGTAAATAAATTAAAACATTTTTAATTGATTTTCGACGTGATAACGTTGAAGTACTCAGTTCTTTCCCTCTCGAATGTGTCTTACAACATTCTGTAACATATTTTTTTCAGATTTTTAAACAATTTGGATAATAGGGGATAAATTAAAACAAATTTATCAGTTCAAAATGTCGAAATACGCGCCAAAATGCGATTGGAATAAACCTTTTTTTCCATATTTAAATACAGATTCAATCACGACATATAAACTCGAAATCTTATAGGTGGTACATCTTTTATGTACCAAACTCAATCGGAATATCCAGGGTAGAAGGAGATGGTTGGGCTCTCGCATAATCCTGCTTCAGCCAATGAGCTTCAAGCACCAGTTTGCGTCATAACATTAGCGTGAAATTTAAATGCCAAAATTATCACAGTTGCAAGTCATTAAAACAGAAACACATAAGCACTTTGTTTTTCAAATATTGCATCTGTTAATTCAATTTCACATTCATCTTGTTACTTTTGATTGGTCACCTTTGAAAATTGTCACTATGTGCCACTTCAAAATGTTCCTCAACTCTTCTTGCTCTCCATGCAACATTGCAGCCAACGTCTGGTTTCGCTTTTCCATCGAAGTGCGTCATGTGCGTCACGCTTTTCAACCGTGTTGTGGTGACGTGAGGCGTGACACAAACTGGTACTGTGCAGAACGAGCAAATAGTGCTGCATCGGAGGAACCCACCAAAGGAATATCGATGAAAAGATATTATTGTGAACATGCGAACGGAAGCCTGGGATGCTGCTCCTACATAGCTGCGATCGTTTATTATTTGGCCTACGCTCGTTACTTCGTGAAAATTGTTAAACAGTCAGGTATTTTGAGAAGACTGTTTATATATAAACGAACGCGTGATCCCAGTTATTGAAAAAGACAATGACAATGATTAATTTTCTTTACGAAGGTTAATGACAATGATTAATTGTCTACGCTTGTCTCATTGTCAATTATTAATAAACCTACAACTTAGAAATTTGATTTATATTATAAACATAAATGATTAATAGTACACCTAATACCGAGTAATTTAATTTATATTAGAAACAATACATAAATCTAAAAAACAAACACCAATCTAAAAATATAAGAAACAAATGATTTTCTTTCGATAATACAAATACTTTCCACATAAAAACAAAGATTTGTCAGCAAAAAGTTGTAAATCAGATTTTTGTCTGTAAACGAGACTTTTCAATAATTTAAATATAAATTGTTTAAACATTGGTAAAAAAAATTTCTATCAGATTTTGTCGCGAATTTCAAATTTTTAAACTGATAAAACTGGTTTTAATTTTTTTCACTACCGTCCAAATTGTTTAAAAAAATCTCAAAAAAATGTTATAGAATGATACATTGTAGGGGGAAAACTGAGACAACTCTCTAACGTTAACACGTCAAAAATGTATTTAAACAAAAAGTTTTTGGTTTGAATTTGGTGTCAAAATTGACAAAATACCTTCAAATTTAACTGTTTTCCCCCCTCTCTCCATTTTTTCAGCCTAATACATTCAATAGTATCCGTGAAAAAAATAAAACATGAAAAAAACGTTTCTCGCTGTACCTCAGCAACAGATTGCCCTAGAAGGCCGATTTTTTTAGGAATCTACGGAATTTTTTACTGTCTTTCACATGAGCATCGCGATTATCCATTTGGTTCGGAGCACTTTTCACCATCTTATTCGGCTATATCCTTTGTTACTGAATCAAACGCGAACTTCCAAACACCAGTGAATAATTAATATTTTTTAATCAATTTTATATTAGATAACTAATATGTAGACATTTAAGCACTCATTTTTTAAATAGTTATAAGTTATGGTTTATTTTCATAATTATTTTGAGCATTAATATGATCAAAATAAATATGAAAATTAAGTAATAATGAATAAAATGAATTAAGTAATAATTTACTTAATTGTTGTTATAGAGACGCGATATTTAGGTTTGTGTATGTCCTTAATTAATTAATAATTAATAAAATTATATTATACTCATATATCCCCATCAATCAGGACGAACACGAGGCGCTGACAATTTGAAATTAATACTTTGATTTTTGAGAATACCTTACATAAATCTTTTTTTAAAAGTTTCAAACATTTCTAAAAAATAGCTCCATTTTTTAAAATTAAATTTATACGTCTGGTAGCACAAAAAAAGCTTAAGTAGTTGCGCAGAATTTTGGTTGAACTTTTTAAATTTTTAAAATTGCAAAAGTTCGAACTCGTTTCGAGGCCTTCCTACAACAGTAACATTGAATATAGTTTTTTTAACGAAATCTGTTCTTCCAGTACTGATCTTCAAAAGAGGTCATATACAATTATTCGAAAATATGAGTATTTTCGCGTACTTTTGCCTGCCATACAGGCAATGTGTCAAAAAAAATTATTTTTTTTTCAAAAACGGCTACACATTTTTTAGGTATTATTTTCCTCAAACAGTACAAAGTTTTTTGATATTTAGATCATTAAAAAAGGTCATGTACAATTGTTGGAAAAACTAGTATTTATCGCATAACTTTTGCTTGAAATAAATACAAATTTCTAATAAATATTCTCTATCGCAAGAACAGCTTCATTTTTTTTCTGTAATGATTCTGTAATAAAGTACGCAAATAAACGCAGCTCAGAGCCCATTTGCGGCAAACTCTCTGCGGTTTCGAAAATTACAAAAACTTAACATAACAAAACTACAATATTGATTATAGGAATATTTCACTCAATAAAATATCTTTAAATTAGGTTGTGTACATTAAAAAAAAGTAATTTTGCGTATTTATTGAAAATCATCGAAAGCGCAAATTCGAATTTCTCGCGCTTCTTTTGCTGATTTTTTCCCCCACGAAATGCCAGTTCTCAATTCGACAATGGCAACACCGTGACACGGACGTTTCAAACTCTCAGAATTTCTTCTATTGTTGGACAATGTCTCGGGCTGAATGGAACCCAGTTTTGGATTGTCGAATTTGTGTTCATGTGTTAGCTTTAAAATATTATTTTCGCGCTTCATGCGCCACGCACGGTAATGAGTTTTACAAGTGATATCTGAGAAGGGTGAATCTGGACAGAAAGTGCTGTATTTTAATATTATGTAACAGTTACTAATGCGAGAATGCAAGTGTTTTTGTGGCACCTCTTGTTTAAAGCCTTTAGAAATTAAGGCGGTCCTGCCTACAACGTACTTTTTTCGCGCTTCCCGGTACATCAGCGCCTGATAAGAAAGATTTACTTTGCCGCCGTTGCTCTCAGGGGTAAATATTAGTAGATTACATAATCAAGGGTACCCGGTGCAGTAGTATAACACGACCAAGCGAAGTGTAGGATTCAAAAGAGAACGGCGCATCTGATAACTATCAACAGTGGCAGTTGTGTCGCGCGTTAGGGCCGGGGCCGTGGTTCAAGGTCATTCGCGGTCAAGGGCGGTATAGGCATTTAATGCATTCATGGTTCTGTTCCAAAGTAATACATTTTGTTTGGTTGGTTAGTGATTCCGGGCGCGTCGACAGCTTAGGCCATTAGTCCCGTAAGTGTAATGCATGTTTTTCACTCGAGAGATGGCGGTGATCTTTCCCCACTGGATGGTGAGATCCGGCGCCCATCTACCGTCGGCTAGCGGGGTTTCCCGCTAACCAGAACTCTCCCACCAGCGGGTCACGCCCCCAGCCGGGACAAGTTTAAGTTTCTCGACCGGTCTTCCTGAATATGTGGTAGTGTAGTGTATGTTAATGAAAGTGTGTGTATGTAAGGGGAGAGGATAGGACAAGGAAGAGGAAGGAACGATCGCGGGCGGTCCGTAGCCCGTTTATTAGGGTATTGCCTGGTGTTGATCTGAGAAACCTCGAAAACTACCGATCAGAGCACTTCTTCGCTGTCCGGGTGACGCCGCGTAGTGACGTCAATGCCCTGATGAAGCCTGCGACATGTCAGGCGAAACGTCGGCCTCTCAGCCCACTACGCGGCATCACCCGGACAGCGAAGAAGTCATCGACTCGAGCCGCGGAAGCCTACGCGTATACCGATCAGAGCAGCCGGCCGCTAGAGTTCTCTTCCAGACAGCAACTGAATCCGACCTAGATGAAAAGCTAGTGTCGAAAATCCTGCCGCCGTCATAACTTGAACCTAGGACCTCCCGGTCAGAGGCGTTGTAGTGACATCAGTTGATGCACTGAACTACCGCTCCCGGTCCAAAATAATAAAACATTTTGCATTACATAGTACGTAATGCTAATTCATTATCCCAATTAGTTTTTCTTCGGATATTTTTTCATGCAAACATTAAGTTAATTACACCGTAAACACCTAATAATTTGATCACTCATTAACGATTTGAAACACATACATTACATTACATTGTAAGGGACTCTGTAAGTTAAGAAGAAATTCCTGGGTGTTTTTCATTAAATCGAATAATATAATATACTCATGTTGTAGAATTTGATGTGTAGCATGACGGGAAAATGTGGTTACTTTTGAGGAATGAAAACTCTTCCTATCTCCATATCGTTATCAATATTTATTAATATAATTATCGAAGGCGTTGACATTTCCCCGTGATTTTAAATGGACTGTCATGGGTATCGTTGAACATAATATGGCATTACAAGACGGATACATTTCGACCCACGCGTCGGTATCAAGCCGTAAGGCCAGCACCCGACCTGAGACGTCTTGGGGGTGGCGAAAACAATTCGCCGGATGGTCAGCTAGCTCAGTTAGACGTCCCAGTGTGGACACAAATAATAAAAAAAGAAGAATAGGCGGGTTCAGGGTCGTGAAGAACGTTTTGGATTGGATGCAAAGTACTAAAAACTCGAGTTAGAATCACTTTTCACTTATTTTAGTGTATTCTAGAAAATTGCTGCTGTGACAATTACATGAAATGACACTCAAAAAAATCAAATACAGAATAACTATGACTGGCTGGAAGAAAAAACCCAACACACACTAATGACTCAATACACAACTTCCCACTCTCATTTATAACACAAATTTTCAATGAACACACTTTCAGCAATACTGAGAATCGTTAAAAAATATTACTTTATACAAAAGAAAACAAATTGAGAATCAAAGCTAGTAATTCTGGATTAACAATGCTTAAAATGAAATACACACTCTCTCTCTCTCTCTCCTCTCTCCTCTCTCTCTCTCTCTCTCTCTCTCTCTCTCTCTCTCTCTCTCTCTCTCTCTCTCTCTCTCTCTAAAAATTCAGAGAATAATTAATATTGTAATTCTTCTCTTACTCAGACTCTTATTCACTAATTTACAATATTACATTTTCGAATCCTTTTAAAAGAAAAGATTGATTCTGTCCTCACGTGCTAGAAATAGGAAACAAATGTACTTTTACTTTCTTTATCTTTAAGCATAGCAAATATGTTACTCTCCCCTCTTTCTACGTAAAGAATTCAGAATAAGCTTTCTGTTTAAAATGAATTACTCCTTTCAATATAAAAACAGTTCATTTGGCACGACCTTACTTTTATTCTTCTCGGCCGCGTCGGTAAGTCCGCTGTGCTTTCTGCTACCCTTTCCTCGGTGTTGTTGGTGGCCTTGGAGCGTCGGAGCTTGGGTTGAAATTCAGTCGCCCACCAGAAACGCGTTCTCCGTCTCGTACAAGGTTTATATTCTTTCGTACTCTCATGTAAATTTTAATTGACTTCCAATTATGACTTTTAACCAACTGGATATTCAGAGTGTTGAATTAAATCCAGAGATCAACCTTGAATACGAGCACAAAAAATTTAAGAGAGCAAATAATAAAACTGGAAAGAAAAAATGAATGCAACTATTAATTTACTGCCACATGTTCAAAAAATCCCCCCTTCATTCTCCAATTATAAATGCACAACGTCTCTTATTATATTTCTCTCAAGATTACGTTCAAATTAATTTATAATGGGATATTTACCTCTTCTTAACTTCCTGAAGGGTTTTATAAAAGATGCCGATCTGAAGTCCGCTGTAATATGAATCCCTGGCGTGTCGTTGTCAGTACGTCTGCACAGTTCAGCTGCTAACCTCAGAAAGAACTTTTTCTTTCGTCTGACTACCGGTCTCGCACGATCTATTGTGGCGATCTCTATTGACCTAATTTTCAGTTAGCATTCTTTCGTATTCTTCCGCGTTGGCGCGCGTTCGAACTGCTCATTTCTCTCGCTCTCTTAGGTTTCATGTGACACGTTTTCGAAGCAGTTAAGAAAACGGACGGTCACAATATCACGTCTCCGGGCCTTGATCTACATCAGTGCTCTGTCAGTTGCTTTGAGTATACCAATAGCTCTGTTTCTTTTTCTCCGAAGCAAAACAAAGCGCAGTGCTGCCCTCATCGCCAGTCCTTCACTCCACTTGGACGGGTTATATATGCGTTGCAGCCTGTGTGTGCGTTGCGGTCGATGCATTGGTTCGTAGACCGGGAGCTCTTATTTTTGAACCCCGATTCGTCGTATTGACGACTGAGTTCCTAGGTGGGATGGTGCTATGATACATATTAGAAGTGTAGACGCTGCCTACTGCCATTGGTTTATTTCGATCAAATCCATGTGACTACTTGAGTAGTATCGAACATCCACACCATCATGTCACTTCATCATACCCCAGAAATAGACGATCTAATTCTTCCCATCCATATGGTGATCCCGATCTCAATATACCATAGCCTTGAAACAAAAATCATTGTCAGCGGTAGAGAGGTCTTGTAGAGATAGATTAAGCGGGGGAAGCTGTTTTAATCTGAGCTCACGTAGCGGGTGCCCGCCTCAACCTCTCATTGTAGGAACCCAGCTCCCTCTTGATGTCCGCTATGTCGTTTGTTAGCACTAGACGACAACTGATGTGTTGTATTTTGAAAGGGTTGGTAGACGCCATCATGGATCCTTGATAGTGACCTGATCTTTGCCAGTATCAAAGGCAGATAGGTATCTATCTTTGGTACTGGTCTCGATCCTTGATAATAGGCCACCCAGTGTGCACAATGAGTTGGCAAATCACTCTCCTTTCTCCGGCCACTGTTAATAAGAAATGAAAGAAGTATGATGATACAAAAGACGTAGGAAAGTGCGGAGAATTTTTTATTATTATTTCTATCAATCATCAATCTAGAAAACTGTAATGGAGATTTATTTTTGAAATAATGCTTCTTTCATAAACTCAGCTTCTAAGACTTTCTTTTCATAAAGTTTTAATCGACTATATTGTGGACCAAGAATCATGTTTGACTCGAGTGTAGCGATGTAACACCTTCTGGATGCTAGTACCTTCGGAGACAAAGTCAGTGTTTGCTTCATGACTTCAACAGTATTTTTCTGGCATATGATGGCGATTTGAGTAATTCACATAAAATGTGTGATATCAGTTATACTTTTGTCATTAATATGTTTAAACTGAATTAGTTTTACTTTTATTTATAATAATTTACTCTGTTACAGGCAAATAAATAGAGTTGGTTGGTAATTTTTTTTATATTTACGTTACGTGTAACCTTTTTTAATTGCCTCCACTCAAAACGTCTCTTAAATTAATACAAAGCTAAAGGCAAAAGTTTGCTGGATAGTAAGATTTTAATTCATATAGGAACACTTTTACCAATAATTTTCATTGGCAAACAAATACCCTTAGGCACTTAAGAAGAAAATCTTCAATGTGAAATAGGCTTTGCTAATAATATTTCTGACTATAAGTAATAAGCATTTAAATCTATTGTGCTCTTCATACAATCACAATTTTTTACTTAAATTCTTGATAAGAATATTATACAGGGTTTTAATTAATTTACTCTTGAAAGTTTCAAAGAAATATAATTTCTTATATATAAGAAATTAAAACAGTTGAACAACCTTGAACAGGTTTCTTTCGATTCTGTTTCAAATCTTTTTCAAACTGTTGAAAAAATACTCGTATTGTTAATGTATACAACTGGATAAACGTTAGAAGGTTGTGAAGTATCCAAATGTTGAAATCTTCTAGATAACAGTCTATACATTTATAATCTATAAAGTATCACTTTTCTTAGTATTTTTTCTACATTTACAGTGATGCAATATTTAAAAATGTGAAATATTTAAAAATGAAAAAATGTGATTTGATAAATCAAAGAAGCAGTGATGATTATGACATTAATTATTTATTTTTAGTGACAAAATAACTTGTAAAAGTAAAGGTTATAAGAAAGTTATGATTAACTTTATTCTGTACAAAATGTTTAGAAAGATGTTCAGAAATGCAGATTAGGTGGAGGAGACACAAGGAAAACATTTTTGTCAATGAACCCGGGGTCTAAGGTAAGGATACCCAACCTGTTACGTGCATTGACCCTGTTTAACGAATGATTTGCTATATCGACCCTCTTGATGTTTTTCTATAATAAACAATATACAATATAATCATAACACAAATAATTGCATAAAATGGCTTGATAACAATTATATAAAATATATGAATAAACATTTTGAAAAATGGCCTATTAGGTTTATGTTTTATTATGTTTTACCATTATAATTTTCACTTTTTTAAAATGTAAACAAATTTTAAGAGATGTTTTGAACATTTGTAAATGTGGTAAAAACAATTGACAGCTTCATATATTTTTCTAATCAACAGGATCTTGACTACACTGGTCATTTGCCGTGCTTATTCAACTGTCGAGCCCCAATCGACCCCTTGATCATTACTGACATCCTTTAAAATATCGTTCCCCCCAGGGGGTCAATACCGACCCCGTGGAAAACACTGGTGTAAGGGATGGTGGTGGGGGGGGGGGTAACTGCTGTCTCTGCAGTGCCTCTGACCGGGAAGTTCTGGTGTTAGAGTCCCAATGGTGGTAGGATTTCCGACACTAGCCACATAGCGAGGTCGAAGTCGGTCGCTGTTTGGAAGAGAATTTTAGCGGCCGGCTGCTCTGATCGGTAGTTTTCCGTGGTTTCTCCGATCAACTCAAAGCGAATGCTGGAGCAGTCCCCTATCACAGCCACGGACCGCGCACGATTTTTGTTTCCTCCTCCTTGTCCTATTTTCTGCAATTGCTCACACTCATACTCGTATACACTACACTACCACACCTGTCGAGAGCCCAGAGAGATCTTGACCAGGGTGGGGCAGGTGGGAGATAACCTGGATGGGAAAACATCATAAGTCGATATGTAGGTCGGCACCAGATCTCACCATCTAGCAGGTAATGAACCCCACCATGGCTCGTGATAACTCATGCTCCAAACTTACGATTGCAGTTGATTCGTCCGGAAACACGAAATAATCGATCAATCTTGTCATTGAGAGGCCTCTATTTTAGGTCGAGAGAGATCAGAACGACCTTAAGACCGTAATCATTGCGCCTTGTCGTAAGAGTCGCCAATGAGCATCACATTTCAGAAGGGTATGAAGGTTCAGTAAAATGAATTATGATATCTATGTTCAACATTAATATACTTCATGAGAATTATATTGAGTTTTGAATTAAAATACGTTATAAAACTGGTAATAATATAGGCTCAACGAGCAAAGCAGCGCATATTCTCCAATTAGTCATAAGTCTTAAGACGTAAGGGATCATGGCGCGTTGCAACAAGCCTGGAAAATAGGCCAATTAATACACGGAAACAACAGCTAAATATAGATGATTACAATACGCCCGACTTTGTGCAAAAGGACAACAATATTTGCAAAAGACTGGAATTTCCAATTAGCCAGTGGCGCACCCAAGAAAGGAGCGGGGGATCTGGGCACTCAAGAGGGGACAGTAGCGCACCCAAGCCTGGTGTCTAGGAACTTCAACCTCTCTCTCTAGAAGCCAATAATTCATATTCAGAAATATATAGTTTATTAATTTATATTCTAACAGAAGTCATTCAATATATCATAAGTTATAAATATTAACTGTATGTGAGCAAATAAAAGTACATTTTATATTCAGCACAAATGAAAAAAAATTTATAACAAAACATCAGGTCGGACTGAACCTGTACCTGTACTCCCTTCCCCCAACAAACATGATGGGCGCGCCTCTTCAATGACCGAACAAAATATCATTATCATCATCGTCGACAGCATGGATCAGACCTCGTGATCTGTTCCGTCCCGGAATTGTTCATGCCATCTCTTCAAGGAGCTTCCAACTCTTCTTTTTCCTTTGGGTGCAATATGAAGAATAATTTTACTTATCATGTATTCTGGCATTCTCAGGACATGACCTTTCCACTTTTCTCTATTTCGAAAAAGTATACACTGTAGAAATGTAAGGAAGATTCATCTTTGATCTGTTATTTTTTTAATTTGTTTTAATTACGCAGGAATAGCTTCCCTGCAAAATCGATCTCTACAACGAATCATCGCCTCCAGATTTCTCTTCACATAAATTCGTTTCCTCCTCCTCTCGCCAAACATCCCTGCGTGAGCAATCAGAACGTGTGCCGTGCAGGCTGGCGACTTCACGACGAAGAGCGGAGGTTGCCGTTTCTGAGCCGTATTTCACAACTCGAGACTTTTCCTTCTTTGTCTTTCCCGCCGCCTTCCGCCGCGCACTTTAAGAGTAATGCGGCTGCTCGGAACAGCCGCGTTTTTATCCCCCGCTTTCTTCTTCTGACTGTTCGTTTCACGTAAGAAAGGGCAGAACTCAGTATTTCCGTTTTGCCTACTGAGCCGCGAGAGAAAAATGAGAAATTGTGTGTGTTTTGACGCAGCGTCTCATGATATGTGTATAGTAATATCGGAGGAAGCGAAATAGGGAGCGTGAATAAGCCTATGTTACACGAATACTTATTTATTTCCCGTTTTTCTGTCATTTTCTTTTGGGAAGACTATGCTTGCGAAAGAACGCATAGAAAGTTTTTCCCTAGTTCATCTCGTATTTCACGTCAGCAATTCTCGTTACGTTTCTTCTCTCTTTCTTTGGAGCTCTGAAATTTCGAAGACATATCTTTGCTTGAAAAGAAACTCGCTCTCAACTGTGGCCGCGGCCCGCCATATTGTGGTGGTGGAAAGCATTGCATTTCACGCGTAGCTCTCCTGCTCTTAATTCTCCATTGCAATCGTATAGTGCTGTGAAAAGTAGCCTTCTCGTTAATCTCCTTTCTTTACGTCAATAAATTTTCAAGAAAGTACTACGTTGCTACATGACATAAATCAGCAAGAATCTTGCCAAAATCCTACATGTGAATTCAACCTCTTTCAATAATAAAAAATAATATATTTTAAAATAAAAAATAATACATTATGTATGTGTAGAAAGCTTTTACTGTATTACATTCCTTTTCTTGTTATTTTGAAACTATTTTGCCGTTAATCCTTCGACAGGTCTGTGGTTTTTGTATCTTCATGATGTATTTCACTCATTATTGACAGAATTTGAAGGTAATTTTATAAATATGCTTTAAGTGAGATGAAGTCAAGATTCAATTTGTGTAGTAATCACGCTATGAAATAGGCATTATGCATAGAACATTCTAAAGTGATTGCCATATCCCATCGAATGATGCTCATATCTAAAACTGTTTTGACCTTAACAAGGGGAATACATGTCCTTTATCGAACCAAATTCAATATCCTGGTTAATCGCAACGGAATCGATAATCAGTTCATTAATAGAGGACCGTTAGTTAGCCTACAACGTATTTCAATTGTGCTACAAAATATTATGATAATGATAATCATAATGTAATATTAGATTTTCCGGGAATATATCAACGGAAATGATTGGTCCTACTTTACAGTTATTTGTATTTCTTTTCATTAATTTCCATTCGCTAAAATCTCGCTTTAAGTGTCAGGTGGAATTCAATTTTTTTAAAGCCATGTTTATTTAAAATTGGTGCAGAAAGTCTTTACTATTTTTACTAAAAACAAAGAGAAGTTCAAAAGTTTTTGGAGATGGAGATAATTATAGATTGTAGATCCACTGGTTTGCTGCGAACTCTGCATAAACATTCAAGTTATTTGTTGAGGACGCCACAACTCTTTGGTGAAATTTGCCATGTGTACACACTGCAATGAAATATCAATATCAACATCAATTCTGAATATTTCAAGCATTCTTCAATCCAAATCCAATTTTGCTTCGATTCGCCCTTTCAACATGCATCCGCTAACATGGAAATGTAAAGAAATTACTCTGCCATTATTCAATGCTTGCAGTTGTGAAACGGGATTACGGCAACGCCACGCACAAACGTCGCTCATCGATTGCAAACATTCCGTGCACGGTACGAGGCAGGAGCACCCAAAGGTCTACATAGCAGGGACGGCGGAAGGCGTTGGGTGAATTTAGAATGTTCTGTGTACTTGATATTTTTTTGAATGTGGAGTTCCATACCTAAGCATTTCGTGTAATTATGTATAAATAAGACCCTATAAATGTTTTCAAATAGTTTCAATAATTTTCGCAACTTTTCGGTCAACAAGTGATATTATACGCACAGATTTTCTTGAGCCCTGGAATACCTATCTCCACTCCTTTGCCAACATTAGTTGAATTAAGAATAAATGATAACCACGAGCGTTGTAGACAAAATCTGATAACCAGAAACCAATCCAATAACCAGAAATGTTTGCTACCGTGTTATAGAAACTATTTTACATCAAAAAATAAACTACAAATTTGATATAATATTATTTTTGTCAAAGTAACCAAACTTCCCCGCCCCTCTCGCAACTAGCAAAGCGAGGGCTTAAGAAAACACGCGCCGATAATACGCACCTTTCTTTATCTATGCGTTCCATTCGCTCTAGAGAGCTTCATATTATGACTCAGCAGAATATGTGTTTCATTCGTACAACTAATTCACCTTGTTGTTTCATTGATTTTCTGCACAAGGTGTACGTTATCTTTAACGTAGCTTGAAAAAACTTACATTTCCAGGGCTAAATTCGCGTGCTTCCACTGCAAAACGTCGCTACCTCTCACTGCCACGAGCAGAGACCAACCTGAAGAGTGTGAAAAAGCTGAAAGAGAGAGAGAGAGAGAGAGCTCTGACACACCACCAATATGAATGAGACTGTTTGTGTAGGTCACCTCCGCGTAACACGGCAATTTGTTTGCTACCAAAAGCTTTGCGAGAGCATTAAAAAGCTTTCGTTACCTGGAAAACGCTTGTTTGTACATTTGCGTCCAATTCATTAGGTGCATATGTGACGAGAAGTGCACAACAGAAACGCTTCATTCAGTCAATTTCGGCGTTCTAAATCTCGAAATTATCTAGTAATTCCGTCTAATAATTCCCTCTTTTCGTAACACGACCATCGACGTGATAAAATATTTGATAACTTGAATGTGTTCTTTTCTCTTATATATTTCAAGTATCTACGTTCTCACTGTATACATTTTGCATAAAACAGAATAAAATGGTAACATATGACTAATTTATGCCTGTACATACTAATTTAATATGGCAACGGCTTCGGCGGTGTGTGCGTGCGTGTGTGCGTGTTTGTGTGTATGGGTGTGTGTTCCTCGACTGTTCAAATTTATTTGTACGAAAAAATTCAAAAGTTTTTGAGATGCATATATACACATATACACAAAAACCTGGATCAAAACATGTGCATAAAATAAATATTTACATACTTTACTTTTCTTCTTGTATATATATATATATATATATATATATATATATATATATATATATATATAAGAAGAGAGAGTGAAGCTGTATATTTTCTTTAAACCATTCGAAGATACGAAAATTGTTGCATGAAAAAATTACGAAATTTAAGAATTTTAACGTCACTACGTACGCATTCATTTTCCCATTCTTTGTTACCGAATAGAGTATTACAGTTATGTTTTTGGTCACATGTCTTCATTGGAAACACTCATATTTAAACCCTGTGCATTCAACCAAACTGCGGTCCCAAGTCTCCTGACAAGAGAACTTGATCGTCAAGGGAGACTCACAGAGAACAAACGGAGTTCAATACATTGTGTCCCCCGGCAGATCTAGAATATCAGTGCAGTATTTAAGGCTACAACATTACACGATTCGGCGTTGGAGTTTTGCCGCGACTACTTCCTTAACTTTTGTTTCCAAGCAGAGAGAGGGCATCGAACGTCTCTGGTTCGTTCTTCC